>VDFB02281492.1:628158053-628210395 GCA_007258455.2 Sequoia sempervirens
ATCCTCTCCCACCCTCTACCACCCTCTCCAACACTCTCCCACCCTCTACCACCCTTTCCCACCTTCCCTACCATGTCCCACTCTCTCCAATCCTCTCCCACCCTCTACCACCCTCTCGAACACTCTCCCACCCTCTCTCACCCTTCGCCACCCTTTCCCACCTTCCCTACCGTCTTCGACCCTTTCCCACCTTTGTTGCTAGTAATGCTCTTTGGAAAAGGAACACATAACGCGTGCACATTATAACGCGCTCGCGTTATATCTTGCATTGGAAATCCTTGAGCCTTAGCTTTGTTATTTGCCTTGGAATACCAACCCAAAGGCTTGGAGGGCATTCCAAAAGACCAGAGACGTGTTTTTTTCCAAATTCAACAAATTTTCACATAATCGGGTTCGTGCTCACCATCAAGATTGCATCTGGTCCAATATCAAGAAAATCGAAGAGATGGGTAAAGTTAGGTTCTTTATTAGCTTTCCAACGATGTAATTTTTTTCACTTTCTAACAGTGTTAAACTTTTCATCCATAATTTCTTTTGATTGTATGTCTGTTTTTCTTCAAAAAGCAGTGTTAGGTATTTTTTTTGCTATAAATTAACCATTCAATAAAATTTGAAATAAATTATATTTTTAGAAACTAGACTCCATTCTACAATTTAAAAAAAATAAAATTTTAGAAAAATCTTTTAGTTTCAAAAAATTTGAGGGGGAGCATGGCCAACATTCTGCTTTTTAGGAAGTTCCCACTTAGAAAATTAATAAAAAATCAAATATTCATTAAAAAATTATCAGAAAATGTCTAGTCCTTACTACATACTGTTATCTAACTTCTAACCAGAGCGATTTTAAAAATACTAAAAAAAAGTCCACCGTGCTCGGGTCACACAAGAGTTGCTATGTTATGTTTTTTTGACAGAAACAACAGCAATTTGTGTGTGTCCCTCTTTTGAACCCCTTAATCTCAACCATTTTCAAAATAAATTAGTAGTTTAGAAAGTAGACTCGGAGCACTGCGGTCCTTGTTTTTGTTCCATCAAATTTTTTTGAGTGTAGCTATGCTCAATTTCACGTCCAAGGTCAGTATTTCCTGATTTCAAAAAAAAAGTGGCCACTTAAGCCCCTTTTTTGGGAACCATCTTGGTGCACTTACCCAGCAGTTGGTTGTTATGATACTTCATCCAATAATTGATGTAATATCATGGTGTCTTTATGTATTTTTCTATCTTTAACAATGTTAAAGTTCTTGAATTGATGTTTTCATATTAAGAATCTTTCCATTTCATTATCTACATACAAATGCTTGTTGCACATGTTATGTTATCATTCAAAATAATTTCTTACACTTAAGAGATTGTTCCTGCTCTTGAGAAATTGGGGATGGAGCATGTGCACTATGTGCAATAGGAAAATGGAAATGTAGAATTGGAGGTAAGCATGTGCACCATGTGCAATGGGTAATAATGTGGTTATTGTTAGAACTATCATCCTCTTTATCATCTTGACTACTCTACTTAAAAAAATATGCTAACCTCTATATGCTAATAATTTTCTCTATCCCTATCCTCATAATGGATGTGTAATAGATGTACAAAGAGTGAGAAGCATCTAGAGGGGTACGCCTTGCTAAGCCTCAGTTTCCTCCTAAATAGAATTATAGTATGGGGCACTAGGGAAAAGTCCTCTAGGTAGTCATTTCCAATTTTATCTAATAATTAATAGATTATATATTTCTCAACTAGGCCATTTATATCTATGATAGATCTCACCACTCAATAGTATTTGCTAGAGGTATCACTTAGTAGTATAGTTTTATATGCTCTAAAATCCATACCATGATGAGAGATAAGTGGTTGAAGGAAAATTTCCATTCTTGTATAACACAATAAAGGTCTCAATAAACTAGTGCTATAGTATCAATTCCCTAAGTAAATACTAAATTTCTCACTCTACTTAATTATCACTAGGGATGGGGAGAGGTAACATGCAAGGAATAAATATAGATGTAGCTAAAGCTAGATACAAAGGTAGGGTGGGAGAGGTACACAAAGATATATCTAGTGTGTGTGAGAGAGAGAGGGGGAAGGATAGGTAGAGAGGGGTAGGTAGAGAGAGGTTTTCTTATTGAATACAACCCATGCATATATACAAATTGTTACTATATGGTTTTATAATCATGTTTATATCAAATATTCTTAATTTTTTTTGTAAGATTAAAATTATAATTCTACCCTATTGGTTGTAACATATTTGTGGTAATTTATCAAAACTAAAAGATCTACTTATATCGCCAATATTTTAAATTTAAATAAAGTTAAAGGTTTATCCCATTAGTTTGGATGGAGTGGTAGGGATCTTCAAATCTATCTTTGACACAAAATAAAATCAATTGAATTAGAAAATTGAAAATATATTTCATATTTGGCAACCCAGGGAGCACATGTAGATAGGTAAGACATAAGGACCAATGAGAGAATTTTTTGGGTGGAGATAACCTCCCTCTGTCTCTCCCTCACTCACTGACTAGTACCTTATGTTATTTATACAATTGTGAGATTTTATATGGACTTGGATATTCTAACATTTCAATTTTAACTTATATCAACCATCTCTTTTGGCGCTAAAATATATTTACTACCATTGTTTGAATTTACTATAAAAAATGTCACAATTTTTCCATCTTCACGGAAAGTCACCTACAGGCCCTAATTCAAAGTTTTAGATTCAAAGATCAGAGAGGAGAGAAGCTACATCACATCACTAGAGGATTCTAGAGTTTCAAATTAGCACATATAGAGAGAGGGTGGGATAGGTATTTATAGAGAGGTAAAGAGAGCTCGGGAAGGAGGGAGGGAAGGACAAAGGGATAATGGGAGGGGTAGGTGGAGAGAGAATGTGTGTATGTATAAATAGAGAGATCTAGGTAGAGTGGGAGAGGTAAAGAGAGGTGGTTTTTGTGTGTGTGTGAGAGAGAGAGAGAGAGAGGAGGGGAGGGAGAGTCACAAAGAGAGGGTTAGGTAGAGTGAGGGAGATGTGGGTGGGAGGGATAGAGGGGGGAGAGAGAGGGAAGGAGGGAATGAAAAATAAAGGGAGGGGTATATGGAAAGAGAGAGATGGGAGAAAGAGGGACAAAGGTCCTAAGAATTGTCATTCAACACTTCTCTCTTATGTATATATTATTTTAAAAATATATAATTCAGCCCTATATTCCACCTATAAGTGAGCCACCCCTTATTGACATAAATCCTCAACATTTCATTGCTCCACCTTCTTTACTCACTACCCCTTTGGTACCATGTATTGAAAATAATAACTTCTATTTCTTGCAAGCCTCTATCAAGTAACCAACCTTCTTTGATTTCATCCAACTATAACCAATGATCCTATACACATAATGGTGACCTCTCTAAACATGTCCTATCCATGCTTTTAGAATCTCAATTGATCATCCTAGTTCCTCATGTGAATAAGAAAGGTCCTAAGCATTGTCATTCAACACCTCTCTTGTGTATATCATTAAGTGATAGTTAATTTTGATAATAAATGCAAAGCACTAAAACATAAATACAACACCTAATTGATATAGGTTCCATCGCTATCTTCTAATAATGTACCTCTCCCTTGTTCATATGATGATGACTTAATTTGGTAGATGAACCCAAAACATTTGTGGCACATCTTTTGTCAATAATATAAATATTGTTCCCTACCTGTTACATAGACTTTGTGTTAGTATACACATCTTTTGTATGCACATGTTTGTATTATTATTTATGAAAACCTTTTATAAGTTGTTAATTGGAGCATTATACCTTATTGTCATTTTAGTTACAAAATTATGATAAATTTGGTAAGAGAGAGATGGGGGAAAGAGGGAAAATAATAGCACCCATATCACTTAAATTTGGTAAGGGAGAGAGGGAAGGAGGGAGTGAACAATAAAGTGAGGGGTAGATGGAAAGAGAGAGAGATTGGGTAAAGAGGGAAAAAGTGAGGGAGAGGAAGGTTAGGAGGGATAGTGAGAGATGAGAGATAGATAAAAGTATTTCCAATTGTATTTATTCCATGGAATTCTTAAGTTCAAGAATCTTTCACTTCATTTGTTCAAATCCACTTATAGCATCATCTCTCATTTTCTTTGCTTGAAAGAATTAATATGTAATACAAAACCTCTTGACTTTATCCACTTTTTTATTTCCATTTGCCCATTGCACATACTGCATAGACAACTTCCTCAACTTCTCAAGAGAAGGAAGAATCTCTTTAGACTGATACATTATCTATCTAATTCACTTTGGTCTACTTCTTTTTAAGTATTTTTAGAGTAGATTATTTTTTCATTCCATACATTATAGTACCTGGTAGCTCCAGTTCTATATTTCCATTTTCCCATTGCACATAGTGCACATGCTCCTTCATTAACTTCTCAAGAGTAGGAAGGATCTCTTTAGTCAATCCATTATCTATCTAATTCACTTTGGTCTACTTATTTTTAAGTTTTTTTAGAGTAGATTATTTTTTCATTCCATACATTATAGTACCTGGTAGCTCCAGTTCTATATTTCCATTTTCCCATTACACATAGTGCACATGCTCCTTCATCAACTTCTCAAGAGTAGGAAGGATCTCTTTAGTCAATACATTATCTATCTCATTAAATTTGGTCTACTTCTTTTCAAGTTGTGTCATTACATTCTTTGTGCATACAAAACATAAACTTTTCATCAGGAAATAACTAATAGGGGACATGTGTGTTTTCCAACATAGCAAATAATGTAAGCATTTTTTTATTCCAATCATATGAAGAAAGTGAAATGTCATTTTTATTGTAGTAAAGAGTTGTTCTAAAATTTGAAGGTGGAATTCATTACATTTTTGGTGTGTATGAAAAAAAAAAATCATAAGGAAATAACTGACAAGGGATAGTGTGTTTTCCAACACTGCAAATAATGAGCATTTTTCTATTCCAATCAAATCCAAAAAGTGAAATGCTATTTTTACTATACCAAAGAGTTGTTCTAAAATTTGAAGGTGGAATTCATTACATTTTCGGTGTGTATGTAACAAAAAAATTTCATAAGGAAATAAATGACAAGGGATAGTGCGTTTTCCAACACTACAAATAATGTGAGCATTTTTTTATTCCAATTAGATGAAGTGAAATGGAATTTATACTGTACCAAAGAGTTGTTCTAAAATTTGAAGCTAGAATTCATTACATTCTTGGTGTGTACGAAACAAAAAACTTTTCATAAGGACATAATTGACAGGGGACAGTGTGTTTTCCAACACTACAAATAATATGAGCATTTTTTTGTTCCAATCAGATGAAGAAAGTGAAATGCCATTTTTACTGTACCAAAGGGTTGTTCTAAAATTTGACAGTGGACTTCATTACATTCTTATTTTTTATGAAATAAAAAAAATGAGGGAGATGGAGAGTGATAGAGAGAGACTTGAGAGGGAGAGAGAGGGAAGGAGGGAGAGAGAGAGGGAAGGAGGGAGATAGGAAGTTGTAGGGTGGGAGGGATAGAAGGAGGGAGAGAAAGAGGGCAAGAGAGAGATAGGGATAGGTATAGAGAGTGATAGGTTGGAAGGGATAGAGGGAAGGAGGGATAGGTATATAGAGTTAAAGAGGGATGGAAGGATGGGTAGGTGGAGAGAGGTTGTGTGTGTGTGCGATGGAGAGAGAGGGGGAAGGATGGAGATAAGAAGTGGTAGGGTAGGAGGGATAGAGGGAGGGAGATAAAGAGGCAAGGAGGAGATAGGAATTGGTAGGATGGGAGGGATAGAAGGTCCCAAAATGGAATTAGTACGAGGGAGCGATGTGATGGTGGATTGTGGGAAATAGGCACCCAAAATGGATTTCATGAGACCAATATTTTATTGAAAATAATTAGTAGAGATTTCATAGGGTATCCTTCATAGTACACACTTCACATTGTACATGTTGCTTCATATAAGAAATTTCTCAATGTCAACAACCAACATTTTCTCATTATGTTGAAGAAGACCAAAGTGTGTGTTGCTTAATATAAGAAATTTCTTTAGATAATTAGTAGGGATTTCATATGGTATCCCTCATAGCAAGTACTAGAATGTATGAAATGAAAAAGGAATCTAATCTTAAAGCACTTGAAAAGAAGAGGACCAAAGTGAATGAGATATATAATGTATTGACTGAAGAGATTATTCCTGCTCTTGAGAAGTTGAGGAAGGAGCATGTGCACTATGTGAAATTGGAAAATGGAAATGTAGAACTAGAGGCAAGAAATACTAGAATGTATGAAATGAAAAAGGAATCTTCTCTAAAAACACCAAAGTGAATCAGAGATAATGTATTGACTGAAGAGATTCTTCTTGCTCTTGAGAAGTTGTGGAAGGTGCATGTGCAGTATGTGTAAAGATGAGAGAGACAAAAGATGGACAAAGGGAGGGAGAAGAAGGTTAGGAGGGATGATGAGAGATGAGCGATAAAGAGAATTATAGAGGAATGGGGGGAGGGAGAGGTATAGCGAGGTAGCGTGGGAGGGATAAAGGGAGAGAGAGGAAATAAGGGATACATGGAGAGGTAGGTAGAGAGAGGTAAGGTTGAAGGAATAGAGGGAGAGGTAGGTAGAGAGAGTGAGGAAAAGATGCAACAAATTTTTTTCCTCATCTCCATTGCTCTTACTTGTTAATGCCCCCTACTATTAATTGTCATGATCTTCTAACTTTTTTTCCATACCTTTGACTCAAATCTTTAGATCAGCTACTCCCTCATCAACCCTTAGGATAGAAACATCCTTCTTGGATAGATTTTTCAATGTCTTGAATACTTTTATGTAGCTTTATAGCCACTTTTTTCTCAGCTTTGAGAGTATCTTTATGATTAGAGAATGCAGATGTTTCTTTTAACAAGTTCTCTACAAGATTTGTCTACCTTTTTAGATAAGACTTTCATGTCTCCACCCAATTGATTCTCTTTTTTTGTACTTAGATCTGATTTTTCCTTTTCCTTGTCATTTATTTCCAATTATATTTGTTCCATGGAATTCTTAAGTTCAAGAATCTTTGAGTTCATTTTTTCAACTCCACTTATAGCATCATCTCTCACATTCTTTACCTGCACAAATTCATATGCAATACAAAACCTCTTGACTTTATCCACTTCTACATTGCCATTTTCCCATTGCACATACTTCACATGCATCTTCCTCAACCTCTCAAGAGTGGGAAGAATCTCTTTAGTCAATACACTATCTATCCCATTCACTTTGGTCTACTTCTTCCAATTCCTTTTCCATTTCAACTTGTCAAGAGAAGAATATCTTAAGTCAATACATTATTTGTTATCATTCTTCCAAACCATTTGTCACCATCCCCCTCCATTATACCAACCCAAAAAACATTATCCCTAAAAATGATGAAATTAAGCTACACCATGTTAGGGTATATGTACCAAGGAAATCTAGAAATGTGACAAGGACTTTGGAAATGCAAAGAAGTTGTCAAAAAGTGCTATGGGGAACTAAGATTCCCTTACTGTTGTCTTCGTCCCGCTGCTATTTTTTGGGGCAGATGCAGAATCTTCGGATGTCGGAACCGGATCTGGAAGAATTTCTAAAAAATTCCCTTGGGAGGACTAAGATGCCTTTATTGTTGTTTTAGTCCCAATTTGAATTTCTAAAATTTTTGAATGTGGTTTTGAGGCTTGATGTTTTCTCTTCCTTCTTCTCTAATCTTGGGGTTTGAAAGCTTCAAATTTGGCTTGTAGGTGAGTTTTCGTGAAGATGACAATGAAACTTTGCAACTTTGCACTTCAAATGATCTTCAAGTCTTCAACCTAGATCTGTAATCAAAAATATGCAAGAGGGGAAAAACTTGTTGATTGTTAGTAAATGGGGATTTTCCTTGGTCAAACCCCTTGTCGGTAATTAAACCTTGAAATAAAATAGAATAATGAAGGAATGGTTAATGAACAACATACAATGCCACAACTCACCAAAACCTTGTTGTAAAATCTACAAAATTATGTGAAATGACTGCAATGGATATGGATCTTGAATCAAAAGAATGCTTGATAGATATGAACTTAAATTTCTTGCTTGAATCAAAACCCTAAATCGCAAATGTTAGCGCAAAAACACACATGATGCAAGAATTTTTTTGATATGATTCTTGAATCTTAATGATGGCTCCAAATGCTTGATAGAATGCTCTTGAATACATAAATTTTCCTTAGGAATGAATATTTGAATGCTTGTTATCTTTCTATATGAAAAAAGAGTGAAGGAAACCTGTATTTATACGTATCTATGCTTAATATCCTGAAATAACATCACACCAAGCTAACGTATAAATTCAATAAATAAAGGAGGCTAAATCCTGCCAAAATTTGAAATTAAATCCTGAAAATGACTCAAGGGGGAATAAGACACCCTGGTGGCATCTTAGTCCCAAGTCATGAAACTTGGGGTACAGACACGAAAAAGGGGCCCAATTAAGATACCTGAAAGTCAGGGTCCCATGACCTTTAGGGGACAAAGACACCCTAGGTGGTGTTTTAGTCTTGACCCAAAAATCAGGGACACTCAAATGAAATCATTAAATTATAATGTATTCATTGGAGAATGTCGAGATTAGCTAGAAAAAGATATAATTCATAGGGATTGTGGACACAAAATAGGACCAGTCAAGCCATAAATAGGGATAAATAAAGCAAGGATGGCCCAAACAAGTGTGAAAATGCAAAGGTATGCATTTTAGTACACTATCCCCCACTTTAGTGAGAGGATGAACTTGCATCAAACTCACACTAAAGTAGCCAACCATGCAATCAATAGGGTTTCAAATGTACAAATGTTAGTAAGATAGGATGACAATGATCAAGAGGGATGATCAAGCCCCCAAGGCTGAGATCCTATGACAAACCAACAAAAGTACAAAGGAACACACTTATGGATGATATATGAATCCATAACCAGATCGCTAGCATACACTATCAAGGATAGAAAAAAAAAGGAAAAAAAAAGGAAAAAGGAAAATGCCAGGGATCGAGCTTCGACTGGTCATCCAACATGGTGGACTAGGTCTAGGATATTTGTCAAAAAAGGTTTACAAGTGGAACACATTGTCCACTATGCAAGCCAAATGTATGCTCACAAGGGATAGTGAAGCTAGGTTTCCACAAGGTGAGCCCTAGGAAGTCCATATCAAAGTCATACCCCCATGACTATGATAAGGACAAAAATAAAATGCATGCTCACAAGTGCTAGTGAAGCTAGGTGTTCACTAGGTAAGCCCTAGGGAACCATATCAAAGCTATACCTCCATGACTTTAATAAGGAACAAAAGATGCAACACAACAAGAAAGAGAGATGTTCGAAGGGATTTTTCTTATTTCGTACAAGGTCTCTTCTTAGGGAACATTGTGCTTAATTTTTCCAAGAGAGGAAAATTCATAGAAATATCATGCTCACGGAGGAAATCAAACACCATGAAACCACCAAGAAAAGGACACATTGCAAGAAAAAAGAAAATTGCACAATGAAACATGGAAACCAATGCAAATGAAATCATGCCAAAATAATGCCAATTTATGCCCCCACTTTAAAGAAATTGCTAACACCATGTTGTGAGCAATTACTTTAACGTAGCCAACCATGAAAAAAAAGGAAAAGAGGGATGCCCCAAAATCTCAGTACGCCGTATGCAAGCCAACTTAAGGCATTTCATCCACATCGCAAGCTTGCTCTTATATGTTCATGAAAGGTGGTCAACTAGCCAAAAGAGAACGAAAAGTGACATATGAGGACAAGGCTATCTAACCCCTTGTCTCCACTTAGTGCAAGACAAGGGTGAGCTGAATAGGATGAAAATGAGTATCAGTTAGAGGAATTAGGTGCTTCAACACATGGAAGAGTACCACACTCCTTGAGATGTTGAATTTTGTTACTTAAAGCCAAGTACATTCATTAGTAGCATGACCATGAACACTGTGATATGCACAAAAGGAATTCTTTTAGTAAAATTTCTTTCGTGTTTTTGGAGGGAGGGATATCAAATGATCTTTGAAGAGTCTCGATAAGATATCCTCTTGATCAATGGTAGAGGCTGTTCCTTTATTTTGTGATGAATATATTTCTTGCTTAGTGAAAGATGTCATACTTAGAAAAGACTCTTTAGATTGCGAGATTTTTTTCTCTCCTTTACTAGAGGGTGTAAAATATATCAAATTCAAAGTGTTAGTGTTTTGTGTGATGAAATTGACATTAAGCGAAGATTTATTTGTTTCCTTCAAATGATAACAATCAAGAGCACTAGTGTCTATCCCTTCATGATGCACTATTGTTAAAGTCTGTTTAGGAGAATTAAGTGAAGGCTTGTTTGTGTCTTTCGAGGGACAATAACCAAGACCACTAATCTTTTCTTGCATGTTAGGCTCTATAGGGACATGGATACCTTGTTCTCTAGCACCACATCATTTTCCACTATATCCAAGTTGTTTCATAAGCTCATAACCTTTTCTATAAAGCTTTTTTATTTCTTTAGGATTTGGTGGTTGTTCATAATTAAGTTCATCAAAGTTTGTTATGTAATTTTCTTTTTCTTCTAAAGTGGTTGAGGTGGATGCTTTCGAAGGGTCTTAGGGTCTTCATAATTTTGTGTTGACATTAAATTGATTTTTATTTTTCACGTTTCTTTATTATAATCTTTGGTTTCCCATCAAAGCTAGGTGTGAAATCCAAGGAACCCTAATTGTCGTCTAATAGCTTCGTGACTTGTTCAAAGTGTTTTTCTTTATCTTTTTTGTTGCATGGGTTCCACTTGTGTAGTCAGTGTCAATGTTTTCAAAGGATACTCTTTACCTTAAATCTCAATGTTCAAACAACTCTATCGTTCAAGATCGACTTTGATTGTATAAAATTTGTTGTTATAGACATATTTCATGATACAATGAAGGGTAGAAGGCACCACATGAATCTCATAAATCCAAGCGATTCATGTCCCATATTATCAAATCCCTTAATAGATCTAAAGAATTAGGTTGAATTTTTAATTTATCAACACCAAGCTTATCCAAAAGGTTCACACTATAAATATTTAATTCTGATCCATTGTCAACAAGGGTTCATTTTATCCGTGTGCTATTGTATTGATTTATGATCATGAGAGCATCACATTTTTTTACACTTCCAAAGGAGGGAGCTCACTTTGGTGGAAAACAATGTCAGCATTCAATCCTTGAATCATGGATGCTATGTCATTCAGTTGCACATTAGAAGGGATATGAACTTGTTGTAAGGCATTTCGAAGCACAGTGTGATAGTTAGGTGAGTTTTGAATTAGGTCCCAGAGGGATATATTTGTGGGAGTATTCTTAAGTTGTTCAACAAGATCATACTCCTTGCCACTATGCGAAGGAAAATGAGGAGCACTAGGTAGGATAGGATTAGGAAATGGTAAGGATGTTGAAGGTGTTTGTCTTGCTTTCATATTTTTCCTAGTGTTGTATGTATGAGAAATGAAATTGTAACTCAGTTGTTGTGAGACATTGTTCTTAGGTGGTTCGAAGATAAGGACGTGTTTTTTTGAACTTGTGGTTTTTGATAGGGTAGATAAATGATAAGTTTAGGCTCGAGAGAGTACTCCAAGGGGTATCTAATGTGCATAACCTTAGAAGAACTATCCTTATTTTTATGGTCTCTTAGTGAAGGGAAATCGAATGTCACTTCATCATCTTCATCTAAGGAATTACTATTGTCAATGTTCTCATTTTCTTCCACCGTCATATCTTCTCTAGTAGGAGAGTTTTTAGGAAAACTATAAACCAAATGTTCTTGACATTCAATGGTTAATTCTTCTAAAATTACTTCATCACATGTAAGGGAGTTATCAATGGTTAAATTTCTTGTTCATCAATAGTGGGGATATTAGGAGAAGGCTCTATTTGATTGTTATGATTGTTCATGACTTTATCCTTTTTTCTCGAAAGTCTCATTCTCTTGTGCTATACCATCTACCCTAGTAGGAGAGCTTGTAATATATTAATCACATTCCATGGTTATATTTTGTAAAGTAGCTTCATCACAAGTAGGGGAGGCATCAAGAGAAGGACAACTATGATTACAAACAGATCGTTCCAAATGGTAGGAGCATTAGGGAAGGGAGGAACAAGATTCTCGTGACTCTCGATAGGTGCATCTTCTAATACCAACCTATCCTCTTTGTATCGAGGGGGGATATTCGGAGAAGAAAAATTATGGTTATCTATGATATCATCCTCTTTCACTAAAACATTCTCACAAGCAAGGGATGAATGGAGACTAGGTAAGGTGATGTTTAGAAATGTTTCTATGATCTCATCTTCTTCTTTTCTAATATCTTCCAAAGGGGGAGGAGGATAGGGACAATCAAGACTCTCAATGCTTGTATCTTATTTCACCAACTATACCTTCTTCACTGATAGGAAAGGTATCAAAAGAAGAACAAATATGATTGTTATGATTGACTACGCTACCATCCTCACCAATGGGAAATGCAATATTAAGGATTGTGTCAATGGTTTCATGAAAGATAGTAGAAGGATGACTAACATGTTTCTTAATGATGCCATTGATTTATTCTATATTAAACTCATAAGAGGGGATGGTGTACTTATGCAATCCTTTTTTAACCATACCAAAGCCACATCTCTTGAAAGAAAACATGCTACCATAGAAGAGTAAAGAAAGTGCATTGCAATGATCTAAAGAGAAATGTATAAATGCAATGTTCATATTTGAAACAATAATTTGATGATTACACTATGTAATAACCTAAAAGATGAAATTTTGTGAGTGCAAATTTGGAATTGAGCAATGTATGACATGAAGTACTTTAAACTAGATTTAGTAAAATGCATGTAACAAAAAGTTAACCCACTGAAAAAGATAACCAATGACAACAAATAGAAGTGCAAAAAAGAAAATTTAAACCCTAGAAACTGTAGCTTCAAACTCAATAAGGACTAAGATGCCAGCAAGGGTGTCTTTGTCCTATTGAAGGAATTTGGAGGGTCCAAAAAGTGAAATAGAAAGCACACAACTCAGATAGGGTTTTGAGCTGAAAACCCTGAGAGAGATAAGACACTAGAAAGGGAAGTTTTGTTCTAGTAGAGGTATTTTTCACAAAAATGGAAAATTCTAAGATGTTAATAGTGTTCCCAAGTTGCCCACCTAGGGGCCTAATCTTTAGAAATGGTAAAGTGGGAAAATGAATGCAAGAAAAAGTAACTAATTACAAGCAATTGGATGCAAAGTTGAATGCATTTTTTTCAATTTCAAATGCAATAAGAATGTTTCTAAATGCAATTAGGATGATTGACAATGCACTTTTCAATTTTTTCAATGAGATAAAATTATGCAAGAAAGCAAAAATGCAAGCTATATGCACTTTCACTATGCAAATATGAGAAACCCTGAATGCACTTTCACTAAATATTTGAAGCCCTAGATGTAATTTGACTAATGAAATATGCAAGAATGAATGCAACCTAGAAATATGACTTTAACGGACTCCAAATTAGATACCTTAAAATTAGGGTCCTGAGACCTTTGGGGGACAAAGACGACTTAGGTGGAATTTAAGTCTCGACCCAAAAATCAAGGACACTCAAATGAAATCATTAAATTATCATTTATTCATTGGAGAATGTCAATATTATCTAGAAAAAGATATAATTCATAGGGGTTGTGGATGCAAAATAGGACCAATCAAGACATAAATAGGGATAAATAAAGCAAGGCAGGCCCAAAAAAGTGTGAAAATTGCAAGGGTGTGCATTTTACTACACTACACTACCATGACTAAGACTCCCAAAACTAAATGATATATATCCTTTAACATGATGTAATATTTCCTCATGATATGTACCTATCTTAAACTTTAACAAACACTGATCACTTACTAGTAGCTTATGTTATTTCTACAATTGTGAGTTTTTATGTTGATTTGGATATTCTAAAGATACTTACATTTAGCCTTGTATGTATTTCTAGAGATACTTCTCCTTTGTACTAGTTCTTTATTGATACCATTACTGTTTAACAAAAATATTTTCATGATCAATGACTCACCTCTCTCTAATTTATTTATTTGGATTTTTCATTTGCTTGACTCTTCATAAGCATTGTAACTCTTGTGCAACCTTCATGTCTTCTACGAATACTCCATTTTCTTTGGAAACATTCAAATTATCTGTCTTTATATTCCACATCTAAAATAAGATCATATGACTTGGATGTTTCACTACATCTACCATATCATCCCCCATCTATCTAATATTCATCTATATTATTTTATTTCATTATGAACTGCTACTTCCTCTTTCTTCAATTTCTTCATTATAAGGTCTTTCAACACCATATTTATGTATCTATATCCAGATTAATCCATTATCATCGTTGTATTAATCCATTAGGTTAAACCTTAAACCCTAAACCCTAAACTTAACATCTATCATCATTGCATTAATCCATTAAGTTCATTTTAGGCTAATATAAATTTATTAAACTAAGCATCTTTTGTCCATCACATTCCTTTCAATATCCATGCATCTTTCCATCCTAATAATTACATATCTCCCATCCCATTAACCAAATAATCTTAAATTTTAAAGCTTTTTTTGGATGGAAATGATTCTTGTACCTATTCAACCATATTATTTTGAACTAGGTACATTTTCACAAGGAAGATAAGGTATTTTATTTTCTTTTGGGGATTACTACCATAAAAAATATATTCATTCATTTTTCTATTCTAAAGAAAAGAAAATGAAATAAGGCAATAAACATAAACATAAATAAAATAGACAATATATTTTACTTTAAATAACCTTTCTCCTTAGATAGAGTTAACATGGAGTGCACCTTTGCTCTATTTGATATGGTCTCTTAGATGCTTGATTGAATAGTACTGACATATGTAATGTGGATTTCTCTATAAACCAACATAATTTTGGTATAGTTTGATGATTTTCAGTAAAAAAATGGAAGCACACACCTACTAGAAAATGTATTTATGATAATGAAGGGTTTAAAGGCTTCTATTTGTAGAAATTTTTTGTGAGGAATGATGCAATTCAAAGATCAAGGGATCACAATACATGAGAGATATCAAGAAAGATGAAATAACCAAGTGTCAAGAGGAGGTTTATTGGAAAGGGTGGCTAATGATACAATTTGGAAAAAGAAAGGGAAGATCTTTGTAGGATTTCTAAAAGAGGAAATATTTAACTTTTTGACTACTCACATTATTTGTAGTGTTGGAAAACACACTGTCCCCTGTCAGTTAGTTCCTTATGATTTTTTTTTGTTTCATACACACCAAGAATGTAATGAAGTCCACCTTCAAAGTTTAGAACAACTCTTTGGTACAGTAAAAATGACATCTCACTTTCTTCATCTGATTGGAACAAAAAAATGTTCACATTAGTTGTAGTGTTGGAAAACACATTGTCCCCTATCAATTATTTCCTTATGATTTTTTTTGTTTCATACGCACCAAGAATGTAATGAAGTCCACCTTCAAATTTAGAAAAACTCTTTAGTACAATAAAAATGACATTTCACTTTCTTCATATGATCGAAACAAAAAAATGCTCACATTATTTGCAATATTGGAAAACACACTGTCCCCATCAGTTATTTCCTAATGAAAAGTTTTTGTTTCATACACACCAACAATGTAATAAAGTCTACCTTCAAAGTTTAGATCAAATCATTGGTACAATAAAAATGGCATTTCACTTTCTTCATCTGATTGGAACAAAAAAATGCTCACATTATTTGTAGTGTTGGAAAACACATTGTCCTGTGTTAGTTATTTCCTTATTAAATTTTTTTGTTTCGTATGCACCAACAATGTAATGCAGTCCACCTTCAAATTTTAGAACAAATCCTTGGTACAGTAAAAATGGCATTTCACTTTCTTCATTTGATTGGAACAAAAACATGCTCACATTATTTGTAGTGTTGGAAAACACATTGCCCCATGTTAGTTATTTCCTTATGAAGATTTTTTGTTTTGTACGCACCAACAATGTAGCTCAAAGTCCACCTTCAAATTTTAGAAAAACTCTTTAGTATAGTAAAACTGACATTTCACTTTCTTCATCTGATTGGAACAAAGGAATGCTCACATTATTTGCAGTGTTGGAAAACATAATGTCCCCTGTCAGTTATTTCCTTATGAATTTTTTTTGTTCCATACGCACCAACAATATAATGAAGTCCACCTTCAAATTTTAGAACAAATTTTTGGTACAATAAAAAAAGGCATTTCACTTTCTTGATCTGATTAGAACAAAAAATTACTCACATTATTTGTAGTGCTAGAAAACACAATGCCCCTTGTCAATTATTTCCGTATGATTTTTTTTTTGTTTTGTACGCACCAGGAATGTAATGAAGTATGCCTTCAAATTTTAGAACAACTCTTTGGTACAATAAAAATGGAATTTCACTTTCTTCATCTAATTAGAACAAAAAATGCTCACATTATTTGAAGTGTTGGAAAACACGTTGTCCCTTGTGAGTTAGTTTCTTATGATTTTTTTTTTTTTGTATGCACCAAGAATGTAATGAAGTCCACCTTGAAATTTTAGAACAACTCTTTGGTACAATAAAAATGGCATTTCACTTTCTTCATATGATTGGAACAAAAAAATGCTCACATTATTTGCAGTGTTGGAAACCACACTGTCCCATCAGTTATTTCCTTATGAATTTTTTTTATTTTGTACACATCAAGAATGTAATGAAGTTCACCTGGGTGATCCCATAATAGTGGTTTACAATTTTTGGCCAAACTAGACACTGAAATTATTATTTTTAACTAAATCTTCACATTCGGGCACCTATAGCGGCTAAACTATGAGGAATTTGAAGATGGTGCAAACTAGAGTCTCATCAAATTTTGTCTGTAGATTCTAAAAGTATTTTTTTCAAAAATTTTGGAATCAAATTTCACTTCTTTTTCCATCTCCCACGAATTTTTTTTTCTTCAGAAAATAACATTTTTAAAAAGTGACGCACACCGTATAACGTATAACTTTTTTTCCATGAAGGATAAAATTCTAATTCTTTCAAATTTATATTTGTAACTCTAATATCTAGTTCTTCCACTTAGTTAGATAGTTTTTTATTGAATATTTTATCCTTAATCAAATTTCAAAGTCAAATGAATTACAATTCAAACATAGCGCGACCGTATAACGCGTAACTTTTTTTGTATAGGTCAAAATTCTTTTTTTTGTTGGATCAAGGACTTCAATATCTAGTGCACTCATTTTTATTTTTATTTTGATAATATTCTATTTTTCCACATGTGAAGAACAAAGAAATTCATTTTCGACAAAAAACCTATGTTTAATAAAACTTAAAAAACAAATACATAACAAAACCAAAAAATATTAAAATTATATTCATTGGATAGCTTGTTCTGAGGAATACCATAATCATTTGAAATAAATTTTAAATGAATTCATTTGATCCCCCAAAAGCTAAATCAAAAGTGATTTTTATCGCATTTTGATAGGTGTAAAGGAGACACATTTATAGGTATGGTTTAAAACTAGCGAGGTTCTATCCAAGGGGGTTTGATCTAAGGTGATTTGATCAAACCCTCTTCAATTGGAATCCTTAAAATGGAACTTTTTAACGCTTAAATCATTATATTTTCTAAAAATATGTGATTTTAGCTAAAATTCATTCCTCTCAGGAATTATAAACCACTATTATGACAGCACCCACCTTCAAATTTTAGAAGAACTCTTTGGTATAGTAATTATGGCATTTCACTTTCTTCATCTACTTGGAATAAATTATGACATGGTGAAATTAATTAAGTGATTAAATTAATTAGTCAACATGGTATGTTAGAGGGAATTGGCTAGGATGAAATATGTAGGATTAAAGATCAAATATGGTGGAATTAGTGTGTCTACAACATGCTACAAAGTGTTTCTAGACATCTTACATTTCGTACTATTGAATAATTTCTAGTTTATCATTTATAGCACACATTGCAATCCTAATAGGTCTACACATGTGGTATACCTCTAGAAGCCTCTTAGTAGTCATTGTGAAGGTGTACATTTTTTTATTCATAAGGTTGGAATTGAGATGGATAAAATGTATCTTTTATGTATTTCCAAATTAAATGGATAGTCATTCATTGAATCTTCCTATTCTAGGTAAATGATTAAATTAAATTCAATGTTGATTCTTGTCATTCAAGTAGAGACTTAAGCACATAACATGAAAATAACAAGTGAAAACTAGATAATGACAAGGAAAATCAAATAATTTGTTCATGTTTCATATCATAAGGATGTAGGTTCTAGTTTCCAAAATAGGGGATCTTTTTCTCCTTGAATTAGGATATAATTGCACTTGAAATTGTGCTACTACTAAATGGCAAATAACAAGTAACATGTAAACAAAAATATGCGAAAATAAAATTTCATAACATAAATTAGAAAACACATGGGTGATAATGGATAAATATGGCTTAGAGCATAGAACATGTTACGATGTAGGTAATTTTATTGCCCTATATTGACATCCAAAGAAACATGAAACAATGTGTGAAAAAAAGAGAGATAGTCTCAATGTCATGCACTAGTATCCAAAGTATTACAAAGAAGAAATTGAATTTCTAAAATTCTCTATTCACAAGATAGCAGTAATTCTTAATTTTATGCACCATCCTCAAAATATACAAATATACACTCAAAACATAACTAGATGGTTATAAATCACGTATTAATAAGATGTGTATGCTAACACAAAGTCTATGTAATAGGTAGGCCATAACATTTGTATTATTGACAAAAGATGTGCCACAAATTTTTTGGGTTCGTCTACCAAATTAATGTCATCATCATATGAACAAGGTAGGGGTACATTATTAGGAGATAGTGATGCCACCTATATCAATTAAGTGTTGTATTTATGCTTTAGTGCTTTTCATTGATTAGCAAAATGAACTAGCACTTAATGATATACACATGAGAGAGGTGTTGAATTACAATGCTTAGTACCTTTTTTATTCGCATCAAGAAGTAGAATGATCAATTGAGATTCTAAAAGAATGGATAGGACATGTTTAGGGAGGTCACTGATTACTTGATAGGATCATTGGTTATGTTTGGATGAAATGAAAGGAGGTTGGTTACTTGATAGGGGCTTGAAAGAAATAGAAGTTATTATTTTAAAAAAGGAAATGATACCAAATGGGTAGTGAGTATAGAGAAGGTGGAGAAATGAAATGGTGAGGATTTTTTGTCAATAAGGGGTGGCTCATTTATAGGGGGAATATAGGGTTGAATTATATTTTGTTAAAATAAGGTGAACTATTACAAAAAAACTTGAAGAAAAGTGGAACAAAAAACACTTAAAAAGAAGTAGACCAAAGTGAATGAGATAGATAGTTTATTAACTAAAGATATTCTTCCTACTCTTGAGAAGTTGAGAGATAGATAAATAATTGCAGGTTGGAAAATACACCAGGTTGTGAGTGATTGCATTCTTCTTGTTTTAAGTTGAAGGGTGGAGAGCTTGGAGAGGATTTCTAGGTCCTAGGGGATACATAAAACTAATCAAATTGACTAGAGAGGTGACTAACTAATTGGGTTGATACATGTAGAGGGTTTTGCAATAATATGTGGGTTGTAGGTTTCATAACACTCAGTGTTTTCCAACCTGCATTTGTTTTAATGAAAACTTTTTTCTTATTTAGAGAGTACGAATGTAATGAAAGACACTTTCAAACTTTACCACAGCTATTACTTAGAGTAAAAAAATTGTTTCAATTTCCTCATATGATGGAAAAAGATGCACAAAATAATCACATGTTGGAAAACACAGTGGGCTGTGAGTGAAAACAACTAAACCTTGAAAGCCTTCCATCTTATTTCCCTTGCTATTTTTTTTCTACCATTAGACACACCACATTAATGATCCCTAACCAATTTCCATTCACTTAATGTATGAACAAAAAACAAATATAACATGGAATATCATAAAAACTAAGGAGGAATCAATAAAATTTTATAAAAAATGATTTAAAAGTGCAGTTAGAAAGCTGAAAGAAACCTTGACATAAAAGAAATGAATTGAGTTTTTTATTTTAACCTCTCTCATTATCCATTAAATTGATTCGTGATGTTCAATTCTTACAATTAATCCAAATAAAAGAAATATAAAATTAAATATAATATGAAAATTGCATTTAAAATTGAATATGTAAGTTTTAAAATATGTGTAACCACAATTTGCACACATATTTACCAACCAGTTGGTAGACTACCTGACAAAATTCCTCTACCATTTATGCTTTGATGTATGTCCATACACTGTTCCAAAGCTCCCATTTGGCACAGGCTGGAAAGATGGTGGCAAAGGTTTTAGATTCTGGTTGTACACATACCAATTACATTCGGTAGGAAGCTTCTAAAGCCTTTTCAACAAACCCATTTTGTTAATATTATTCAATCAGGGGGTTCCATGAGAACAGTGCACATTCTGTTAAACAATTCGGGCGCTCTGTCTATGCTTCCACATTTTGCATATCCTACAGTCGTGGCATTCCATAAACAATTATGGAGGAATAATGTCAAATAGATCACGTGCATTGTCTATGCTTCCACATTTCGCATAAATATCTACCAGAGTAGTTGCAGCTACAACATGATTAGGCAAGATTTATCCATCGTTATCCTGTGATGGATGTCCATACTCCGCTCCAAAGCTCCCATTTTTTAGGACTGTCAATGACAAAATGTTCTCACTCACAATTGCGCAACACAAATAATGTCTTCTGAGAACCGGATTAGACAAGATTTCTCCATCGTTTCTCCATTTGTGAGGTTGCTAGCAAATATTTACAGTTGCCAATTGCATTGGTTGGAAGATTTTGAATCGTTTGTTACTTCTGTGCATATCCGGCAATCATGGCAGACCACATTTGTTTGAGGCGTCCTATCAAACAATTCACATGCCTTGTCTACGTGTGTTACTGTAATAGACAGTTACAATTCACTTCCCAGCTCTGATATCTCACTTAATTGTGCTTAGATGGGCGTCCATACCCTGTTCGAAAGCTCCTTTTTTGGCACAAGCTGGAAGTTTTTTAATGTACGTTAAAACTCACATGCTCATTCACAATATACCAAATACACTGTACTTTTTACAAGTATATAATGTACAATTATTACACTTTAATGAATTCACACTACAATTTACATTTACTTTAAATATACTGTTCTTGTTCCATGATTGATATATGTTTTTTGTTTTTATTCTTCATCTGGTTCCTAACAAAGAGTTCTTACAAATAGAATCTCCTAAATTTTATAATAATACACAAGTTAAAAATTTCCTTTCAAATAGAATTTCTTAAATTTTAATGTCTAACATTTTCAAGAATATTGGACTAATGGTTTTGGCTTTAAAGTTGTTAGTGTTGATGGGGACTAGCTACCCATAATTGAATGAAATGTATTCCTTAGATTTAAAAAGTAACAAATCATGTGATGCCACATAAGCGTACCAATGAAACATGACTTAGTGCATAATTATCTGTCTCACTTCTTTTTGGCTTTTTTGGACACCTTGACAAAAAGCATGCTGCTGTGACAATCATGATGTGACCTTGAAACCTTAATTATAAACAGCTAGCTTGTCAATTAAACTGCCCTAAAAAAATTAAAAGTGATTTGAAATTTTCACATATTCGATCTCCCTTATTTTATATAAATTTCAATTTATCTCATAACAAATTATTTGTAGAGGGCTCCACAACATCGGTGCCTAGAAGCTTCTACCTCTGATTTTTAAACAACCATTCTTCTTTGATTAGCAATGGCTGACGCCATCTGCACATATACAAGAGGCGTCCATATCTGCAGGAAATGACAAATCATATTGGCTTCGCGTATCTTGTTTGCATTTGCATTGATGAATTGGGAAAGTGTAAGACACTGCACAAGGGAATCGTTTGCATTCGTCAAGTCCAGCTTACCCAATATGATGTCAGCCTGACTGCAAGGACTTCAAATATTCCTGAACATATGACAGACAAATACATGTACTCCGTATAGAGCCATGTGAATCATGTCTGCAGAAAATGTAAGTGGTGTAAAAATCTGTGGAGACCTTAATGAATTGCTGGATCGCATCCCCATTTCCTTATTTCAAATTTTGATGAATTTTGATGTCAGAAAAGATGACAGTTCCTAAAGTAGGGGGTTCTCAATGGCTGGAACAAATAAAGAACACACAAAAGCATGGAGAAGAACAAGGCATAGCATCTCATGTGCATCTATACATCTTCACCATACCAGAGCCCCTGCGTGTTGAAAGGCCAGATGCTTATATGCCACAGGTAGTTTCTCTTGGTCCTTACCATCATATTAAACTTGAACTGTTTGAGTCTGAAAGATATAAATCGAAGCTTACTATCCAAGTTGAAAAAAAAGCAAAGGGAGGGACTTTTGAGGATTTGGTTAAAGATCTGATTAGTATTGGAGGGGACATTAGGAACAGCTATAATGATCAAATTGAGTGTGGAGATGAAGTAATAGGGTTGATGATGGCTCGAGATGCTGTGTTTATTCTGAAGTTTATTGGCTGTTATAACCAATATGAAAGCCGTAGAATTCAACGGACAAACCCTTATTTTCAGAATATGGAAGCTGTTTTTAATCCGGAAAGAAGAGCCCTTTGTTCTTCCCACTTCAGGCTTATATATTTAAGCTGTAGAATCAAATCCCACTTTTCGTTTTGAAAAAAGTTTCGCAATGGCAGACTGGTTCAGAAAGTCAAGCTTTAACCAGGCTTAATATGACAATTTCAAGTGCCTGTAAAAATTTCTCCCCTTTCGTGCATGTTGGGGATTCTTATCGTTCTGTTACGCGAGAATACTACAATGGTTTGGTTGATGAAAGGCATATACTGGAATGCCTTTATAATTTCATCGTTCCGAAGGAAAATCTTTCGCAAACTAATGCAGCCGTCGGAGATAATTGTTGGTTTTAGGAGAATCCACTTCCAGGTACATAGGATTTCAACACAACCATTTCATTAACAAAGTGGCTTTTTAATATGCAGAACAAAAACAGAACATTTCATTGCTTCAGCAATATCAAACCATAAACAAGTCATTGTATGAAAATAACTACATTTACCAGATCTATTGCACAGTCAAGTCAGAAATAGCAAACTGCATCATATTAGCACATTTGTCTTACAGAAACTTTAATATAAAATAGTGCTTAAAAAGATTCTGACCAGGACAATGATATATTAATATAAAGACTTGTTTCAGCCAGCATCTGGACATAGACAGCAACACAACATACATCCTACAGGACCCTGTTCACCTGCACCGAGAAGAACCGCTTCCATACCAAAAAAAGAATGTTTTTCTATAATATAAAACCCTTGTTTTCCTACAGTTACGTGGAGCTTTAGGGGAAAATCTATTAACAAATCTCTTGCACATTACAGGTGTCAAAAACCGTATTTACATCCCTCATATACATTAAACATTTGGGTAAAAAGAGGACAGCAAAAATATTAACTGGGAACCAAACTTGGGCAGTGGAGAATGCAACGTGTTTTCCTCAACCTGCTATGCTGGAATTAAGCATTAATGCTTTCAATCTCCCCCATAATGCTTAATGTGCAAACACCGATCATTTGCCTTAACCTTTCAGAAATCTCTTTTGAAATTGCCTTGGTAAGTATGTTAGCAATCTGATAATTGGTTTTGCAAAACTTCAATTCAATCTATTCGTCAGCCACTAGATTCTTAATAAAGTGATATTTGATATTAATATGTTTTGTTCTACTATGAAAAACAAGATTTTTAGTGATGGCAATTGTTGAGTTATTGTCATAGTATAATACAGTTGGCATATTTTGTTTTTGTTTTAAATCTGTTAAGACTCTCCTTAGCCATACTGCTTGGCAGGAAGCTAAAGTTGCAGCAATGTACTCAGCTTCAGTTGAAGACAAAGAGACTAAAGATTGATTTTTTGAAGACCAAGAAATGACACCTGAACCCAAGGAAAATACATAACCTGAAGTGCTTTTTCTGTCAATAATCGAACTAGTCCAATCACTGTTTGTAAATCCAATTAAACCAAAATCATTTACAAGAGAATACCAAATGCCAAAATTGCTAGTATCCCAAATATATCTCAGAACTCTTTTCATTGCACAAAAATACATCTTGCTTGGATTTTGCATGAACCTCGAAAGCAAACTAACAACAAACATGATATTTGGTCTAGTAGATGTTAAATACATAAGGCTACCAACTAGACTCCTGTACAATGTTTCATCTACTTTTTCAGACCCATCATCCTTAACCAATTTTTCACTCATGTTCAAAGGTGTATTCATCGGTTTGAAATTCATCTTGAATTTATCAAGTAAATCATTGACATATTTACTTTGTGAGATGAAAATGCCATCATTTTGCTTTCTTACCTCTATCCCAAGGAAATAATGCATTAACCCCAAATCTGTCATTTCAAATTTAGACTTCATTACATGTCTAAACTCATTCATTAACTCTTCACTATTCCCTGTGTATATTAGATCATCTACATATATACATATGATAATTAAATCACCTAAACTCTGATAATTCACATATAATGTGGGCTTATTTTCACTCTTTTTAAAACCTTTTTACTAAAAATAATTATCTATGCTACTATACCAGGCCCTAGGTGCTTGCTTGAGCCCATAAAGTTCCTTTTTTAACCTATAGACCTTTTGTTCTTGTCCTGCAGCTCCATAACCAAGTGGTTGTTCTACAAACACTCCTTCACTTAGATAGCCATTCAAAAAAGCTTATTTAACATCAAACTGATAAACTTTCCACCTGTGTTGAGCAACTAATGATAAAACAGTTCTGATGGCATCTAATCTAGCAACTGGAGAATAGTTTTCAACGCAATCAATACCTGGCTGTTGAGAAAATCCCTTTGCCACCAATCTTTCTTTATGCCTTTCAATAGATCCATCAGCTTTATATTTAGTTTTGTAAATCCATTTTAGCCCAATAACATCTTTTTCAGGTGGAAGGTCAACTAGTTCCCATGTTTCATTTTTTTCAATTGAAGCAATTTCTTCGTTCATGGCTTTAATCCACATTTCATTTTTTATAGCCTCCTCAAATTTTCTTGGCTCGACTTGAATATGAGATAATAAAGCAAAATTTACAGTTGCATCAAGACTAGTAGTTCCTTCATAAATTTCTTTAAGACTTTTTACCTTTCATGGAGGACTAGAGCTTGGACTAGGTGGAGAAGGTGCTGTGCTCAAAGAGGATGGTACTATAGGAATTGAGCTACTACTTGAACCATGAGAAGATGGGACATCAAGTTCTAAATCAATGATCTTTTGCTTTTCCTCATTCAACTTTTTAGTCCATTGCCAAGCTTCACTTTCAGCAAAAATAACATCTCTACTAACAATCAACTTTTCACTTACCAGATTATACAAACAATAACCCTTTGTATCCTCACAATACCCAATGAAGATACATTTCTCACTCTTGTCATCAAACTTTTTCCTTTTTTGTTCAGGTATGTGAGCATAAGCAATACATCCAAACACTCTCAAGTATGCAACCCCGGGTTTTTTCCCACACCATGCCTCATAAGGTGTCATCTTTTTACACTTTTGGTTGGAAACATATTCAACAAATAAACTGATGTAGCAACAACTTCAACCCAAAAAGTATTTGGCAGACCCTTTGCTTTTAGCATGCTTCTAGCCATTTCCACAATGGTGCAGTTTTTATGTTCAACAACTCCATTTTGTTGAGGAGTATAACTTGCAGTCAATTTCCTTTGAATTCCATTAGTTTTGCATAAATCTTGAAACTCATTAGAGGTTAATTCTCCCCCTCTGTCTGAACGCATCACTTTAATAGGACAACCAATTTGTTTTTCCACACTAGCCTTGAATTGTTGAAACTTGCTAAGAGCTTTTGATTTTTCTTTAATGAAGTAAACCCAAGTCCTTCTACTGAAATCATCCACAAAGATTAAAAAATATTTATTCTTACTAAGAGACAATGTCTGCATTGGACCACAAATATTATTATGCAACAATTTAAGAGGCACTTTTTCTCTCCAAGCTCTTCCTATTGGGAAGGAATTTTGATGTTGTTTGCTAATAATGCAACCCTCACATACTTGATCATTATGAGAAATGACTGGTAGCCCTTTCACCATATTCTTTTGAAAGAGTAATTTAAGTCCTCTAAAATTTAAATGCCCATATCTAGTGTGCCATAACCAAGATTGGTCCTTGTAGTTAATTCTAAAGACTGGAGTTTCACTATATGCAAGTGTCAAAGGAAATATCCTATTATGAAACATACCAACTTTTTCCACTAAATGATTATTTTTTATTTTGTCACAAATAACACATTCATTGTTGTCAAATGTTGTTGAATAACCCTTTTTAACAAGTTGTCCTATACTCAACAAGTTATGTGCTAGCCTAGGAACATACAAAACATCATTGATATACCTTTCTTGACCCTACTTTTCTTTGACTACAATAGTTCCTTTACCCAAAACTTCAACTTCTTTATCATCAGCAAGTCTCACACGTGTTTTGAAGGACTCATCCATAGTTACAAAAATATTTTTATTTCCTATCATGTGGCTACTACAGTCACTATCCAAAAGCCATACTTTTTCTTAGGCTTCCTTTATGGCATTGCAAGCACGGAACAAGCTAGTATCTAACTGTCCTTTTTCTTCAAAAAAATGTGCATGTTGTTTGTTCATTTTCCAGTAATCTCTTTCAAAATGTCCAAACTTTTTACAATAATGGCACTGTACATGTGATTTATCATAACTTGAATTGCCTTTTTTTCCATCACTAGAGTTTCTTCCTCCAAAATAATCTCTACTTTGCCTAGTGCTAGTGCCTCTATTGAAATAATTGGTTCTCCCTCTTCCTCTAAACTTTCTTGCATTCCTATGAGATGTCTCTTCTGATCCTTTTTCCTTTTTCTTTGAGATACTATCTTGGTTTGGAATTCCTATTCAATTGGTTTTTCAATAGGCCTATTTAATCTTTGTTCATGGGTTTGAAGAGACCCCATAAGATCATTTACAGAAAGAAGAGCTAAATCTTTTGACTCTTCAATAGCAACCACTACAAGATCAAATTTGGGAGGGAGACATCTCAAGATTTTTTCCACAATATTTTGATCTACCAAAATTTCTCCATGGGATCTAATCTAATTGACCAGACCCATAACCCATGTAAAAAACTCTTGCAAAGATTCTAACTCTTTTATAAACAAGTTTTCAAAGTTTCTTTTGAGCATCTAAAGTTTATTTGTTTTCACTTTATCTGTTCCTTGACAAACATTCTACACCAAATCCTAGGCTTGTTTGGATTTAGTAGTTGCCACAATACTAGAAAAAATTGACTCATGTACAACCTGTTCAATAATAAACAAGGCTTTTGAGTCTTTTTTTTTGTTTTCCTTCAATTGATCTCTTTATGCTTGAGTTAAGGCTACAAGAGCTTGAGCATCTGCAGGATCTATAAACCCTTGTTCTACCAACTCCCACAAATCTTGGGATATGAATAAAGTTTTCATTTTTATACTCCAAAAATCATAATTTTCTCCATTAAACAAAGGGATTTGAGGCTGGCTTAAACTTGAACCATTAGTAGCGATTAAATTGCAACTCACTCAATCTCCTCACAGTCTTTTTTTACTTCTCTGCTAAGAATAGACCCACCTAAATTTTGAATGCTCTTAAAGCACATACAAAAATTCTAATTTCTTGATGCTCTAAATACCATTGTTGGTTTTAGGAGGAGAATCCACTTCCAGGTATATAGGATTTCAACACAACCATTTCATCAACAAAATGACTTTTCAATATGTAGAACAAAAGTAGAGCATTTTAATGCTTCAACAATATCAAACCATAAACAAGCCACTATATTGAAATAACTACATTTACCAAATATATTGCATAGTCAAGTTAGAAACAACAAACTACATTATATTAGCACATTTTTTTTTACAGAAACTTTAATATTAAATAGTGCTTAAAAATATTTTGACCAGGACAATGATATATTAATATAGTAGACTTGTTTCAACCAACATCTGGACATAGATAGAAACACAACATACATCCTATAGGAGCTTGTTCACCTACACTGAGCAGAACCGCTTCCATACCAAAAAAAAAATGTTTTTCTATAATATAAAACCCCTATTTTCCTACAGTTATGTGGACCTTTAGGGGAAAACCTATTAACAAATGTCTTGCACATTACAGGTGTCAAAAATGTTTTAAAATCATCGTATTTACATCCATCATATACATTAAACATTTGGGTGAAAAGAAGACAACATAAATATTAATTGGCAACCAAATTTGGGCAGTGGAGAATGCAACGTGTCTTCCTCAAACTGTTGTGCTGGCATTAATCATTAATTCTTTCAATAATCATAGTGGTATTATGTTGAGGAGCTCCGCTTCTCAATTTCTTCAGGAAATGACATCAAAATTTAGGGTACTTTTGTCTCCCAAATCTTGTAAAGCTGAGATAAATCTCCCTCCAACAACAAAATTACACAAGAGGAGTGAAATTCTCTCTTTTTACAAGGGCATCCGAGGAGATAAGGTTTGATAGAGCTAGCTCTATACTGTTCCTCCCTTGTATAGAGATGGACTACATAACAGATGTTTTCTTGAGGAATATGGTGGCACTGGAAGCATTCATGAAGTGGAAAACTAGAGTGTTTACTTGCTATGCAGACTTGATGGAAAGATTGGTCGACACTCCTAACGATGTTGCAGTACTGGAGAAATATGGTATCATCTATAGTAGTTTAGGAAGTAATAAAGAGATAAGCATTATGTTGAATGGAATCCACAGATGAATATGGAGAAGTCCATATGATCCTATCAACAATACAATCAAAGCTATAAATGATTATTATAGAAGTAGGTACTAAGTTTTACTTGGTGAATGCTTGCAGGAACATTTCTTAAAGCCATGGCAAGCTGCATTAGTGATAGTTGCATGCACTCTACTCCTTCTGACTTTCTTGCAAACATTATTCTCATATTTTCAACTACACCAATTATTTGAATCCAAGTGCGCATAAATTTTCTAAAAATTATTTCATGTCTGTGTCTATAATATATTCTTGATTGTCTTTGTACTTTACCTAGTTAGTCTAGTTTTAGCTAGGTAATGAACACCATAATAAGATTCATGTGCGTTTCTTTTTGTTCCAAACTATTATTCTCGACACTTTAGATTCCTTTGTTTTATATAATTTGGTTATGATAAAAGAGATTGCTTTGTTAGATTATCCAAGCACCCATAAGTGACAGGAGTAATGAGACATATTTGTTACTCCGCCATAATTTATTAGGATTTCATTCTTAAGTTGTTTGCAGGAATTGAGAATGTGAGAACCTTAGAACAATGGGGAATGTCAACAGCTTGGCTTCACACAAACTTCGTCTTCGACAACAATAGTAGTGTCCATGTTGTCAAAAGACATTACCAAATTTTAATTGTCATGTGCCAGCCTTGGAGCATTGAACACCTATTGTTGCAGTAATTCAAGGTATTTCTCTCAATTGCTTCAAAGAACCCAAAGTTAGTTTCTGAATCAATAAAGGCTAGTTCATTTAACTTTTCATGAAAAGGGGTTAGAATCATAGTTTTCAAACTTCATCTCCATGTCAAACTTCACCACCTCCATGTAGATCTGAAGCTGCCAAGACTAGTCCATGCCACTCCACCTCCAAACAAGCACTCTCCTTTCATTAATAACTATCATCATTCTTGAGCTTAGCCTTAGACTGATTGGAACTAGGACTTGTGACTATGCAGAACCATGATCTCTTCCCAGAGCACTCCCCCCATTAAGGGTGGGTTTTTTATGGAGCATTTCTTAAAAAAATTTAGTGGGTGTTGGTGATATTTTTAGAAATATATCAAAGTGGGTGGTTTCATAATTTTTATTGTGGAATTTAAGCTTAAAAATTTAAATTTTAATATTTATTATTTTGTGTAATCATTTTAACAGAGTAAATAAATATAAAATAATAAAAAATTTAATTGTTGAGAATTTAATAATGGGGCAGTTTCTAGCTAAGGTTTCATGAAGGGGGGCTTCCTAAAAAAATTTAGTGGGTGTTGATGTGATTTTTTAGGATTATTTTAAAGTGGGTGGTCCCAGCAACTTGATAATGACCAACTCATTAACAAAAGTCTACATGAGACTCTTCATGTCGTTGATGTATGTCGCAATTGAGGAAGAGCCCAATGTGCTTTTTTGGGTGGCAGGATACACGTACATAGACTGCAGTGTAGCTGATGTCAATTGTGTAGCATAAGTGCTTGGAGTAGCTTCTTCCCGAAGACCACTAGAGATTTATGCAAATACAGGAATCAAAGGTCATGGTAGAAGGTTCCTGACATCAATTAGACTATTTTTCACATGCACATCCAACTCATATGCATCAGGAAAAATATCCCCTCCCATAGGCATTACCATTACTGAGATGTCTGAATTGAGAGCCTTCAAATAGAACATGAATGCCATCATGGCTTGGTGTCAAGTAGTCATAGGGATCCCTTGCTAGGTCTTATTAAACCCGGTGTTAAAATCGCTCATGGCCTCTTGCAGAGCTCTCTTGATGGTAATTAGTTGTTGCAACAATGAAGAATGATCTCCTTTCTCTGAGAAGTGTTCGAACAACCTTTCTCTATGTTGATCCCAGAAGATGATAAAGTCCAAATCCAAAGATCGATACTAATCTTGGGCCTTTCCTTTGAAAGAGACAACTAACAGCCTCAAGGTGATGTTCTCCTCCACTAAATTATGTACCCTACATACCTCTACTATATCATGAATGTGCTCAGAAGGGGTTTTGAAATCTTCTTTGGGGAATTTTGAAATAGCCTTGAGGGTGTTAGCCAGTATGGTAGGCCATACATCTATGGGTGTGGGTGATTGTAGTGGACTACCGCTATCCTAGGTTACAAAATTTCTAGGAGCAGGGGGAGGTACATGATCCATAGAGAAAATATTCCTATGAATCAAGTATATAAGTATTCAAATTTATAAGCTTGAGCCTTCGGGTGGAGTAGATAAGGCTCTGGAATTGAGCTCTTGCTTCTTTCTCTATTGCTCCTTACAAGTGATAGAGAGTCTGTAAGTCTTCTTCTCCTAGGTATTGAGGTTGGTAACTGAGAGTATTAGAAGTGGTCTCTTGAAGATGCTCTTGTTTGGACTCTAGGCATGAAACTTCCAGTTTCCTTAGCCTAATTTAAAATATTTCTAACTTCTAATCAGGTGTTTGAAAACTTTGAGTCCCACCAAGCGTACCAAAAAAAAATTATTGATCATCAAAGCTTGTGCCTCTCTGACAGTCTTTTTTGAAATTTAGTGAGTGTGGACTGATTTGCGCCTCACTAAATTATACCTCTAGGATTTTTATAGAAAGTTGACTCTTCTTTGGGATTTAGAAAAAAAGAGTAGAAGGAAATGTAAACATAAAACATAAAAAATGGTGATGTGCCAATGCTTTTACAAAATTTCAAACCCAATCATTCCTATGAGTGATATAATTAAACACAAAATGCTACAACCCTTCATTGTTGGAAAAAGAATGAACAACAAAGGCTAACAACAAGCACAGTGCAAACTTTTAAATATTTCCACAGGTATTGTTCATTAAGGTCCAATCAAAGATAAATATTTCTAAGGGTGACAAAAACATTTAGAAATTGCATGAACTCTCCCTCATAATACATCATAATATAACAAAATAATAACCCTTTTGAAAAACAAAAAATTCCACTGACATAATCCAGTTTCCACAAGTTGTTATTCTACCATACAAGTATACAACATGGAAATCACCCACTTAAACTATTCAAATTCAGCTTGCAAGACATAGTGTTTCATTCAAAACGAAAGCATAAAGAAAGAAAGCTTGATAAAGGCCATACATGCACAGTCTCAAAGATTTCTTCTCAATAATTTGTACTTTAAATATCAAATGAACTTTAAAACAAATGTCGAATATCAATCCGACAATAGTTTAAGGGTATGTGTAGGATGATCATCATGGAAAAAACAGGCCCTTAAGTGGCAAAATATTCAAAAAAATCAGAGTTAGGCAACTTGACGTAAAAATTTGAATAAGTTATCTATATTATTTCAAAAACATGTAAGAATAGAATCTGTAGCAAATTGAATTTAGTTTCTAAACTACTAGGTTTTTTTTTCTAAAATCTATTTCTAGTGAAAATTTGAAATTTTAATGTAGTAGTACCTAAATTTCAGGGAAAAAATAAAAGTAGGTGTCTGTCTGACCACCCTAACCACAATAAAATGATAATATTTTTTATAAGATTTTAGATATAAGTAGAGGACTCATGTCTGGATGTGACGCATTTTTATTTTTTTTTCCAAATAAATAATTAATTATGAATTTTTTATTACAACTTTTTAAAAGTATAAAAACTTGTATGTCCGACCACCTTAACTTGGTCAAAACTTCATGAAATTCAATTTCTCTTTTTTTAATCCTATAGCATGCGAAGCATAGAATGTGATGCATGTTTTGGATTCCAAAAATGTGATATTGTTTGAAAGCTATAGATGGTTTTCAATCAACCTATCAATCAAGACTTTAGTTGTAATTCAAATAGAAAATGAATAGTAATTATTTATTAAATTCAAAGTAAAGCATAATTTATATTGGTGGAAAACTAAGAATCTGCTTTAAAAACCCTTTTCATTTCATCAATTTTGTGTAAAATAAAAGTCATTAGCCACATACCCTACAAATACCCATCATATCGCCATTTTTGTCCCATCATGATCTTGCACATACCCTTAAGCTTTGAAAGATATAACATGCCAGAGAAAAGTAGTTCTACAACTTTACTCTTGAAAATAGTTCTATATCCTAAGAAAACAAAAGAAATTTTTCCTCAGCAGAGGAAACTAAAACTTGGAATCCAACCCTTTCATTTGTCGATGCCTCTATTTTATAGCTATAGAAAGAGGAAATTTCTGCCACAACACAAATGTAATTACTGCCATATTTTGGCATTTGATAGTGCACGATTTGATCATAGATCTTCAGTTAGGTCACAACAATCTTTGCTCATCAATTATCAACTACCACATTAATGCTTTTCAAATACTTAGCAAAGATAAAGATATGTAAACGATCAAATCCTAGAAAACAACCTAGAAAAAGGTCCAATTGACCAATCACATCACCTAGCAGCATTGACTCAAAGCTTCCATCCCAAAAACCAAGAAAATAAAAAGGCCAACAAGCTTCTACAAGCTCCCAAAAGATATCGCTTCATAAGAAGCGCAATCTACCCCCAACAAAGAGATGACATGTCAAATAGGTGAAATCTTTCGAACTCATGAATATAACTGCTTGAGTAAATATCTGATGAGTAGACACGTGTCCTAACTCTCTCCCAAAAGGGAGGAGAAAAATGAAAGTTGTGCAGCCACCACATTGTGTATTGCGCACCTTTTTGATAACTTTACTTGAGCGTGTCCACATTCGAAACTGGAAACATTATACAAACCGAAATCAAAATGATCAAGGAAAAAACATTTTACACATACAATGGAAAAATTTAGAACTAAAAAATACCAAAGACAACACATAGGTGTAAAATTTATGACCTACCACATTCTAGAATATTTTTTAAGACCATACAAAAAACATTTCAACTTGCATACCAAGGGTTATTTACCTTTAACAATGAAATACTATAGTTGTGACATAAATTTCTTCCTCCAAGTCACTATGAAGGAACATTGTCTTGAAATCAATCTATGCCACTTCTATATCATGCATTATTATAAGTGATAATAGGAATTGAATAAATGTCAGCTTCACAAAAATAGAGAGTATATCACCATAGTTGATTCCATCCACTTGATAATAATCCTTAGTAACCAACTATACCTTATGCTTTTCAACACCACCATCAAAACTATATTTCTTTATGAACACCCATTTACAACCAATAGGTTTCCTTCCTTTAAGCAAGGGTATTGAATCCCAAGTATCACTCTTATTCAAAACAACCATCTCTTCATCCTTTGATTTCATCAAGGAATATGCATCAATCATACCTATAGCCTCTATAATATTCCTAGGCATGTTAATGTTAGCAATCAAAGAAATATACAACTAGAATCCAACAAATATTAACCAAAAATTTTAGGTGAATATTCAAACCTATCAAGTTGTTTCCTATCTCTCATAGACCTCCTTAATTGTTAAGCTTGAGGTTCTTATTCTTCTTTAGAACCTTCAAAGCTATTAAATTTCTCCTCATCATTAGGTCCAATAGGGGTATCTAGTTCACTGTAGCATGCCAACCCTTCAATGTCATTAAAAATTCTAAATTTACACCTTGCGAGTAAATAAATTATGTAACAAGCCATTGCAATAAAAAAAATATTTCTTTATTGAGAATATTTGAACAAGATGTCATATAAAATTACAATAAATATTTCATTTCATTACAATAATATCACTAGTTACAACAATACAAAAATGCATACATTTACATACATAGCTCCAATGAGCTTTAGAACAAATAGTTGTAAGACGGTCCAAGATCCTTCCTTTCAAATCTTGGTTCTTCTGTCACCTACTATGGAGAAGTATCACTCAAGCACTTTTTGCCAACCACAGACTCTTAATACGGTCCCCTGCACATCTATCTTTCGATAGATGACCCTTCCCTTCAACGAAGAGATTGGTAGAGTAACTAACAATGATAACCAACTAGGCATAGTGTTGTTTCCTACATAACTAGAACTTTGTAATCCCACAATCTCAAACTAGCATGTAATACTGGATCATGGTGAACTAACAGTGGAGCCAAAGGTCATCACACTACTTTGGCCAAAGTGTTTCATTCAGTATGTTCTACTGAGGTTCATCTATCACATACACTACTCAAGGCCGATTTGACTTAAGGCCATCTTAAACTATGCATAGGTATTTCCTTCAATGGATAATATATCACCCCAGAGATAACCTATTACCTTTTAACCTACTTGGAATAACCTACTTAACAAGTAAGTACACAAGCGCCCTCCCATACTAGACAAACCATCCTAGGAGTAAACACAAGCTAGTCTAGTTAAATCAATAACTTAGCTAAGTCCCACTTATGTGCAATCATAACTAGTATCCAATAACTATGATAAACACCCATCTCCTATTATGGAGTATTTAAAAGCACAACATAAAAATAGCATAAAAGCTTCAATTCTCTTTTCAAAGACATTCTAATTCCTCTAAATGCACATACTGGGAAAGATAACTCAAGCATACATAGAAAACACATCATTCATAAGCAAAATAACAAAGAAGAAGGTCCTTGTGCCTATTAATTCCTTTCCAAATATTTGTCAACAATGCAACGTTTTCCAAGAACAACAAGCCTGATAACAACTTCTCTAGAATGTCACAATGATCTCTAATTCTCAAGTTGATAGTTCACTTCACTCAAGTAACAACTCTCTCAAAAATATAATGGAGTTCTTTCTCTCTTTCTCATAATAAAAACAAAGTAGGAAATAATGTAGTATAAATACTTGCAAGAGAAATGCAAAGATGTGTCCCTTCAAATGAAATGGCTTTGCTATTTATAGAGCAGCTTGGTAACTTCTTAGCCTATAGTTTAGGCATGATAATGGATAGCAAACTCCATGCAAAGAAATACATGAAACTTAGCAAAAAGGTGGCAACCAAACAAGCTTATAATCAAACAAGAACTTCAATAGATCAACTTACAATATTGCTAGCAAACAAAGACTCATTCAAATCTACATAGGCTCAATTTGAATTAAATTAAGCAAAAGACACCTACAACAATTGGGTTTCTAGAGGTGGCGCCAAATTCATCCACACTCCTCACTTGTTGGCATGCTTTCTTTACCATCACAAACAATCAAATTCCAATTAGCACCAACAAGTAGTCATCGACTAGGCTTGGTAATGAGTCAACTAAGACATTAAATACATTTGACAAAGTCATCAACAAATGTTTAAACATGGCAGATATGTTTACCAAGTCAAAGTTAATCTTTATCATAGGCATTGACTAAGTCCATGCTTTTCATCCACCCATGACAACAACACCAAATTCAATTCAAATGCTTCATATTGCATGAAAGTATGAGTGAAAATCGGCTTCACAAAACAGTCATAAGCAACTTTCATTCGGCCTCCAATATCATAGTCATTAATGACTATAATCGACCTTTATATATCAACCTCTATTCTTTCACTATGTACTCCATACTTTTCTCTCTGTGTGATGATATAAATGTTGTGCCTATGTTTTATGAAAGTTTTTACAAAGTGTTCAATATACATAGAAATAATTTTCCGAACATACCTTATCCTATGTATGGCTTCAAGTACTACTTATAAAATGCTATAAAGTTTCACTTTCAAACCCATATATGACGCGGCCTCTAAGTTTGGGAATTCTATGTTATAGAAGCACATATATGTATATGCGCTAGCTATATTCATATTACGTCATGCGCCATATAACCAATGCCATGTATTTTAGCAACATGATAGGGCATGTGCAGGATCATCATGGAAAAAATAGGCCCTTAAGTGGCAAAAAAATTAGAAAAATTAGAGTTAGGCAACTTGAAGTAAAAATTTGAATAAGTTATTGATATTATTTCAAAAATATGTAAGAATAGAATCTATAGAAAATTCAATGTAGTTTCTAAAATACTAGGTTTGTTTTAAAAAAAAAGAAATCTATTTGGAGAAAATTTGAAATTTCAATGTAGTAATACTTAAATTTTAGGGGAAAAATAAGAAGTAGATGTATGTCTAACAACACTAACCATAATAAAATGATAATATTTTTTTATAATATTTTATATATAAGCAGAGGACTCATGTCTCGATGTGATACATATTTTTTTGTAATTTTTTTCTAAGTAAATAATTAATTATGAATTTTTTAGTACAAATTTTAAAAAGTATGAAAAATCGTATGTCTGACCACCTTAACTTGATCAAAACTTCATGAAATTGAATTTTTCTTTTTTTAATCCTATAGTATACAAATCATAGAATGTGACGCATGTTTTGGATTCAAAAAATGTGATACCGTTTGAAAGCTATATATGTTTTTCAATCAGTCTATCTATCAAGACTTTAGTCGTAATTTGAATAGAAAATGAATAATAATTACTTATTAAATTCAAAGTAAAACATAATTTATACTGGTGGAAAGTTGAGAATATCCTTTAAAAACCCTTTTCGTTTCATCAATTTTGGGTAAAAAACTATCATCAGCCACATACCCATCATATTGCCACTTTTTGGCTCATCATGATCCTGCACATACCCGATATAATATATGTATGTATACAATATAAGTAAAATACGTAGTAAATACATTTTCATCAATCAATGTATACATCGAATATATAGATATGCAAATGAATACAAATAAGTTATCATATCATCATAACCCTATTGACTACATATATATAGTCTTATCCCCATAATATATCCATTCTATATTCAAATGTATAACTGTTTTTATCATATTTCGTAAATAATAATATGTGTCTATATTCATACACAGACACTTATATATGTATATTTCTCTGATAAGCTCATTAACGCTTATGAGTGTATTAGCATATACTTTATATAGCAATATGATAATCAAGTAATCCATTCGATATCAAATTATTATGAACACATGGTTATACACACACACATATATCAAGTTACCCCATCTTAACATCATAGGGTTATAAATATACACATGTATATATGCACCTATACATACATATATATATATATATATATATATTTATATCCCAAGTCAATCAAGTATGTACACATTCGGTATACAAATGAATACTAATGGGTAAATATTTACAAAAATAATAATATATTATATATATAAAAATATATATGTATATACACACTCTATTAAGCTTTTACACTTATGTGTGTGTTTGTACATATATATATATATTATAGCAACATGCTAGTTGAATGATCCATTCTAAATCTGAATGATCATCACCACGTGATTGTACTCTCACAAAAATCATAACAATTATTTATATACATATATGCATATCTTATACATATGTCATCATACATGTATGGACATCCCATTATATCCATCATACACATATGTTGACGTATGCATATATCCCAATACTCATTCACCCAAACAGTCAAGCACAATAGAATAAGGAAGGTATCAAAAGCTAAAATAGATAAACATCACCCAATAATGCACTCAATAGTAAACAAGACCTTTACTAATGCAAACTCATCAAATTAGGGGTGACTTACCAACTTCCCACTTCTATGTCTATACTCGACCATTCTACTATGAGTGTGTGTAAGCTCAGATATTTTACATTATCGATTACCCGACCAAGATCTTCTCTTGAGTGATACTTCCTCTCCACCTGGAGGAATGAACATTTACTGGGAACCACTAACATATGCACATGATAGATAGCTATTCACAAAATATGCAGTATATGTAATACATCTCCAAAGTTAGAATATCAATTCAATAACCATCCATTTCACATTTATGCATTTCTTTTCACACAACATTAGCTGTGATAACATACAAAATTATATGTATTTACATTTTACCCTACATAGTAATAGTAAATAATAATTACACAGTTGGGGTGTAACATTCACCTTTCATTAAAGTACATGGAATATGAACTACCTGCTTTTTTCTCTTTTCCTTTGGCTGTAACTCAACAATGGAAGGTTTCATCTCTCAAAAAATCACATTTCTACTATAGAGAACCTTTTGGGCCACTAGATCCCAAAGCTTGTACCCCTTCACACTGACATCATAGCCGATGAAATTACATTTGATTATCTCTTTCTCCAAATTAGACCTCTTTTCACTCTACGCATGAGAATATGCTTCACAATAGAATAATATAAGATGTCTCATCGAAGGATTTTTACCAAACCATGCCTCCATGGGTGTCTTATTAATTGGAGCTGATGTAGGAGAACCATTAATCATATAATATGTAGTGGCTACAACTTCTTCTAAGAACTTATTTTCAAGGCTAGCACCACTTAGCAAACCTGAAGTCCTCTCCATCAACCTCATTTTCATTATCTCTACAACTCCATTTCATTGAAGGGTGTATGGACCTGTATTATGTCTTTCAATATTGTTCTCTTTATAAAACTTGTCAAATTTTAATGAACAAAACTTATCGCCACCATTATCATTCCTCAAACATTTAATCTTTATATTAGTCTATTTTTAAACCAAGGATTTGAACTCCCTAAACCTACCAAAAACTTTTGATTTACTCCTTAGGAAATAGATAAATGTCCTTCTACTATAGTCCTCTATGAATGAAAAAAATATACAAATTTATAGATTGACGGTACACTCATAAGACTAAAAACATTTTCATGAATGTAGTCCAAAATCCTAAAATACTTACGAGAATTAGAATAGAAAGAAACATGGTTTTGTTTTACATATACATAATGTTTGAAAAAGTAAAACTCGAGATTACAATCATCAAGGCCTATAAGAACCTGCCCCTTTATATTTTAGGGAGCTAAGACCCTTCTCACCATGAATGTGATCAAGTATTTGGTGCCATAACACTATTTTCTCTCTAGAAATTTCCATTTCCAAGGAATGAGCACCCTTAGGTTCCCAAAATACATGACCATCAGATGTAGATGCTACAAAATTCTTCTCTACTTAATTCAATGATGAGGACGAATAATCCAAAGGTCTCTTCTTTGTTTTGTTAGAAGAACTATTTCACTGAATTGTGCATGCATCCAACTTGTACAAGGTGCCAACCTAAATACCCTTCATGAAAACCATAGCTCCTCTAGTCATCATATGTCCTCTACTCAAGAAAAAATATTTCACAATCGAATCATTCAATTTACGTAAAGAAAGTAAACTTTGTGCCAAACTCAAGATATAATAAATCCCCTTCACTCTATCATTATGAAATTTGATCTTGAATCTTCCATGTTGAAAAATCTTTACGTTTGAATCATTACCTAGATACAGGTCTTCCCACCATCATATTCCTCATACTTCAAGAACCAACCCCTATGTGAGGTCATGTGGCAAGAAGCACCTAATTCTATCAAACACACATCTTTCAATGCATTTCTTATCAAGGCTATGACAAAGAAATCTACATCATCTTGAGAGGATTTATCAGATTCAAAATTAGAAATATTTTTTTACCTTTCTTTTTCTTCTCTTCCTTGTACTCTTTGCAAAATATGACCAATTTTGATGCAATTCCAACACTTTACCTTGGACTTACCAAAAGACATAGATCTCCTTGGATATTTCATTTTAGAGTTCTCGTCCTTCTCTTTAGATGTGTTGCAAATGGCAAGGGCCTCCTTAGCCATCTTGGAAGATTTCCTCTACATCTCTTTATACAAAAATGGTGAAACCACATCATCCATCTTGAAATTGGTGGTGATACTCCCAATAGCCATCATGTGGTGGTACCATGAGTCTGGAAAAGAACATAATAGAAGCATGTAATGATCCTCCACTATTTTTTAACCAATGGAACTTGATTGAGATACAAGAATATAAAATACATTAAACTGATTTGCATTGCACCCTCCATTTTCCATATTTATAAAATAATTTTTTTTTCATAGGAATAACTTATTCACTTGGGATTTAGCTTGATAAAATCTCCAAGTTTCTTCTAAATATCTTTCACATAATTCTCTTCATGGACATTCGTGAGCACAAAATTAGTCAAACAAAGTCTTACCAAACACTTAGATTTTTTATCCATCGGATCCCTATCATCATGGGTCATGTTGGCTAGTTTTGTACTAGATATTGTAGACCATAGATATTTATCCACAAGCATATCCTCCATTTTCAATTTCTATAACTTGAAATTTCCACCTTTAAACTTCTTCATTTCAATTTTGCTAGATGTGCTTGTGCTTGCAACAAAGTCAAAAAATATTCTTCAAAACTCTCTCTAATATTGATATTAGTACAAAATCCCCTTCAACCCAATGGAATCAAGGCTTTCTATGCTTTGATACCAATAGAAACGAAGTTGAGTGTGTGGAAGTAGCTTCCTACACCAATATAGGTAGGAGAGGGTTGCAAAAAATTCTTTTAAAACCTTAAGCAATTATTGATTTAGATGCACATACATATCATAAATAGATAAAAAATGAAACCATAACACAAAATTTACGTGGGAAAAGCCCTTTCAAGAGAAAAATCCCACACTCCAAAAGCACAGTACTTTGTATTATCAATAATCATAATAGAGTACGATACAATATCAACACCAAGCTCATTAATAGGAGCTTTCATAGTTCTTTAGGATTCTAGAGTAATTTTGATAGCATAACGGTACTTCAACAAGAAACAACTACAAACTCCAAAATACAAGTGCTCATTATATAAGAGATTACAATGCATTAATTAGACATTTCCACAAATCTTACCCCTAGGATTGAAGATGTAAAAACTAGGTTCCAAAAACACTAGACATGCATAATGGTGAGTTTCTATTATCAACACATGCAATATTACAACTTCCAATTATCACTTTAATTGCACATGTGAAACCTACACTTTCCAAAATATAATTGCACATCCATGGTGCCCACATTCCATGCAAATTCAACATGAAATATAATTATTTTTGTTATGCACAACTCCACTTGTAAAGTGCAACTTCCAAACTTGACTCCTTCTTGGAAATAGAAACTACAAGTTGTAACTCACAATGCAACAGAGATAAATATCAAATATTATTTCAACATTAAATAATCAATGCTAGTAGATCAAATTATGAGACACCATATTCCTAACACCTTCCTTCTTGTACCACCATAATAGCTCACAAATAGGTTATGACTTTCATCCAAGCATAAAGGGCAGAGAAATTTTTTCAAAGGGCATGCACAACTTGAGGGAGGAGACCTCATAAATATTTGTTAAGTTGTAATGTCCCCTACTTTTCAGAGTATGCCTAGATTTTCCTTAAGAGACCATTACACAACATAAAATTGTCTTACAAAAAATATTTCATTGCAATTTATATAATATATACTAGATTTAAGAATAAATGAACTATTAACATTTATGAAATAATGAACAGCAAATTAAACTCGAATCTAATCTACATCCCTTTTCGATAACCAATCATTGTAGTGATGATAGAGAAACACATGATAGGGAAACAAAATAAGGAACATCCAACCAAGACAAATTCCTTGTAGGACCATCCAAATAAGACAATTCCTTTAGGAACATCCAACTAAGACAATACCTTTATGAACATCCAACCAAGACAATTCCTTTCATCTTAGGGACATCCAACCAAGGCAATTCCCATATCGCCCTTTAATATGTCTTATTGTTATTATTACACATGGTTGCTTAAAGGAAAATATTTAAATTATAATAATATAAACATTTTCGTGCTATTTTTCTTTATTTACCCATTTAGACATAAGATATCTCCCTTATTGCAAATCAATCACTATAAAAGTAACTATGCATATCTTTGCATGCCTATCAAGTTATATATATATATATATATATATATATATATATATATATATATTAAATGTATATATATTTTTGGAAAGTGTATACCAATCATTGATTTAATCTATAGTTGCTACTTTTTTGAATGATTCAATTTCATATTCATTACCCATGTCCTTGGTGTCCTTTGCAAATGATTTGACTTCCCTTATATATCCCCATTTCTAAGTGAAATGATATATCCCTTTGAATAGAGATATCCTATTAAAAGGACATGACGTTTGTTTAAAACTAATTGTTGTTTGTCTTATCCTCAAGTGCTACCTTATTTATGATAAGTGGTACCTTTATTGTCTTGTCTTCTTCTATTAATTGTTTCCTTCCTAATATTAATCGATGCTCTAAATAGAATAATTTCCTTTGTAACTTTAATCATTTTCTTATTTAAATATAATTGTTGCTTCCTTTTCATTACCAATTTTTGCCTTATCAAATGAGATTACCATCTTTAATAGAACCATTTCCTTAACTAATACTACATTTTTGTCTTATTGAATTTTCATCTTATATGACTTTGTCTTATTACACTTATATGGATTGGTCTTCTCTAAATGATATTTTTGTTTCGTTTTCTTGACTATTACCTTTTATAATCTTTTGATTTATTTTCAACACTTGTTGCTTGTAAATAATATTTTCCCTAATCACTATAAGTTTTAGAAGGTATTAGCTGCAAGTATTTATTAACTATTAAATTCTTTATGAGATCCATCTCTTCAAATTGGGGGCATGACAATCCATCCTAATCAAGATTGCTTGCCCTCAAGCAATCAAAAGCTAAGAAGCTCTTATCTTTACCAAGATTAGGTAAATAAACCTTGTAGATTTTTAATTATTAGGTGTTTCTCCTTCTCATGATACTTTGATATAATTAAGAATTGAAAAACTCTACAACTAATGATAACAATGATGTCTCTAAGGAGTATTTGTTACTATACTTACATAATCTTGACTACCAATAAGGTTAATACCATCCTATAAAGCATGAGGACAATTTATTGTCCAAGATTGTTTTGGTTGGCGTACTACTATTCCCCAGTAACTCTTAATAACAAGACAAGTGTTATTTAAGACTTGAGTTTTCTCTCATTTCATGACCAAAAGGATTTAGAGAAATGGTACTGTAGACATCTAAATTTGACCACTTCCATATGGTCAAAGAAGTCTCCTTAACCATCCCTTTGCTCATTTTCTTCATCCTCTTTGTCAGTATTAATTAAATCATTCATTTAATTAATATTTTGTGTCCTACATAAGGGTTCCAAAGTATTTAATTTAATAAATACTTTTCCCCTCTTTCCTCTCTAGATTAAATAAATATATCATTTTATTTAATTTAGTCATATTACCTCTTGGAATTTTAAATTTATTTTTAATTCCTCACTTTCTCTCTCATTGTCACATCCTCCAACTTTTGCAAGTTGGTCTCTAATCCCTCTTAACTATCTTAATTAATTTATGGTTAAAATGTGCACACCCCTAATCATCATTACGGTCCCATCCTCCATAATTTTCCACTTGCCTCTAATCTGTCATTAATTTATCTAATCAGGTACTTGCACAACCTTAATCACTTAATTAGGTCAACCTAATCCCCATATCATTTATGGAATGTGTCCTAAGTCAACCTTATTAAAGACTTTCTCCTTTTGAAGAATACACTCCATTCCCCATTTAATCTCCCAATGCATTTCAAGGAATTTTAAATTCCTTCTCTCATCCCCATGAGGATATTTGAGGAATTTTTAATTCCTCACATGTCCTCTCACCCACATGGGGACAAGGACCTCCTTTATGAGGAGATCTTGTCCCAATCCCAAGGTACTATGTACTACCTCCATGTCATGTACTCTCCTTCCAACTCATCTACACAAATCATCATTTTCAAGCCACTTCACATGCCACATGTCAAGATGTGAGGGCTTGTGAGTTCTCAACTCACCTTAGCCCTACATATTGATCTTGGTGGCTCAATCTCAACCATTCATTTCTCTAGAGAATTCCAAATTCTCTATAAATACCCCTCTTTTTTCTCATTTTGAGGGAGATCATTCATGCTAGCCAAACTCTTGCAAAATTTTCTCTTGAGCCATAATTAGCCAAATTCTTGCACTTCTATCCATTTTCACCTATTTTCCATCCCCATTGCATCTCACAACTTGCATATTTTTCCATCAAAGGAGCATACAACATCAAATATCGAAGGGCCAACCAAAGGATTGATTCAAGACATGGTTAATCAACTTCATTTGTTATCTTGATTTTCTTTTTGAATCCAACTAGGCCAATCTTGAGGTGTAGGGTGTTCATAGTTGTTGTTTGCACTCTTTTGTTTGCTACTCATTTTCTAACAAGTATCTTCACCCTATCATATTTTTGGCACGCCCAGTGGGACCCAAAAATGGGTCTCTTTCTTTTATGTTTGTTGTTTTTTCACTTTTTGTAGGTGCAGGTTGTAGAGGAGCGGATTCGATCTGCATACTGGTGGACCTGACCATCTAAGGGTGGACCTAACCTCTGCACAAGAAGAATTGATCTCTACATAGGCGGACCTAACCTCCAGGGACAGACCCAACCTTGCCTAGGGGCGGACCTGCCCTTCACAAACTCCAAAAGTTGATTTTTGCAGATTTTTCACAAAGGGGCGGACCTAACCTGACAGACAGGCAGACCTTCCCTCCAAATAGGGGGACCTGCCCTCTAAACAGGCGAACCTACCCTCTAGACAAGTGGACATGACCTAGACAACTTTTTCTAGAAGGTAAAATTTTAGTTTTTAACACCCCTTTTGGTTGTTTTAAGTGTTTTTAACCCCCTAACTTAGACACATATTTTAACTAGGGGTGTCAATCAATCTTGTTTTTCATGCTTTTTGGTGAGCTATTTGACGTATCAAATCCCCTTGTGCCATTTGGTGATCCTGGGTGATGAGAAATTGTAGCTTACCAAGTTTTTGTGTCTCATTTTTTCCTTTTCTTAGCGAGACCTACTTGGGGATTTCAACACCCCAAGGGAGGATTCCAACCACGTGTATTGGCAAGGTATATAAAGGGGGGAGAGCGAAATCTATACCTCAATCCAACCATGTTGTAATTGGCGAAACGTCGGGATGACATGAATAGGTTGTCTAAGCCTCTAGTATCTCGCTAAGGTTCCCAACTCATGCTTGTAACAGGTTGGTGTTCACGGTTTGGGCCTCACATATCGAGTGTATATCGAGGACTCCTTAGCAACCATGTTTATCTTAGAATAGAAGACTTTATCGACCATACCCTTTCTACTAATCTTAGGATTGTACTATCTGAATTGTCTTCTTTGTGCAATACCAGTGATTTTTCTGTTCAGCCATATCCTTTTGATTGATGTTTTCTCTTTTTTGGATCCTTTTCCTTAGTCATCTTTTCAAAAGTCAAGTTTAAACCTCCCGATAGGTGGACTTGACCTCTGGACAGGTGGACTTGACCTCCAAGGGTGGACCTGACCTTTGGAACTAGCCTTTTTCAGCATGTTTTAGCCAAGTTTGACCAAATTTTGCTCCATAAGTGGACCTACCCTCCCGACAGACGGACCTAGCCTCTGGACAGGTGGACTTGACCTCCAGGGGTGGACCTAACCCATCCAGGGGTGCACTTGACCTTTGAACCAGCCCTTTTCAACCTGTTTTAGCCAAGTTTGACCAACTTTTGCTCCATAGGCAGACCTTCCCTCCTGATAGGTAGACCTGACCTCTGGAAAGGTGGACTTTCCCTCCACAAGTGGACCTGACCCTTGACTAGTCAGTTTTATCATCTTTTCATCATTTGAGACACCCGTTTCACTGTTTTGCGCTCTTGTTTTGTCCTTCCCATCATTCGTCTCCCCATTCTGAACATTCATACACTCATTTTAAAAGTCCATTCACCATCCTAAACGTTCATCCCCTTAGTTCAAGCATCCATTCACCCATTCAGAGTCCTCATTTACCCATTTCAAACCCATGTTCTGGTCATCGTTTCCCCATTTCGGATCATCAGTGTTTCGTTAAACTTCATTAAAGTAGTTGTGCAAATTGACCTAAATCTTCATCACTAATCATCATCTATCACAATCGACTTAGGATTGTCATCCATCCTAATTTAGTCATCCTTGTCAGCCCAATCAATACACTTCAATCTCAAGTTGGATTTGGTGTCGTTATCATACATCCACCCTTTAGTCGATTAATCAACCCCTAGTGTTACCAAGGATCACTCTTGAACTCGGTTTTAGATTCTGGTCATTATCATTCATCCTAATCGATCATCAATCCAAATCAAATTCTCATATCATCGAATCCAGGTTGACCAATTGTCTACCAATTAACCCAATCTGATCTCCTCAAACAAATCCACTTCGGTCGAATCAATCATCCCAATCAATCCTATTGAGCCCCATCTTTGTTGGCTAATCAATCATCGAATCAAATCAATCCTTTCATCACCAAGGTCATCCTAGCATCCTAGTCTATCATATCATCTTGCATGCCCATTCAGACCCGGTCACAAACAAGGAAAATGGCTGAGCAACAAGCCCAAAATTCCCAACCAAACATCCCTCAAGATCCCAACAACGCAGCTAATGTCTCACAAGATCCCAACAACAGTACGAATATCCCTTGAGATCCTCATAATGGTACATCATCACAATCCAATATTGATGGTCAAAACACATGTCCACCCAGGGATGAGAACATGGTCAAACAAACCGAACTTACATTTGAGGAACACTTCAATAACCCTATCAATGTGCAAATCATAGATCTTCTTGAAAAACATGGGGAAGAAATCTTAGTGGCCCATCTAATTGGAAAAGGTGTCAAACCTCCATCAGGTGACGACCTATCCAAGTATGGTACCTCCACATCTAACATACCTCAAGGCTCACAAAATGCACCAGATGGTCTGTACGACCCATATGTTCCTCGAGTGGAAGGTTGGCGTCAACTTGAATTCGACAACGCCGTTATGTATCTCATTAGCAATCCCCCACACCATGCAATCTTAGTCATGGGAGCTCCTCAAGCAGCTAATCCCAATGATCCCTTTGCCTATGACATGCCACAAAACGTTCCACAACCACCACCATTAATGCTAACAACACCACCCCTTTCAAATCAACCTCCCATCAATGCTGGGGGCACCCTTTCACCGCATTGCCTCCACCTCCTGGGGCCACAAACCTACCATCGCCTTCGTACACATCTCAACAGCCTCTCCCATCTAACATACCATCTCCATTACTACCACAAGGTACATCCCAATTGAATGTATCCTTTGGTACCCAACAACCTCTGTTGTAGAACACCTCTACATTATCTCAACCACCTCATCTGAAACAACCTTTGTATAACCCATTGATTTCTTCACAACAACCACCACGCCAATCACAAGGCAATTCGTCCTGACCTCCCGCCTAGACCATATCCCCATTCCTCGCATCCATCCTATGTTCGCAAGTCCAATCACAATACAACATCCCATCTCGGCCCACACAACACCTTACATCGCATCAACAACCTCCCCAACATTATTATTATCCTAACCAACAACCATCTTATGTGGCCTCCCAGTAGTCACAACAGTACCTTCAGTACTAGTAGGCCAATCTGCAACATCACATTCAAGCTCCTCAGCATCCCACCACACATTTTTATCAAACGAATCCATACTATATCTTGCAACAACAACCACAACACCAAAAAAATCCCCCGGAATACTAGCAAGGGGTATCATCATCTCACTATCAAAATCCATACCTCAACCTTTAGACACTGTCTCATTAAGATCCTTTGTCATCCTATCATCCATATCCATCTAACCCATCCTTGGCTCTCGCGCCACCAATCAACTCAGATCTATTAGAGATCAAAGCCGCTCTGAAATATCTTCAAGTTGGGACTGGAAAACAATCGTTCAAATATGAAGACATATGTCCCTATCCATTTGATCCCTCCATTTCATTGATCCCTTTCCCTAAACATTTCGAGATACCAAAATTCAACAAATACAAGGGAAACAAAGATCCTAAGGCCCACTTGCAAGAATTTTACTCCCAGTGTCAGGAAGTTATGCACAATGACAACTATCTCTTGTGCCTATTTCTAAGGAGCCTAACAGGCAATGCCCTAAAATGGTTCATGAGTCTAGAGCGAGGATCCATAAAATCCTTTGCAGATCTTTTAGAAAAAATTATTTCTTACTTCTCCTTCAATTTGGAGGACACTGATACATTGGATCTCCTTAAGGAGAAACAACAGAAAGGTGAAACCTTTTCTAGCTACCTACGAAGGTGGCATGTGCTAGCAAGCCGAATGAAAACCCCTCTCAAAGAGAAATATATAGTCACCCTCTTCGTGGAAACTCTCATCTTGAAATGAATCGTAATTTTAGGTTACACTGTGTCACCACATTTGTTGAGATAGTGGAAAAGGGACCCATCCTCAAACACGCCCTTATTGCCAAAGGGCACATCAAGATACACCACTATGACAGAGAAAGGCCATCTGATGATAAGTCTTGCTTTTGGAACAAGAACAAAAATGTAGTGAATGATGGTGTCATTAACACTAAACATGTCCAGGTGGCCAATACATCCCAAAGACAATAACCATCTGTACCTAATTCCATATTCATGCCACAGGGGCATCTCATCCTCAATAGTCAAACTAGAATAGTCAAGGGAATGACAAACACTGGTATGCTCAATTAGGAGAACCCTTGAGTGTCGTCTTCAATAATTTGTTACAAGTCAACTATCTAATCACTTACCCTATCACCAAACCACTTGATGAATCCAAGCCTAAACCTTCCTAGTTTAGGGAGAATGAATATTATGAATTCCATAAAATCAAAGGACACTCTGAATAAGTGTCAAGGTCTCAAAAACTATGTCCAAGATCATATCAATCAAGGAGATATCAAATCAACACTAGTCAAGCTTCGTCATCTAATGCTCAATTGTAGATATACCAAAATGCCTTCCCTAACCATAATCAAGGTGCAAGCACCTCTATTAGCAATCCCCAAGACAGCAACACTAATAATATAAGCTATAAAAATGTATCCCTCAATTATGATGGCATTGTCCATTAAATTGAGCAGGTAGAACCCTGTGTGTCTATGATACATGTTAAATCTAAAGATCCTCAATGTGTTGTTACTACATGATGATCCCACATTACTATCCCAACAACCTCCACATCCGCTCAATCAACTCCTATAAACTCTCAGTACAACATTCTTGATCACTTAGGAAAGACCCCTACTCATATCTCCATCTTGGATTTGCTGAAGTCTTCTCCCGTACATCAAGAAATTCTCAATAGAGCCTTACAAGAAACCCATGTACCTAATGACATCGATCCCACATGATTCTAAGCCCTAGTGGGACACCTGGCTTTGTCTTAGCAGCTACACTTCAGCTAGAATGATATGCCAAATATTTATGCCAATCACAACCGTCCATTGCACATTGAAGTCCTGGTTGCCCATCATAAAATAAAAAGGGTCCTGTAGATAATGGCTCTACCCTCAATCTATGCACTCTAAAATTCATAAAACAGGTGGGGTATACCCAAGTGGATTTGAGTAACCAAATCATCACAATCAAGGCTTATGATAATGCAAAAAGAAATTTTGAAGGGATTATCAGTCTTCTTATTCAGGTTGGACCTGTAGTTTAGTATACTACTTGTCATGTCCTTGTTCTGGACTTACCATACAATCTCCTCCTCGTCCGCCCGTGGCTCCATGCCATGCAAGCCATCCCCTCCACATACCATCAGTGTCTGAAATTCCTAGTTAATGGACAAGAGATCACCATTTATGCCAACCCCCAACCATTTGAATATTGTCACACTTTAGAAGCATCATTTCCCCATTTACATTATTGTCCTGGGGTTGAAATGGGGGCATCCCAGTCATCATCCTCCAATCCACCATCCACCACGACAGCCACTCCATCTCTCACCACCAATCCTTCTGTCACCAAAGTCCAGATCATTGACAAGGGGTGGGGTGAATATGAAATGCATACAACACTAAATGTGGTGACCATGCCACCGTCACCACACATGTATGGCCAACCTTCGTAGACTACTCCAAAAGAAGACAAGACCATCACCTTCAATATTAAAAACATCCCCACCACCACTTTCTGGTCCCCTAGTATAAAGACAAATGCACCAAAAGAAGATATCAGTCAGTGGGTATACTGTGAAGAACCCCAACCGGATCCACCCCTAAAGGAATACTTCCAAGAAGTATACCCTTGGTTAGCTAATTTTGTAGAAAAGTATAACTACCAAGGTAGGGGCCTAGGTAAAGAAGAACAAGGGCGGTTGCAACCTATTGACACATCAAAGCTACTAAAGAATATAGGCCTCAGATATGAAAAAAAGTAGAAAGGCCCTACAACATCATCTAATACTTCCAATAGTGTTATTGTGGATGATGGCTCATTGGAAGACATACCGGAGGAGGAATCGATCATACGCACATACGATGACATTGATCACTTAGACCTATCATCCATGTTCGAATGCTTATCCGTCTATACCATTAGCCTATACCTTCATCATCATGAGCTTATTGATTGGGACCTATGTGACAGTGCACTTGTCAATATCTTCGTGGATACATATGTCAACCTCATGGGATTGGGGGAGGATGAACACTCCAGTTGCAAAAATAAGAACAAGAAAAATAAAAAGCGGTCATCTAGTGAAAACCTCCTTGAGGCACTTCCTAACCTTGAAAAATTAAAAATAAATGACGCATCCAATAGTGAAAACCTTGAAGAGGTGTTGGAGGATAGAGATGTTCATCTTCCCCTAGTGGGAACTCAGTTATCCACAAGGTCATCCATCCTAATGGAAGAAACTAAAGAAGTTAATTTGGGTACTGCAGAAAACCCTAAGATCACCTATGTGGCCAAATCTTTATCAGAGCAAGAATATTCAGTCATTTTTCAGCTGCTCCAAGATGATATAATAAAATTTTCTTGGTCATACTCAGATATGCCACGCTTAGACCCTGCTTTAGTAGTTCATCATCTGGATGTCCACCCATATGCCAAGCCTATCAAACAGAAGCTCTGCAAAATGCATCCATAGGTAGCATTATTAGTCAAGAAGGAATTGGAGAAACTACTGGATGTTGGTTTTATCAGACCCATTGACTACTCTGAGTGGATCTCAAACATAGTGCATGTTGCCAAACCAAATGGAGACATTCGGATTTGTACAAACTTTTGGGACCTTAACAAAGCATGTCCAAAAGATGACTTCCCACTACCCAAAATTGATATGATGGTCAACCTGACTATGAGACATGAGATGTTATCCCTTATGGATGGTTTCTCTAGTTACAATCAAATCTGAATTACATCGTAAGATCAACACAAGACTACTTTTATGACACCTTGGGGTACTTTTTGTTACAATGTTATGGCCTTTGGTCTCAAGAATACAGGAGTGCCATATCAGAGGGAAATGACTGTCATCTTCCATGACCTCATCCATATTATCATGGAGGATTATGTCAATGACTTGATAGGAAAATCCAAA
>VDFB02281492.1:628210495-628501743 GCA_007258455.2 Sequoia sempervirens
GGGACAAAGATGCACTAGGTGACATTTTATTCCTAACTGAAAAATCAAGGACACTTAGATGAAATCATTAAATTATAATTTATTCATTGGAGAATGTTTGGATTAGCCAGAAAAATATATAATTCATAGGGGTTGTGGATGAAAAATAGGACCAATCAAGACATAAATAGGGATAAATAAAGCGAGGCGGGCCAAAACAAGTGTGAAAATGAAAGGGTATGCATTTTACTACATTACACTACCATGACTAAGACTCCCAAAACTAAATGACATATATCCTTTAACATGATGCAATAATTCATCATGATATGTACTTATCTTAAACTTTAACAAACAATGACCAGTCACTTTCTAGTACCTTATGTTATTTCTACAATTGTGAGTTTTTATGTTGATTTGGATATTCTAAAGATACTTCTATTTAGTCTTATATGTATTTCTAGAGATAATTCTCCTTTGTACTAATTCTTTATTGATACCATTACTGTTTAATAACAAAACTCTTTTCATGATCAATGACTCATCTCTCTCTAATTTATTTATTGGGATTTGTCATCTGCTTGAATCTTCATAAGCATTGTAACTCTTGTGCAACCTTCATGTCTTCTACAAATACTCCATTTTCTTTGGAAACATTCAAATTCTCTGTCTTTATATTCCACATCTTTAGAATAAGATCATATGACTTGGATGTTTCACTGCATCTACCATATCATCCTCCATCTATCTAATATTCATCTATATTCTTTTATTTCATTATGAACTACTACTTCCTCTTTCTTCAATTTCTTCATTATAAGGTCTTTGAACACCATATTTATGTCTCTATATGGATTAATCCATTATCATCAATGTATTAATCCATTTGGTTAAACCTTAAACCCTAAACCCTAAACCTAACATCTATCATCATTGCATTAATCCATCAAGTTCAGTTTAGGCTAATATAAATTTATTAAACTAAGCATCTTTCATCCATCATATTCCTTTCACTATCCATGCATCTTTCCATCCTAATAATTACGTATCTCCCATCCCATTAACCAAATAATCTTAAATTTTAAATTTTTTTTTTGGATGGAAATGATGCTTGTGCCTATTCAACCATATTATTTTGATCTAGATATATTTTCACAAGGAACCAAAGGTATTTTACTTTCTTTTGGGGATTACTACCATAAAAATATTTTCATTCATTTTTCTATTCTAAAGACAAGAAAATGAAATAAGGCAATAAACATAAAGATAAAGAAAATAGACAATATATTTTCTTTAAACAACCATGCTCCTTAGATAGAGTTAAAATGGAGTGCACCTTTTCTCTATTTGATATGGTCTCTTAGATGCTTGATTGAATAGTACTAACATATGTAATGTGGATTTATCTTTAAACCAACATAATTTTGGTGTAGTTGGATGATTTTTTATAAAAAATGGCAACACATGCCTACTAGAAAATGTAGTTATGATAACGAAGGGTTTAAAGGCTTCTATTTGTAGACTCTTGTTGTGAGGAATGATGCAATTCAAAGATCAAGGGATCACAATACATGAGAGATATCAAGAAAGATGAAATAACCAAGTGTCAAGAGGAGGTTTATTGGAAAGGGTGGCTAATGATATGAATTGGAAAAGGAAAGGGAAGATCTTTGTAGGATTTCTAAAAGAGGAAATATTTAACTTTTTGACTACTCACATTATTTGTAGTGTTAGAAAACAAACTATCCCATGTTAGTTATTTCCTCATGAATTTTTTTTTTTTATGCACACCAAGAACGTAATGAATTCCACCTTCAATGTTTAGAACAACTCTTTGGTACAATAAAAATGACATTCACTTTCTTCATCTGATTGGAACAAAAATATGTTCACATTATTTGCAGTGTTGGAAAACACATTGTCCCCTGTCAATTATTTCCTTATGAATTTTTTTTGTTTCATATCCATCAAGAATGCAATGAATTCCACCTTAAAATTTTAGAACAACTCTTTAGTACAGTAAAAATGACATTTCACTTTCTTCATCTGATTGGAACAAAAAAATGCTCACATTATTTGCAGTGTTGGAAAACACACTGTCCCCATCAGTTATTTCCTTATGAAATTTTTTTGTTTCGTACGCACCAACAATGTAATGAATTCCACCTTCAAAGTTTAGATCAAATCTTTGGTACAGTAAAAATGACATTTCACTTTCTTCATTTGATTGGAACAAAAACATGCACACATTATTTGCAGTGTTGGAAAACACATTGTCTTGTGTTAGTTATTTCCTTATGAAATTTTTTTGTTTCATATACACCAACAATGTAATGAAGTCCACCTTCAAATTTTAGAACAAATCTTTGGTACATTAAAAATGGAATTTCACTTTCTTCATCTAATTGGAACAAAAACATGATCACATTATTTGCAGTGTTGGAAAACACACTGCCCCGTGTTAGTTATTTGTTGATTAAAATTTTTTGTTTCGTACACACCAACAATGTAACTCAAAGTCCAACTTCAAATTTTAGAACAACTCTTTAATATAGTAAAAATGACATTTCACTTTCTTCATCTGATTGGAACAAAAGAATGCTCACATTTTTTTCAGTGTTGGAAAACATAATGTCCCTTGTTAGTTATTTCCTTATGAAATTTTTTTGTTCCATATGCACCAACAATGTAATGAAGTCCACCTTCAAATTTTAGAACAAATTTTTGGTACAATAAAAAAGGCATTTCACTTTCTTCATCTAATTGGAACAAAAAATTGCTCACATTATTTGCAATGTTGGAAAACACAATGTCCCCTATCAATTATTTCCTTATGATTTTTTTTTATTTCATATGCACCAACAATGTAATGAAGTACACCTTCAAATTTTAGAACAACTCTTTGGTACAATAAAAATGGAATTTCACTTTCTTCATTTGATTGGAACAAAAAATGCTCACATTTATTTGAAGTGTTGGAAAACACGTTGTCCCCTATTAGTTAGTTTCTTATGATTTTTTTTTCGTATGCACAAAGAATGTAATGAATTCCACCTTCAAATTTTAGAACAACTATTTGGTACAGTAAAAATGGCATTTCACTTTCTTCATATGATTGGAACAAAAAAATGCTAACATTATTTGCAGTGTTGGAAAACACACTATCCCGTCAGTTATTTCCTTATGAATTTTTTTTATTTTGTACACATCAAAAATGTAATGAAGTCCACCTTAAAAGTTTAGAAGAACTCTTTGGTACAGTAAATATGGAATTTCACTTTCTTCATCTGATTGGAATAAAAAAATGCTCACATTATTTCCAATGTTGGAAAACACATTGTCCCTTGTCAGTTATTTCCTTCCACAACTTCAAAGCTATATGTAATTAATTAAATTAATTAATTATGACATGGTGAAATTAATTAAGTGATTAAATTAATTAGTCAACATAGTGATGTTAGAGGGAATTGGCTAGGATGAAATATGTAGGATTACAGATCAAATATGGTGGAATTAGTGTGTTTACAACATGCTACAAAGTGTTTCTAGACATCTTACATTTCGTACCATTGAATAATTTCTAGTTTCTAATTTGTAGCACACATTGCAATCCTAATAGGTCTACACATGTGGTATACCTCTAGAAACCTCTTAGTAGTCATTGTGAAGGTGTACATTTTTTTATTCATAAGATTGGAATTGAGATGGATAAAATTTATCTTTTGTCTTTCTAAATAAAATGGATTGTCATTCATTGAATCTTCCTATTCTAGGTAAATGATTTAATTAAATTCAATGTTGATTCTTGGCATTCAAGTAGAGACTTAAGCACATAACATGAAAATAACAAGTGAAAACTAGATAATGACAAGGAAAATCAAATCATTTATTCATGTTTCATATCATAAGGATGTAGGTTCTAGTTTCCAAAATGGGGGATCTTTTTCTCCTTGAATTAGGATATAATTGCACTTGAAATTGTGCTACTACTAAATGACAAGTAACATGTAAACAAAGATATGCCAAAATAAATTTCATAACATAAAGTAGAAAACACATGGGTGATAATGGATAAATATGACTTAGAGCATATAATGTTATGGTGTAGCTAATTTTATTGCCCTATATCGACATCCAAACAAACATGAAACCATGGGTGAAAAAAAGAGAGATAGTCTCACTGTCATGCACTAGTATCTAAAGTATTACAAAGAATAAATTGAATTTGTAAAATGTTCGATTCACAAGATAGCAATAATTCTTAATTTTATGCATCATCCTCAAAATATAAAAATATACACTCAAAACATACCTAGATGGTTATAAATCAAGTATTAATAAGATGTGTATACTAACACAAAGTCTATGTAATAGGTAGGCCATAACATTTGTATTATTGACAAAAGATGTGCCACAATTTTTTTGGGTTCGTCTACCAAATTAATGTCATCATCATATGAACAAGGTAGGGGTACATTATTAGGAGATAGTGATGCCACCTATATCAATTAGGCGTTGTATTTATGTTTTAGTGCTTTGCATTGATTAGCAAAATGAACTAGCACTTAATGATATACACATGAGAGAGGTGTTGAATTACAATGCTTAGGACCTTTCTTATTCGCATCAAAAAGTAGAATGATCAATTGAGATTCTAAAAGAATGGATAGGACATGTTTAGGGAGGTCACTGATTACTTGAGAGGATCATTGGTTATGTTTGGATGAAATGAAAGAAGGTTGGTTACTTGATAAGAGCTTAAAAGAAATAGAAATTATTTTTAGAAAGGAAATGATACCAAAGGGGGTAGTGAGTACAAAGAAGGTGGAGAAATGAAATGGTGAGGATTTTTGTTAATATTATTCAATCAGGGCGTTCCATGAGAACAGTGCACATTCTGTCAAACAATTCGGGCGCTTTGTCTATGGTTCCACATTTTGCATATCCTACAGTCGTGGCATTCCATAAACAATTATGGAGGCATAATGCCAAATAGATCACGTACATTGTCTATGCTTCCATACTCCGCTCCAAAGCTCCCATTTTTGAGGACTGTCAATGACAAAATGTTCTCACTCACAATTGCGCAACACAAATAATGTCTTCTGAGAACCGGATTAGACAAGATTTCTCCATCGTTTCTCCATTTGTGAGGTTGCTAGCAAATATTTACAGTTGCCAATTGCATTGGTTGGAAGATTTTGAATCGTTTGTTCTGTGCATATCCGGCAATCATGGCAGACCACATTTGTTTGATGCGTCCTATCAAACAATTCACATGCCTTGTCTACGTGTGTTACTGTAATGGACAGTTACAATTCACTTTCCAGCTCTGATATCTCACGTAATTGTGCTTAGATGGACGTCCATACCCTGTTCGAAAGCTCCTTTTTTTGGCACAAGCTGGAGGTTTTTTAATGTACGTTAAAACTCACATGCTCATTCACAATATACCAAATACACTGTACTTTTTACAAGTATATAATGTACAATTATTGTACTTTAATGAATTCACACTACAATTTACATTTACTTTAAATACACTGTTCTTGTTCCATGTTTGATTTATGTTTTTGTTTTTATTCTTCATCTGGTTCTTAATAAAGAGTTCTTACAAATAGAATCTCCTAAATTTTATAATAATATGTAAGTTAAAAATTTCTTTCAAATGGAATTTTTTAAATTTTAATGTTCAATATTTTCAAGAATATTGGATCAATGGTTTTGGCTTTAAAGTTGTTAGTGTTGATGGCGACTACCGATAATTGAATGAAATGTATTCCTTAGATTTAAAAAGTAACAAATCATGTGATGCCACATTAGAGCACCAATGAAACATGACTTAGTGTGTAATTATCTGTCTCAATTTTTTTGGCTTTTTTGGACATCTTGACAAAAAACATACTGATGTGACCCTGAAACCTTAGTTAAAAACAGGGGACTTATCAAATAAACTGCTGTAAAAAAATTAAAAGTAATTTAAAATTTCTACAGAAGTTTTTTGAGAAGGGAAAAGTTAGGTGTTATCCTCTCCCCTATTTACTATAAATTTCAATTTATCTGATAACAAAATTATTTGTGTCCCTCTTTTGGAAAATTACCGCAACATTGCTGCCTAAAAGATTCTACCTCTGATTTTTAAACAAACCATTGTTCTTTGATTAGCAATGGCTGACGCCATCTGTCCACATACAACAGGCGTTCGTGTCTGCAGGAATGACAAATCACATTGGCATCGTGTATTTTGTTTGCATTTGTACTAATGAATTGGGAAGGTGTAGGACACTGCACAGGGGAATCGATTGGAGTGCTCAAGTCCAGCTTACCCAATATGATGTCAGCCTGACGGCAAGGACTTCAAATATTCCATAACATATGACTAGCAAATACATGTGGTCCGCATAGACCCACGTGAATCAAGTCTGCAGAAAATGAATATGCTGTAAAAATCTGTGGAGACCTTAATGAATTGCTGGATCACATTCCCATTTCCTTAATTTCCAATTTTGATGAATCTTGATGTCAGAAAAGATGACAGTTCCTAAAGTAGGGGTTTCTCAATGGCTGGAACAAATAAAGAACACACAAAAGCATGGAGAAGAACAAGGCATAGCATCTCATGTGCATCCATACATCTTCACCATACCAGAGCCCCTGCGTGTTGAAAAGCCAGATGCTTATATGCCAGAGGTAGTTTCTCTTGGTCCTTACCATCATCTTAAACTTGAACTGTTTGAGTCTGAAAGATATAAATCGAAGCTTACTATCCAAATTGAGAAAAAGACAAAGGGAGGGCCTTTTGAGGATTTGGTTAAAGATCTAATTAGTATTGAAGGGGACATAAGGAACAGCTATAATGATCAAATTGAGTGTGGAGATGATGTACTAGGGTGGATGATGGCTCGAGATGCTGTGTTTATTCTGGAGTTTATTGGCTGTTATAACCAATGTGAAAGCCCTAGAATTCAAAAGACAAACCCTTATTTTCAGAATATGGAAGCTGTTTTTAATCCAGAAAGAAAGAGCCCTTTGTTCTTCCCACTTCAGGCTGATATATTTAAGCTGGAGAATCAAATCCCACTTTTCGTTTTGAAAAAAGTTTTGGAATGGCAGACTGGTTCAGAAAGTCAAGCTTTAAACAGGCTTAATATGACAATTTCAAGTGCCTGTAAAAATTTCTCCCCTTTCGTGCATGTTGGTGATTCTTATCGTTCTGTTACGCGAGAATGCTACAATGGTTTGGCTGATGAAAGGCACATACTGGAATGCCTTTATAATTTCATCGTTCCGAAGGAAAATCCTTCTCTGACTAATGCACCCGTCGGAGATAATCATAGTGGGATTATGCTGAGGAGCAGCGCTTCTCAGTTTCTTCATCAGATGACATCAAGATTTAGGGTATTCTTGTCTCCTAAATCCCGTAAAGCTGACATAAATCTCCCTCCAGCAACAGAATTACACAGGAGAGGGGTGAAATTCTCTCCTTTCACATGGGCATCCGAAGAGATAAGGTTTGATAGAGCCAGCTCTACACTGTTCCTGCCTTGTATAGAGATGGACTACAGAACAGATGTTTTCTTGAGGAATATGGTGGCACTGGAAGCATTCATGAAGTGGAAAAGTAGAGTGTTTACTTGTTATGCAGACCTGATGGACAGATTGGTCGACTCTCCTAACGATGTTGCAGTACTGAAGAAATATGGTATCATCTATAGTAGTTTAGGAAGTAATAAAGAGATAAGCATTCTGTTGAATGGCATCCGCAGATCAATATGGAGGAGCCCATATGATCCTATCGACAATACAATCAAGGCTGTAAACGATTATTACAGAAGTAGGTATAGAGTTTTATTTGGTGAGTGTTTTCAGGAACATTTCTCAAAGCCATGGCGAGCTGCATCAGTAATGGCTGCATGCACTCTGCTCCTTCTGGCTTTCTTGCAGACACTATTATCATATTTTCAACTACGCCAAGAATGTGAATGCAAGTGCACATAAATTCTCTTTACAGTATTTCATGTCTGTGTCTGTAATATATTCTCGGTTGTCTCTGTATTTTACCTAGCTAGTCCAGTTTTGGCTAGGTAATGAACACCATAAACCAGATTCATGTGGGTTTCCGTCTGTTCCAAACTATTATTCTCGACACTTTAGATTCCTCTGTTTTATCTAATTTGGTTATGATAAAAGAGACTGCTTTGCTAGGTTATCCAAGCACCATAAGTGACAGGAACAATGAGACATATTTGTTATTCGGGCGTAATTTATTGGGATTCCATTCTTAAGTTGTTTGCAGGAATTGAGAATGCGAGTCTCTCAGAAGTTCAGAACAGTGGTGAATGTGAACACCTTGGCTTCACACAAACTTCATCTTCTACAACGACAATGGCGTCCATGTTGTCAAAACACATCACCAGATTTTTAACTGTCATATGCCAACCTTGGAGTATTGAACACCTCATGCCGCAGTAATTCAAGGTATTTCTCTCAATTGCTTCAAGGAACCCCAAGTTAGTTTCCGAATCAATAAAGGCCAATTCGCTTAACCTTTCATGAAAAGGGATTAGAACCATAGTTGTCAAACTTCACCATCTCCATGTAGATCTGAAGCTGCCAAGACTAGTCCACGCCCACTCCACCTCCAAACAAACACTCTCCTCTCGTTCAAGTTAGGACAATATTCATCATTTAGGCAAACTTCACCATCTCCATGTAGATCTGAAGCTGCCAAGACTAGTCTGGTCACTATGATTGCAACTAGGACTTGTGACTATGGGGAACCATGATCTCTTCCCAGAGCGCTCCCCCGTTAAGGGTGGGTTTTTATGAGCATTTCTTAAAAAATTTCAGTGGGTGTTGTTGATATTTTTAGGAATATTTTAAAGTGGGTGGTTTCACAAATTTTATTGTGGAATTTAAGTTTAAAAATTTAAATTTTGAAATTTATTATTTTGCATAATCAATTTAACAGTCTAAGCTTAAAAATTTTAATTTTGATATTTTATTATTTTGCGTAATCATTTTAACAGAGTAAATAAATATAAAATAAAAAAAAAATTAACTGTTGAGAATTTAATATGTTGATGGGGCAGTTTCTAGCTGGGGTTTCATGAAGGGGGGCTTACTAAAAAATTTTAGTGGGTGTTGCTGTGATTTTTTAGGATTATTTTAAAGTGGGTGGTTCCATCAATTTTGCAATGTAGTTTACTAAGTTTAAGCTCCTAAAGCAGAATAGAGCTGTTGTTGAGGAACAATTTAGGTTACTGTTGTTGAGGAAAAATTCTAATTAGTCTTGTAGCATATTTTTCTTTTTTCTTTTCATGGGATCTCCTGCTCCTTCAAAATAGATCCTGAAGCTCCCCCATGAAACTCCAGCCACTCAAATCTTCAAACTAAAAAATAGGGGCTGCTCTTATTAGAAAATATTCTAATTAGACTTGGGTCTCATTGGGCTTTAGGATCCATTTTTAAGGAGCAGGGGTCTCATGAAACAAAAAAAAAATGCTGCAAGATTAATTGGAATCCTACATGAATTTTGTTTGACTTTTAGGGCTGCATATTTTGAGCAGGTGAAAATGAGGTGGAGTTAGAAATTGCCCCATGAATTTTAATTGACACTTGTCAATCATATAAAGTTTTACTTTCCTGTCATGAAAAAAATTGGAAGGAAAATGATCTTTATATATTTATTTTTATCCTAAATTTCAGAACTTAAACTTTTAAGTTGAATGATCTATCAAATTCATTATACCATCAATTTTAAAATATTCCTAAAATATCTCAACAGGGCCCAATGATTTTTTTTAAGAAAACTTCCCTCCATAAGACCCCAGCCTTAATCCTATAGCATATTTGTTTTTTTAATTGAGAAACCAACCTGAGCCTAATCAAAACGCTTTTTCCAGATTGTCTGTCTTTCGTGACACAAATCGGATTTGTAAGGAAAATATGCTGCAGTTTATCCAGCCTCACACCCACTGCAGTTTATTCAGCCCCACAACCATAAGAACATAATCCGGCCTTCTATCCCTGCCAAAAAAGAAAGTGGTTGTTATCTTAGGACAGGAACCCATTAAAGGTGATGTTTTTCATTGGTGAAATGGAAAATAGAGTATGGCTGCTCAAGGAAAAGAATCCTATTTGAGATACACGGGGGCTTTTTGAATATTCAATACTATAAAAATCTAGGTGGAAGAAAATGTGAAACCCTTGAGATCTATAAGGTAATCTTATAAATAATTCCTTTTTTCTGTAGCATTTAGAGTAAATTAATGGACACAGATTCAGAAGGAACACTCTACATATCCTTAAGGAGAGCAATACCGAAAGCAACAAGAGAATAACCCCACCAGCCAATTACTGAGATGGAATATCTGCCACATCAAAACTAATTTGAAGTGTTAGTTGAACTGGTTAATGTTGTAGAAACAAGGTTTAATGTATATGTTAAAAATTGGAAGGCAACAAGAGATTAACCCTGCAGAAAGAGAACTTCAGTCTGCGAAACAAAATATCTTAACAATATTTCATGTCTAAGGCTTCAGTCCCTACTGTCTATAATATATTCTTGGTTGTGAGTTCAAGGCCTAGCCAGTCAAGTTTTGTCTATAATATATGGTGCAGCTTATGAATTTAAAATCTTGTAATATATTCTTTCAAGCTTTGGAGTGAACACGTTTGTGTTCTGTCTGTTCTAAACAGACACACATTACTCTGTTATTTACATTGTCGATTCCTCTGTTATTACTCATTTCCACTCTTGTTCAAGCTGTAAAGTGAACACGTTTGTATTTCTGTCTCTTCCAAAAAGACACACATTACTCTGTTATTTACATTGTCGGTTCCTCTGTTATTTCCACTCTTGTTCATTAATTCAGAGATTTGATATAATTTTGATTTTGATGAAAGAGACTGCTTTATTAGATTAGCCAAGCACACACAACTCACAAGTGGTTTGCAAGAATCGAAAATGTGAGTCTCTCACAACAGTGGCGAATGTCAACAACTCGACTTCACACAAACGTCATCTTCTACAAGAACAATGGCATCCATGTTGTCAGAAGATATTACCGGATTTTTTACTACGCCTTGTAGCATGGAACACTTGATGTCCCCATAATTCAAGGCATTTCTCTAAACTGCTTCAAGGAACCCAAAGCCAGTTCCTGGAAAAATAAAGGCCAATTTGTTTGACTTTTGAAGAAGAGGGATTAAATCATAGTTGTCACACTTCAGACTACTTCATGTCCTCCGCACCTCCCTTGCACTCTCCTCTCAACACTAAGTATTATAATCCTCCATCTTAGCCCTAAGCTGATTGGAACAAGGATCTCACTTCGGAGAGACCATGGGTTCTTCGCAGAGCCCTCCCACCTTGAATCAAAACTCTTTTTTAGATCGGCTGTCTTTCAGGACACACATCAGTTTTGTAGGGAAAATCTGCTTCAGTTTATTCAGCACCACACCCATAAGAAGATAATCAAGCGCTGCCAAAAAGGAAAATGATTGTTGCCTTAGGATGGAAACCCATCAAAAGTGATGTTTTTCATTGATGAAATGGAAAAAGGCTGGTCAAGAATAATGCCCTTATTTACAGATTCACGGGGGGCATTTGAATATAGAAAACTCTAAAATTTTGAAAGCAATTTAATTATTTATGAATATTGTTAGTAAATTAGTTGTTTGTTAGAAGGCAGTGTTGGGTTAAACTAGCTCTTGGGTTAGAGTTAGTGGATTAACCATAAGTGGTCTTGAGCACATAGTTTTAAAGCTCATGGTTTTGAGCCCATGGTTTTGCATATATGGAAGTCTATATAACGGCATGGTGACTCCATTGGATGTGTGGCTGGTTGAAGCCTATAGGCTCAACTTGATTCGGGTTGAGGGTTAATATGAAGATCTTCATTGCTGGTTTTTCCCTGGTTTGGGGTTTTGCAAGGTAAATCACTTTGTTGTGATTGTGTTCTTGTTCTATGCTTCATTTGTGTTCTTGTTCCATGTTTCATTTGTGTTATGGGATTTGTTTTTTTCTTGCATGTGCAGGTTTGTGAGTTGCACGTATTTGCATGGACTCGCATGTGGCTTGCATGTGCTTGCATGTTGATGCATGTAATATTTTCTGGTGTTTAAGGTTCTGGGTATTTCTTCTGTGAAAATTTAGTAGCCTAACAAGCTTGAGGAAGTTTGAAGGAAACAACTAAAGATTGAGCCTTGGAGAAGTATTGAGCAATATGATGGATGCATTGATGAAGAAAGTATAATGAGAGAAGTTCGAGCATGTGTGCAACTGGAATGTAAACAAAGCGATGCGATGAATGCGCTCATTCTAGTTGTGATGGAGGTCTTGTTTGGCTTTCAAGATGAAGTTGGATTTCTCTCAATTTTGTCAAGACAGAAAGTTGAGAAAGTCTGTGCAAGCTTGCTCGTGGTTGCTGCTATAGGCATGTTACCGAGTTAAAGTAGTTGTATGCAAGTGCCTATAGCCAAGGCTGGCTATAGCAAGAACAAAATTGTAATGGAGTTATATGTAAAATTTAATACATGTATTTGGGTTGATGGTTGTAAGACCGGATATGGCTTGCTCAATCCCTAAAAGGAAAGGCTTGGTAAGAGAGGAGTTTTCCTAGGTGGTAAGGGGGGCTTAGAGTCATGTGGATTCCTGGTTTGATGTAGATCTCGATGACAAAGAGGGCATTGCACTTGGTGCTTGTGGAAGAGGGGTTTGGTGCTAACCCCAAGACCAAGTTTAAAGGGGGGATTGTTGGGTTAAACTAGCTCTTGGGTTAGAGTTAGTGGACTAACCATAAGTGGTCTTGAGCACATGGTTTTGTGCCAGTTGTATTGGTCCATGGTTTTGGAGCTCATGCTTTTGAGCCCATGGTTTTTGATGTATGGAAGTCTATATAATGGCTTGGTGACTCCATTGTATGTGTGGCTAGTTGAAGCCTCCAAGCTCAGCCCGGTTGGGGTTGAGGGTTAATATGAAGATTTTCATTGCTAGTTTTTCCCAATCTGGGGTTTTCCAGGGTTAGATCACTTTGTTGTGATTGTTTTCTTGTTCCATGCTTCATTTGTGTTTTTGTTTTTATTCTTCATCTGGTTCCTAATAGGCAATAGTTGTTTGATTAGTTTGATTCAGTTATGAATTGTAATGTATAAATGTGTAGTTTGGATCAATGAATTTTTAGGAGTTTTGGTGTGCTATCCAAGGATTTTGTTTGTAATTGTTTGATACTTTCATTTGGTATTAGATCATAGGAAGGTGGAGAACCTTGCAAAGGAGATCAACCATTGTTGAAAAAAATTAACAAAGAAGGAACCACAAATCTTAGCATGTCAAAGAAAAAAACATGCACAAAAAGACATATCTATTAACATGCTATAACAAAGGACAAGCAAAGGGTGTGCTTTTTGTGTGAAGGCATAGTAGTTGTGTACATCATTTTTCAACATTGGCTCTTTTTAACACCTTACATGGTGCGGTTCGCCAGCCATCACATTTCACTTCGAAGCCCAAACATAGGGCTGAATGGTTACAAAGAGCAAGGAATTGTTGTCTTTGTAACCAAGGAATTGTTGTCTTTTTCTGCAAAGAGGAATGGGTTGGATTGGTTGGTGAGGAGAAATTGCAATTTCCAAAGGGCACATATGTTTTTTTCAGGTATGGATGAAATGTTGGAAGGTGATAATTGCTAGTTTTTATGCTAAATATTGTGGATAATTTGTTTTTGTAATTGCATGAGAAAAAGTAAAGAGGAGGGTGATAGAAGAAGGTGAAAGATTATTTTGATAAAAACTTGTAAAAGAGATATTATCCTTCTAATTGTTTGGAGTATGATGGAAAATCTTGTAGGCATATCGATACTATTGGTTCTTATTTTCATGGGATCATTTTTTCTTATTGGAATATACATAAGGATATCATTGTATTAGGTAATCAACATAAAAGATAACTTAAGCAAAATGAACAAAAAAAATTTCTTATTGGATTCTTTTTCAACAATTTCATTACTATTAACTTCATGAAACATCATGTGTCCCAAATCAACCATCCATGATGTAGTGACACCTTTTTTATTGATAAAATTTTAATTACTTTCCTTGTTATTATTATTTGGAATTGGATGATATTTAATGAAGAGCCCTTGTAATGGGAGTTTGTATACATAATACTTTGTCGTAAAATGTAACAAGCTATCAAAAGTTGTGGTATAGTTGGCATGGTGATTTACATATGACAATTATGTTGTAAGTGTTGTGGTACATCATATATGTTTTTTACACGTAAGGATGTTGTGGTAGCAATTGTAAAGTATTTGGAAGAACTCACAACAACATATGTGTTTGATGTTATTGATCCATGAAAAAAATGTAAAAGATCATGTGACAGTAGTGAATATTATGTGGCACAATATAAGGGCAAGCTAATTTCCTAAAATATGGCACTTGCTACCACAAGAATTCAAGATCAATGCCATATTTATATAAGGTACAAAAGTGAGGAGTTGGTGGTGGTTATACTAAAAACATGTATGCATATCAATAGTGTAAGTGATTTAACTCTTGATTCATAGAATGTGATAGTGGTAGACTGTATAAGATGACTATCCACATGAATCCATCAAACTTGGTGACTTATGCAATAAATTGATGTCATATATATTGCTAAATTATGTTAATTAGATTGATTATATAAGAAGGGTATAATGTAGATTAAGACTCTAGATATAAAGGTTCCAAAGACCTTATTATATTAATTACGATGCTACAATGTGTGGGGAGTGATAATGGTGGTGAGTTTTTTTGACAAGTTTTGACAAGTTATATAAAGATCATGGGATTGAGAGGCATAAGACAAATCCATAAAACTAGGTTAGAAGAATGGATTTACAAAGAGAATAAATAAGAATTTAATGGAAAGGGCTAGATGTATGCTAATTTGAGTTGGCCTAGAACAAAAAAATAAGCTGAAGTCATAGTAACTATCTTATAAAAAAGTTGAAACGGTTTGAAATGAAATATTTAGGGGTAACTAGCTACATCTTGGTTAAGTGGAGTTCAAAAGAGATAAATCTAGCAACAAACTTTGGTTGATCCAAACTAAGTATGTAAAAATGGTTTTGGAGAGATTTAAGCTTGTAGAGTGTTATGTGTTCTTAGTTTTCAAGGGACTAAGTTATATATGTGGATGACTATCCAAAATATCCTACTCAGATGAAGGGTGTATCTAGAGTGCCTTATGTAAGTTTCTTTTGTAGTTTGATGTATGATATGGATTTTACAAGCCCAAAAATTTCCTAAGAAATGGAGAGTCAATTGATTTATGGCTAATCTTGGATAGGAACATTGGCATAAAATAAAGAGAGGAGAGAGAGAGAGAGAGGTGAGAGAAACAAATATGTTCCACCATAAACCCTCCATAATAAATCATAAACCCTAAACCCTAGGCTCTAAACCTTAAACCCTAAGTCCTAAACCTTAAACACTATACACTGAACCCTACACCCCTAAACTAAGAATAATTTAAAGAAAGAGGGGTTAAGGAGGGAGGGAGCAATGGGGAGGTGGTCATGGGAGAGATAGGTGGTATAGAGGTAGGTAGACCCTCAACCCTCCATCAATAAACCTAAATATTAAATATTAAACCCTAAAATATAAACATTATACACAAGGCATGGAGAGTAGGAGAGAGAGGAAGAGAGGGAAATAGGGAGCGATAGAGGGAGAGAGGGAGGGAGAGAGAGAGAGAGAGGGGAAGAGAGGGAGAGAGGGAGATAAATAGGGAGAAGAGAGGGAGAGAGGGAGATCAATGGAGGGAGGGAGAGGTAGAGAGTGAGTGAGGCAGAGGTAATAGGGGAGAGAGATAGAGGTGAAAGAGAGAAGAGATAAAGGGAGAGAGAAGAATAACAATTGAGAGAGGGAGGGATGGAGGGAGGGAGAGGTAAAGAGGGGAGAGAGAGAGAGGTAGGTGCCACCCTCAACCCTCCATCATCAATTGTAAACACTAAACCCTAAACCATAGGCCCCTAAACCCTAAACTATAGGCCCCAAAACCTAAATCTTAAACCTTAAGCCCTAAACTAAATATTATATGTTAAATAGGGAGAGAAGGAGAGAGAGAGGGAGAGAGAAGAAGAGAGGGAAAGATGGAGTGATAGAGGGATGGGGGAGAGTGTGGAAGGAATGGAGAGAGAGTGATTAAATCATAGTTGTCAAACTTCAGACTATTCCATGCCCTCTGCACCTCCCTGGCACTTTCCTCTCAACACTGAACAGTAACTATTACAATCGTCCATCTTAGCCCTAAGCTTATTGGAACAAGGATGTCACTTTGAAGAGACCATGGATTCTTCCCAAAGCCCTCCCACCTTGAATCAAAACTCATTTTTAGATCGGTTGTCTTTCAGGACACACATCATTTTTGCAGGGAAAATATGCTTCAGTTTATTCAGCACCACACCCATAAGAAGATAATCAAGCACTGCCAAAAAGGAAAATGGTTGTTACCTTAGGATGGAAACCTTCCAAAGGTGATTTTTTCCATTGATGAAATGGAAAATGGACTCTGGTTGGTCAAGGATAATGTGCTTGTTTGCAAATTCACAGGGGGGCATTTGAATATTGAAAACTCTAAAAGTTTGAAAGAAATTTAATTATTTATGAATAGGCATTAGGCAAATTTACTGCCAGCAATTCACCATCGGAAAATTTACCGCCATGAAAAATTCATCTTATGGAAAATTTAATGTAATAAATTGTTGGTGGTGAATTTTCCATGAAATGAATTTGTCATGGTGGTGAATTTTCCCGCAGTGAATTATTGGTGGTTTTTCTAACGGTGAATTGCTGGCAGTGAATTTTCATGGAGTTGTTTTGTTAGAAGGCAGTTGTTCAAATTAGTTGTTTGATTAGTTGAATTCCATTATGAATTTTGATGTATAAATGCATAGTTTGGATCAATGAATTTTAACAAGGAGTTTAGGTGCACCCTCGAATTATCATAGTATGGTTCCCCATTGCCATTATATTTCACTTGAAGCCCAAACATAGGGCTGAATGGTTACAGAGAGCAAGGAATTGCTATCTTTTTCTACAAAGAGGAATCAACATTGGTTGAGTTGGTTGGTGAGGAGAAATTGCAGTTTGCAAAAGGCACATATATTTTTTCAGGTCCAGATGAAATGTTGGAAGGTGGTAATTGCTAGTTTTTATGCTAAATATTGTGGATAATTTGTTTCTTTAATTGCATGAGAAAGAGTAAAGAGGAGGGTGATAGAAGTAGGTGAAAAAATATTTTGATAAAAACTTGGAAAAGAGGGATTATCCTTCTAATTGTTTGGAGGATGATAGACAAATTGTGCAGGTATATCGAGACTATATATTCTTATTTTTATGGGATTGGAATACACATATGCAAACTTTGTTAACATTTAAGGATTTGTGAAAAATTGTCAATAGATGGTATGAAGAACTATAGGATAACATTGTATTAAGTAATCAACAAAAAAGATAACTTAAGCAAAATGAACAAAAAATATTTCTTATTGGATTCTTTGCCAACAATTTCATTTTTTTTATAATCATAATTTTGGGCACATACTATGAAAAATTCTTGGTAAAGGTAAACTTCATGAAACATAATGTGTCCCAAACCAACCATTCATGATGTAGTGACACTTTTTTCATTGATAAAATTTTAATTATTTCCCTTATTATTATTTGGAATTGGATGATATTCATCTACGAAGATCCCTTGTAATAAGAGTTTGTATGTACATAATACTTTGTGGTGAAATCTCATGAGTTATCAAAAGTTCTGGTATAGTTGGCATGGTGATTTACATATTACAATTATGTTGTAGGTGTTGTGGTACATCATATTTTTTCTTACACATGTGAGGATGTTTTTGATTATGTAAGAAAAGTTTTGAAAGGGCCCTGACCCTTGTACAAGAAAAAGATGTGTCATGATAGCTCTACCAACAACAACTAACAAAAAAAATAACAAACATTAGAAGGAACAACAAGACAAACAAACCAACTAGCCCACCAAAATTGTGGTGGTTTAAAAAATTATTCCAAAGAACTTGGTTTTATCTCAAAACAAGGATCCTTCTGCCCCAAACAAACTATTTTGAGGGAAGAGGAGGTGTACAATCACTTGAAGAACTTTCCCCCATCCTCAAAGCAATAGACGAGGGGTCAAAAAAATGAATAATCCGATGGGGGAAACTCTTTAAGATCAGCTTTCAGAACTTCCTGAAAAATAGGAGAAAAAGAATCATCCTTAGCAACTTGCTAATTTTCTATCTCTTTCCAACTAGGAGTAAAAGAGTCCTCCTTAGCATCTTGTTGATTTCCTTTCTTCTTCCAAACAAAGTGTTGTTTCTTGTTGATTGCCTTAGAGGACAATGTAACTTGAGTGGACAACTACTAATTTTTCTCCATAAACACAGAATCTTGCATAAAAAAAATGTTTTTTTTAATTTCATGATCTTATCAGTAGCATAGTATTGCCCAATAGAGATAGCAATAGAGATGAGAATCTTTACATTCCAAAATTCCAAGGGAAAACCATGTAGACGAACCCAAATAAGAAAATTGAAAGAATCATCCAAAGGATTAAATCCACGTGACCATCTTTGAAGACTTAAACCATTTAACCACAAAAACCAAGGTGCATCAAGAATAACCTTAATACAATCCTCTTGACAAGAGAAGGAAAAAATAAAAAAAACCATTCAACATTTCAGATACTTGAACCTTTCCATGAAGCTTCCAAATCTGAGAGATCCATCTATGAACATTATCAATGTTGGGATGATTACCACATAATCTCCCAACAAGGGAGAACCTTAACCAATCAGTCGTCTCTTGAAGGAGAGAATCAAGAACATCAATAGAAATACACACAAATTCCATAACCTTTAGGGTGTTGGAATCCTCATTAGAACAACCTTCCTCCACCCCCGTAGGAGTAAGAACAAGAGAACAAACCATGGGAACAATAGACTTGGAAATGATAGCCAACAAAGGGGTAGCAATTGGAGAAGAAGCAACAATTTCTTCAACCAATAGCTAAAATATCCACACCTCCATAGTAGGAGCCCCCATAATCATCAGGGTAATGGAATCCTCATTAGAAAAAACTTTTTCCACCCCTCTAGGAATAAGAATTGGAGCAACATTCATAGGAACAACTCACTTAAAAATGTTAGCCGATAGAGGGGTAACAACTGGAGAAGAATTAACTGATGACTAAGATCTACACACCTTCAAAGCAAGAGAGATGGGAGAGGAAAGGAAAAGATCCTCCTTTGTGTAGGGTAGAGAACCCTTAGAAGGAAAAAGGAAACCTTTCCTCAAACCCAAAAAATTTGCACCATCAATGGCCTCACCACAGACACCTCAACAAGCTTATTTGCCTTCTAACAAGCCTTGAGTAAGAGATCCATGAGGAAATCCTATTCGAATGGGAAATCCCCATCGTAAGACATTGGAGGAGGGGAAACAAGGTCTTCCAACTCCCACCAAGCATATGTCTCATCATAATCCATATCAAAAGCATAGGCCAACTCAACACCCATAGCCTCAAAAAGAGCAGCATTCCCCATAGGAGAAACATCACCATCACCTTCTCCATCTTCATCTCCATCTTCATCTAAGGAGAAAATAGAAAAATTTAGGGTTTTCCACCGATGTTGTGTACCTCCATGTGCACCCCTCTTCGCTCTGCCCATTTTTGTTGACATGATTAATCTCTCTTAGATGTATTGAATTTCTTCAAAAGTAGCAGAGTAGAGGAATGTTGCTTGAAGTATGTGAGGATGTTGTGGTACCAGTTATAAGCTGTTTGGAAGAACTCACAACCACATATGTGTTTAATGTTGTTGATTCATGAAAAAAATGTAAAAGATCATGTGGCAATAGTGAAGATCATGCGGCGCAATATGACCTGGAAATATAATTTCATAAAATATGACACTTGCTACCACAAGAATTCAAGAGAAATGCTACATTTGTTTAAGCTACAAAAGTGAGGAGTTGGTGGTGGTTATACTAAAAACATGTATGTATATTTCAAATAGCGTAAGTTATTTAACTCTTTATTCATAGAATGCAATAGTGGTATAGTGTTTAAGATGACTATCCACATGAAGCCATCAAACTTGGTAACTTATGCAATAAGTTGATGTCATGTATATTTCCAAATTATGTTAATTATATTGATTATAGAAGAAGGGTATAATGTAGATAAGACTCTATAAAGGTTTCAAAGACCTTATTGTATTAAATATGTTATAATTTTAAAATAATATAATTGTGAACATATTTTGGTGGTGATTTTCTTCTAAGAGGATTTCTTGCATAGAACTTTTGTGTCTTGCATCATCCATATTCTATTCCATTTAATTTCTTAGATATTGTTAAATAGATTTTTCAATTGTTTTTTACTTTCATTTATATATACAATCATCTTAATTTTTCATCATCCTAGTAAATGAAAGTAAACAAGAAATGCTTCCTACATGAAACTAATGAGGAGAAACCGTGGAAAATTTTAAAATCCTTAAACAATTACAAAAAGAAGATGCACAATTTAAAACACATAAAAATTGGTAATATAAAACATAACATAAATTTACATTGGGAAATCCCTTATGGGAGAAAAATCCCACACTCCAAAGTATAGTCCTTATAGAGATAAGCTCTTATAGGAGATTACAAAAACATAACTTTTGGAGCAATTTTGATAGCATAATGGTACTTGTGAAATAACATCATAATACAAAGTACTCCACAAGCATAATATTTATAGAGCTTATAAAGAAAAATATATATGCTTCTATATTAGACACCCTAGAAGGCAACATGGTGGAAATCCAACACTTGCATGCATTCAATAGACCTCCTTGACATGCAAGGTGCTTACATACATGCAACATCCTTGCATGTATAGCCACCTACATAAATGGGTCCCATTTATCATTTTTTTTTTCTATTTCCCAGTTCTTATAGCTATCATAATCTAACATTGGCAGAATCAATCACAAATATATCATAGACTTATCATTTATGACACGTGTCACAAATTGAGCTTCACAAAGGGGCCCACAAAGTGGGACACCTACCTCCTAAAATTGAGTTTTTAAAATGTCATCCTACTCACCTTACATGTAGGATGACACCTCACCATGATAAGTCCCACAAGATGACATCATTAGATGAACATTAAATCACAAACATAGATATAAATAAGTAATAAATCAATGTTAGGATATGTAAAGTTTGATACACCCTAATCCCAACATTTTCCCACTTGTCAAACACCTATCAAGAGCTATAAATAAAGCATGAAATCAACTTCTAGGGGTTGAGAGGCCCATATAATATGAACAACATCTAAATTTCTCTATGCTCACAAATTTTATCAAGGAATTTATAACATTTTCCAAAGTGTCAAATTTTTCTAATTTTTCCCTCCCATCCTCTACCATATCAAAAAAATGGTACATCAAATCAATGTGATTGTCCTTGTATGGATAGTCAAATTATTTTCGAAACATATGATACTATGACACAAAAAAATAGTCATCAAGCTTGCATGAAGCACAACATTAGAACATAATAGAGATCCTAAGATAAACAAATTTCTTACAAGAATGAGTAACTTTTGTGTACTATATTTTTATCATGAACAAAGTGACTATAGCATATTGCTTACTCATCCAAATAATAGAACCACCAAAAATTATGAAAACACATTCACTAGTGGATCTTCTACTATCAATGTCATCTGCCCAACCTAAATCCACATATTGATGAATACAAACCTAATGTTGAGTTCTTGTAGGATAAGCATGAAAAAATAGGGAATACTCTGAAGTACTCCACAAGTATCTAAACTCTCAAATAAGTGCATGGAGATACACGGCCAAAAAGTGGTCTTAAGTTGTCACCCTTTTAAAAAAAATCAAGAAAGACTGATCTTGGATGAGAAATTGAAGATGAGGATGGTGAAAATCTGCAAATGGCTAAAACTAACACACACACATTAACATGATTAGCACTTTAAAACATAGCAAATTATCAAACATCCATATGAGATATTGAATCATACTAAATAAACATTTAAGTGATAAAATATAAAAAAAACTAAGCATGCTCAAACCTATCCCATAGTGGATTGGTGCTATTGTGGAAAATAGCCCTTTCCCAACCCTTGATAATACCAATGATGATGATGCAATGGACAAAATCAGTTCTCAAATGAAGAGAATGACTTTGCATAAGCTTTTGTAGATTTGAAATGCTAAGATTGTGGAGGATTTGATTAAGAATGATGCCTCTATTTCAAGATTTTCAAGTTGAAAGAATGCTTATGAGAGAGCAATGTGGGATAAAGATTTGGCCAATGAGATGAAGCGACTTGTCAACTTTTGATAGGCTTGAGGATGAGCACATTTTGGTCAATGTGTGAAAGAGAGGGAGATTTCAAAATTGAATTTGAGAGTAAATGTTGAGTTTGACTTGTGCAAGGGACATGTAAGAGCTCATAAATGCTTTGTTGGATGTACATGTCCACTTTCTTTTTAATTCAAATTTGAGGGAATATTCCTCAAAGATGCCATGCTGATGGAAAATGTTGAATTTACAAATGAATTAAAATGATTTATTGGTGCAAGTGGGAAAAGCTAGAGGATGTGATGGGTGGTTAGATTAGGTTAATCAAGATAAGCTTAGTTTAGATGATGATTAGATGCTTTGACCCCTTTGACTTGAATATTTTGATTTATTTAAATCAAAAAGGGATGAAAGGTGATTTTAGACTTAATTAAATAAAGGATTGATTTATTTAATCAAGGAGGGTGATGTTAGGATCAAGTTGATTTATTTAATTTAAATTGATGACTTTAGGAGATTGATAAATAAACTTGATTTATTTGATGAATGGATGAATATGATTATGCATGATGTCAATTTCATGTGTCTACAGAAGATAGTCACACTCAAAATTAGAAGGCACAACAAGAACAAGATTCATAGTGATCTAAATCAACTTTCTAAACTACTAACTTATTTTGAAAATGGTGGAGATTAAGGGGTTCAAAAAGAGGGAGCACACAAAGTGTTCATGTTTCTATAAAAAAAAAACATAACATAACATCTGGTGTGCTACACCTAAAATGCTCTTTTTAGTATTTAAAAATTTCTTCGCTATGAAATTATCTAACACCATGTAGTTTATGCCCAGTTTTCTATTAGTTTATAGTAAATATATGATTTTTTACTAATTTTCAAAGTTGACATACCCTAAAATATAAAAAAATTAAGCATGCTCCCCCCCAAATTTTATAGGAAAATAATCAAAAATCAATTTCTTTTTTACTATGAATAGAGTAGAGCCTAGTTTTTAAAAATATAATTTATTTGAAATTTTCATGAATGGCTAAAAAAAGGAGCCAAAATTACCACATATAGGTTTTTGACAAAAAATAAAGACACTAGCAAAATAAGTTAAATATCAAAAAGTTAACATATTCAAAATATGAAAAAATTACATGGTTAGAAAGCTAATAGATTATTCAAATTTACTATGTCATTCTTTTACTTGACTTTGAAACAAATGAAAACTTGATGAAGAGCACACTCAATATTGTGTCAATTTTTTATAATTTGAAAAAAAACATCTTTGGATGTTGAAATGTTAGTCCAACCTTTTAGATTGGATGCTAAATGAAAATAAAACCCTAACGGTTGAACTTGCCAACATAGGAAATAATGTGACCATGCTATAACACACTCATGTTATAACACACTCACATTATAACACACTCATGTTATTGTTTATCTTAGGTTTCCATAATGTGAACATGTTATAATGGGCTCACACTATTGTGAAGGAAAAATGTTTTTTCTTTCCTTCACCTTCTCTCTCTCCCACTCTCTACCCTCTCCCTCCTTCCCTCTTCCTCTCCCTCTCCCAATCTGTAGACCTATCTTTCTACCTCTCTCTGTCTTTCTCCCTCTTTAGATATGCATCTCTCTACCTCTCCCTCCCTCTTTCCCTATGTATTTATCTCTATGTCACCTCTTTGACTAATAATCCAAAGATGGTTTTGATATGTCCTTCTGCTAACCTAGCTTTTACATTTTTGCATTCATGGCCTATTTTTAGTTCCTATAGATCTAACTAAATCTTAAATTGTTTCTACAGGCAATCTTTTGTCACCCTTATTTTACATTATTGCATCCTCTAATATTCATGGTGTTTTTTTCCCCTATAGATCTAATTAATGCTTACATTGTTCAAATGCGCATGGATGTTGTTCTATAAATAATTACTACCAGAGAGGTAGATGTGTTTCAGTGATTGGATTTACATTGTTAAGTGATTGGAAGTTTGGTGAATGTTTAATTAGCTTTGTGTTGTCGATGCATTATAGGTATAGGTAGGTGTAGTATTTTTATTTAAGGGTTTATAATTTAATCTTCATCTAATTAAAGTCACAAGTGCTCATGTGACCATATCAAAGAATATTTTAAGGTTGATGTGGATTTGAATTTAACAAATCTTATGGTTAAAAATAGTAGATGACAGATTTGTGATTAGTAATCATTTTGGGAAGAATTTTAGGTTAAGTTCATATTAGAATGAATATGGTAATTTGAGACTAATATGCAATTATGAATTTTTGTATTTGTAAATTTGTTCTATGTTATTTGATTAGAATTTGTCTAATGTATGTTATTTTATTAGTTATTTTCTTATGAATTCTTTTTGTTTTGTATGCACTGACATTATAATAATGTCTACTTTCAAATTTTAGATCAACTCTTTGATATAGTAAAAATGGTATTTCACTTTCTTCATTTCATTGGAACAAAAAAATTATCACATTACTTGCAATGCTAGAAAATAGAGTGTCCCCTATTAGTTATTTTGTTATGAATTTTTTTTTATTTCGTACGCACCAAGAATGTAATAGTCCACCTTCAAATTTTAGAATAACTCTTTGGTACAGTAAATGACATTTCAGTTGCTTCATCTGATTGGAACAAAAAAATGCTCACATTATTTCTACAGTTGGAAAACGCACCATCCCTTGTTAGTTATTTACTTATTAATTTTTTTTTTCCATATGCACCAACAACATAATGAAGTTCACCTTCAAATTTTAGAACAACTCTTTGGTAAAATATAACATTTCACTTTCTTCATCTAATTAGAACAAAAAAATTGCTCACATTATTTATAGTGTTGGAAAACACATTGTCCCATATTAGTTATTTCCTTATGAAATTTTTTATTTCATATGCACCAACAATATAATGAATTCCACCTTCAAATTTTAGAACAACTGTTTAGTACAATAAAAATGGCATTTCACTTTCTTCATCTGATTGGAACAAAAAATTGCTCACATTATTTTTAGTGTTGGGAAACACATTGTCCCCTGTCAGTTATTTCCTTATAGAATTTTTTTTGTTTCGTACGCACCAGGAATATAATGAAGTCCACCTTGAAATTTTTGAACAACTCTTTGGTACAGTAAAAATAACATTTCACTTTCTTCATCTGGTTGGAACAAAAAAAATCACATTATTTGCAGTGTTAGAAAACACACTGTCCCCTATTAGTTATTTCTTTATGAAAAGTTTTTGTTTCATACATGCCAAGAATGTAATGAATTCTACCTTCAAATTTTAAAACAGCTCTTTGGTATAGTAAAAATTCCATTTCACTTTCTTCATTTGATTGGAACAAAAAATGCTTACATTGTTTGCAGTGTTGGAAAACACACTATCCCTTGTTAGTTATTTCCTTATGAAAAGTTTTTGTTTCGTATGCACCAACAATATAATGAAGTCAACCTTCAAATTTTAGAACAACTTTTTGGTGCAATAAAAATGGCATTTCACTTTTTTCATCCGATTGGAACAAAAATATGCTCACATTATTTGCAGTGTTGGAAAGCACATTGTCTCTTTTCAATTATTTCCTTATGATTTTTTTTTTGTTTCGTACGTGCACCAAGAATATAATGAAACTCCACCTTAAAATTTTAGAACAACCCTTTGGTACACAAAAAATGGCATTTCATTTTCTTCATATGATTGGAACAAAAAAGTGCTCACATTATTTGTAGTGTTGGAAAACACACTATCCCCTATCAGTTATTTCCTTATGAAATGTTTTTGTTTCATATGCACCAACAATTTAATGAAGTCCATGCAATGAAGAACCTTTTGTTGTTAGAAATTATCTTCATGTAGGTACATAGAGTAGACATAGAACTCATTGGTGTAGTATTTAATAAACTATTACAATTTATAATAATTCATATACTCGTAATCATAACACCCTGTGTTTTCCAACCTCACATTATGAATAGACAGTATGATTGTAATGAAAACCTTTTGTTATTTAGAGACTAAAAATGTAATGAAAGGAACCTTAAAAATTTACATCTATTATTGAGAGGATTTATATCAATATGAATTTGTACAAGCAAAGAAAGTGAGAGATGGTGCTATAAGTGGAGTTGAACAAATGAAATCAAAGATTCTTGAACTGAATAATTTCATGGAACAAATGCAATTGGAAATAGATGACAAGGAAAGGGAAAAATCATATCTAAGTGCAAAAAAGGAGAATCAGTTGGGTGGAGATATGAAAGTCTTATCTAAAAAGGTAAACACGTCTTGTAAATAACTTGTTAAAAGAAACATCTACATTCTCTAATCATAAATACACTCTCAAAGCTAAGAAAATTTTTTCTACAAGCCTACATAAAAGTATTCAAGACATTGAAAACTCTATCCAAGAAAGGGATGTTGCTATCTTGAGGGTTCATGATGGAGCAATTGATCTAAAGCTTCAAGTAAAAAAAGAAAAAGAAGTTAGAAGATCATGATAATGAATAGTATGGGGTGCTAATAGGTAAGAGTAATGGGGATGAGGAAAAATGTGTTGATGATCAACTTCTAGATGCAATTACAATAATTGTAGGTTGGAAAACACCCATTATGAACCTTGCAACCCATATACTGTTGTACAAAAACCCTCTACATGTAACAACCCAATTAGTTAGTCACCACTTCATGTAAATTTGGTTAGTTTTATGTTTCTCCCACCTACAACTCCTCCCAAAACTCTCCACTCTTGAGCTTTGAACAAGTACAATGAAATAACTCACAACCCACTATGTTTTCCAACCTACAATTATTTTGTGCATATATTTTTCATGAGGATAAATTTAGGATAGCTAAGAAAATGAATTAAGGGGTCCTAACATGATGGATTAAGGGGATATACAAGATACTTCACTTAAATTATGTTTCATATGAGAAAATTAGTTGTATAAATAGGAGATGGCTTAAAAGGGTACATAATTTTAGATAAGGGGTATATAATATTTGGATTTGAAACTAGATAAGGGTCTTTTGTATGGATTAAATTAGTCACCGTGTATGTTGTATCAATTTGGCTATTTTTATTGTAATGTAAAATTACACCCCTTGCAATTTGACATACATCTTTGCATCTGCTTCAGTGTCCACTCCCTTAGAACTTGTGTAGGTTCATTTCAACCCTTGCATCGACGTTTTTCCCTCTCAGGGTGCTCTAAACCCCTTTTTCAGCAGCTACCCTCATGTGTCAGCTTCGCATCAAACTTTGTGTTTTTCCCATTCTTGTCATTTTGTAGCATGATTTGTCTGGACACTAGTGCACCACGTGGATGTCTACATGCTACACTAGCATCTTCTGAAGTTTCAACGTTTAAACGATTGTTTCAATGCATTTTTTCCACTTGTCAACAAATTTTGTCAGTGGTAACGACTGGGGACACCTTGAAACATCTCTGGAAGCTTCTTTTTCTTCTTATTCTCTCTTTCTAATGGGTATGTGCAGGATCATGATGGGCCAAAAAGTGGCGATATGATGGGTATTTGAAGGGTATGCGGCTGAATTTTTTTTTTCAAAATTTAATGGAATGAAAAGAGTTTTTAAAGGAGATTCTCAACTTTCCACCAATATAAATTATGCTTTACTTTGAATTTAATAAATAATTATTATTCATTTTCTACTTGAATTACAACTAAAGTCCTGATTGATAGGATGATTGAAAAACATCTATAGCTTTCAAACGGTATCACATTTTTTGAATCCAAAACATCCACCACATTCTATGTTTTGTATAGTATAGGATTAAAAAAAATTGAATTTCATGAAGTTTTGACCAAGTTAAGGTGGTTAGACGTACGAGTTTTTATATTTTTTAAAAGTTGTAATAAAAAAATTATAATTAATTATTTACTTGGAAATAAATTACAAAAAATATGCATCACATTGGGACATGAGTCCTCTACTTATATCTAAAATCTTATAAGAAAAATTTATCATTTTATTGTGGTTAGGGTGGTCGATAGATACCTACTTATTTTTTTTGAAATTTAAGTACTACTACATTGAAATTTCAAATTTTCACCAAATATATTTTCTTTAAAAAAATAAACCTAGTAGTTTAGAAACTAAATTCAATTTTCTACAAATTCTATTCTTAAATATTTTTTAAATAATATAGATAACTTATTCAATTTTATATGTCAAGTTGCCTAACTCTTATTTTTCTAAATTTTTTGCCACTTAAGGGCTTGTTTTTTCCATGATGATATTGCACATACCCTAATCCATTCTTTGAATCCATTTTTCCCTCTTGAGCTTTCTCCCTTGGAGACAATCTCTTTTCCCTCTTCACTCTTTTTCTTGCACAAATCTCTCACTTGTTACAGTAGCACCTTCAAGCTCTCACAACACTCTTTGTAGCTCTCTTGGCTCTTGCAACTATCTCTCCCTCTTTGGCTTCCCTTAAGCCTTGTAGTTGGCATCTCCCTCACCTTGTGCTTGTGAGCATCTTGGTATTTCACACATCCCTTATCTATTGCATCTATACTTCATGATACGTGTTCTCCTCCTCGAGTGGGGATTTCTTTTATCACCTACATTTTGTGATACAGGTTCTCCTCCTTGAGAGGGGTTTGCTTTTATCACTCATCGCATGCTTTATTTCTCTCTATCTATCTGGGTTTTTGTGGAGGTGGGAACACCAAAATAGGGGTTTGACTGAAGCAAACCCCTATATAGCCTCAACATTTTCTCTAGATCTTATGCATGTAGGTATTGAAGATATTTCCTTGCAAGAGGTTTCATTACTTGGGTGGTTGTAAGAACTTTCTTTTTTCTCTTTATCTTTGTCATTATACTTCACTTTATTTCAGATCTATTATATTATGTTGCATTATCATGTAATAAATTATTTTCCTAGTAGTTAGAATAGTAGTAGTCACTTTGTAATTTTATGTGAAAAACTTAGTTTCTGGTCCATATGAGATGCATGCGATAGTGACTTGGCTTTTCCCATGTAACTTTGTATCTTTGATCCTTCTCATGAAATTTCTCTTGCTTCAAAGGATATCTTGTTGCAAGAAGATGAAATCATTGATACCTTTCTTAATACTACTCTAGCTTCTATTCATTGGACAATGCACTCTCTTTTGGAGATGATGCATTCGTGAATGATGAATCTCTCGTTCATTTCAATGCACTCTCTTTTAAAGATGATGCATTAGTGAATAATGAATCTCCTTACGCATTTTATCCTCCCTAGATTGATGTTGAGAATATATCTTCAAATAATTATTCCACTAGTTGTGATGATTCTGTAAATGTAATCCATGTCTCTACTGCCCCTTAAAGGCCTAAGAGACTATTCATTTACCTAACTCCAACTAGTCCTCCTAAAAGGATTTTTTCTATTAATGGTGTTCCATTTGAGTGTGACTCTCCTAATCTTTTAAAGGCTCCCTCTTATAGAACGGTAGCCCATATTTATAATACTAGAAAGAATAAGAAATTTTTTAATCAACCTACTTGTTTACCACCTTCTCAACCAAGTATTTCATTAGCACCTAAACCTATGACTAAAGCACCTGGTGACTATGATCTTATTGAGCAACTTCATGTTACTCCGACTAAGATCTCACTGTGGGACTTGGCTCAGTCTACTTCGGTTTACTAAGGTATGCTTCAAGAAGCCTTGCAGAAGATCCTCTTGCCTGCCTCTACTAGGTTGATGGATGTTAATGCATTGATGGTTCATATTCATGCGGATTCACCAAATATTATGTTCTATCCATAGGAACTTATGCTCCTGGATGTGCAGAAACAAGAAGATCCTTTAATGATTATAGTTAATATTAATACTAGCGAAATTAGACATACTCTCATTGACATTGGTTTAGCACTCAATGCATGTAGTATGATCTATTTCCTAAGATTAATATCGATTCATATTCTCTTAATGCTTCTTTTGTTGTCATTCATGGGTTCGATAATGTTGGTCGACAAGTCCTAGGAATAATAGCCTTGCCTTTGAGGTTCGGACCTGTTATCGTACCCACCCTTGTATATGTTATGTCAAAAAAATTACCATATACCTTCTTCTTGGTAGACTATGGATTCATTCTATGGGTGTAGTCTCATCTACCTTGCATAAATCTATTAAGTTCATTTGCAATAATCGAGTAGTCATAATCAAGGCTGACCTTGAGGCTATACACTTATGTGAGATGGTAGTAGTTGGTTAGGTTTTGGTTGTTCCTACTCTTATTCCCTTAGTGTCTTCCACTATGTCGATGTTTATTCCAATAGTACCTACTACAAAGGATACTCTTGAAATAGATGTCCCTAAAGAAGATCCTTCTGAAGCAAGAAATTCTAAGTCTACTCCTTCTTAAGAGAATGTATGTCTTGGTGATGATTGGGGTTCCTTAAAGACTTTATAGATTCCTTCATTAGGGAATATAAAGTCGCCTCGATCCACTTAAACTTTCCAATAACATCATCCACACCTGCTATCAAAGATGATTATTCTTTTGTATCATAGGGTAATGTGAGAAAGAACTACAATGTCCTTAATGCCAATCGTCCTCCTTTTGAGGAAGATGATTGTGCTTCTATTAAAGAGTTTAATGCTGACAGTCCTATCAAGAAGGCTGATGGTGATCCCATAGAGGAGCATGATCCCCATTTTTGGAATAATGCTCCTTATGAAGATCCTACTTTATCTGCAATTTATGTGTCTTCTTATGGTTAGTCAAACCTTTCTCCACAAGAGAAATGGTTGCTTCTTGCTCTTCACTCTTTATTTGAGAAAGAGCGTATTTTGTTGAGGCTTCTAAAATCCCACTTGATTACTCTTCCTTCTCCTACACATAACAAATTTCATAAGCATGATCACGAAAATCATTCTTTCTATGCATACCATCGAGTGCCTGGCCATTCCACTAGTTAATGTAAGGCCTTGAAGGATAAAATACAACAACTTCTTGATTCAAGTGCCATCACTCATTTATTTGTTGATGCACCTTCCTCTTCTTCAAATGAAAAGTGATATCAAGTAGTACCTCTATCCTATATGTTCTAAGTATCTTGCATGGTTCTCCTCCCCTGTATGTTGGGGGCAGTGATAAGTTGATCTGGAGATGTGTTTCCTTCTTAAGGACCCCCTCTCTTCTCTCTATCTTTCAAATGAAGTGTCTCTTGAGTGGACCCCTCTTTCTTTTTAAGGGTTCCCAAGGGATCCCCTTTGAAATATTTTCTCTCAAATGAATTCATTGGTGTCTAGCTAGAGGGCAACTCAACTAGACCTATCTTTTATGTGACTCTCTTACAATGCAACCTACAATAGCCATAGGATTCTCTGACCAGTCTTGCTCTATTGGAATAAGAACCTATAGAGATTCTTTGTATCAAGCTTTCTTAGCATGTTTATTTTTTGGATTAACATGTTACTTTGCAGGTGCACCTGTGAAGCTGCTTTCCAGTCCAACTCTATGGAGTCTCCCTCTCATTGGGCTTCCTTCATGAGAGAGAACTTGGGGGAATGCCTTCTTGTAGTTATGTAGGCCTGTAAGGCACTTACTAAACCGAGATTCCTTCATGAGAGAGAACTTGGTGGAATTCCTTTTTGTAGTTCTACGGGCCTATGAGATACTTACATCCTACAATATTTGTCCATCATTGGTCTGAGGGCCTTTGGTGTACTTTGTATAAATTCATAATTCTAGTGAGCTATGAAGTCTTTTTGTTCAAACCTCCTCAAGAGAGAGCACCTTTGGAGCCATCTCTTTTGGAATTTCCATTCTTTTTCTAGCAATTAAGTACTCTTATCTCTTCTCTTCTCAATTGTATATACCAGATCAAAGATCTGCATCTTCTTCATCCTGAGTATATGCTCTTTCTCTCTTCGACATTGGTTGCTTCCCTATATTTTGTATGTATTCTTCTCTTGAAGCATTTGGTCCTTAAATTATTCTCTTTATCTTGGAATTCTTCTATGAGTTATTATTTTTAATTTTGGGATGACACATAGTACTGAGATGACCTTTTACATCGAGGTCTCTTTCACTTTGCTGACTCAAATCATTTAGTTTGTTGTGTGCCTGTGTGTGCTTTTTTATATTCTAACCCCATGATGTAGTGGATTTTTATTTTCTAACATTGTTATCTTGTGTAGGTCTTTAGCCTAGGGGCAAGCTTCCTTGGTTCAAAGAGTTGTCTACTTCCTCTATAGTATCCTTTTGGCATAATGATGTTATTTATTCTAAGTAGATTTCCTTTAGCGTGCATATTAATGTAGATTCATATGCCCACTAAAGTGGGGGAAAAATGTAATATCTTAAAATTGTACCCCTTGCAATTTCACATACATCTTTGCATCTTCTTTAGTGTCTACTCCCTTACAACTTTTGTAGGTTCATTTCAGCCCTTGCATCAACCTTTTTCCCTCTCATGATGCTCTACACCCCTTTTTCAACAACTACCCTCGTGTGTTAGCTTCACATCGAGCTTTGTGCTTTTCTCGCTCTTCTCATTTTCTATCATGATGTGTTTGGACACTAGCGCATAGTGTGAACATTCACGTGTCACGCTAGTGTCTTGTGATGTTTGAATGTGTAAATGACCATTTTCGTGCATGTTTTCCACTTGTCAACAAATTTTACTAGTGGTAATGGCTGGGGACGCCTTGAAATGGATTGGGAAGCTTCTTTTCTCTCTTATTCTCTCTTTTTAATCCATTCTTTCAATCCATTTGTCCTTCTCAAGCTTTCTCCCTTGGAGACACTCTCTTTTCCCTCTTCACTCTTTTGCTTGCACAAATCTCTCACTTGTTACAACAATAGCTTCAAGCTCTCACAACACACTTTGCAGCTCTCTTGGCTCTTGCATCTATCTCTCCCTCTTTGTATTCCTTAAGCCTTGTAGTTGGCATCTCCGTCACCTTGTGCTTGCGAGCATCTTGGGATTTCACGCATCCCTTATTTATTGCATATATACTTCGTGATACAAGTTCTTCTCCTCGAGCGGGGATTGTTTTTATCAGATAAATTTTGTGATATGGGTTCTCCTCCTCGAGTGTGGTTTTCTTTAATCAATCATCACATTCTTTATTTCTCTCTATCTATATTGCTATCTGTGGAGGTGGGAACACCAAAATGGGGGTTTGACTGAGGCAAACCCCTATACAACCCCAACATTTTCTCTAGATCTTATGCATGCAGGTATTGAAGATATTTCCTTGTAGGAGGCTTCACTAATTGGGTGGTTGTAAGAACTTTCTTTCTTCTCTTCATCTTTGTCATTTATACTTCACTTTATTTTAGATCTATTATATTCTATTACATTCTCATGTTCTAATATTTTGGTAGCAATTAGAACAATAGTAATCACTTTGTCGTTTTCTATAACAAACTCATTTTTTGGTCCATACGAGACACCAGCATGCCTCTAGGACGCTAGTGTGTTGTGTTGCAATCCTTAATTGTCATTGTCATCCTTTGGCTGAGACCTCATTAGCTCATCCAGAAAATCTCTATGACCTACTCTTTCTAACTCTAAAAATCTCACGTTGCTCCTTGAGGTGGTTTAGGGAAGTTCGCCCCTTTGGAATCTCTTGAGAATAAAGAGACTCATGAGTAGCGAATCCCCCTTCTCTACATTTATGTATCCCTAAAATATAACTCACCCCATACTCTCCACTATTTAACTTTCAACATGTAAAATGAAATAATGGAAACTGACATTGTGTTTTCCAACATACAATTATTTTATGCAAGTACTAGAATATGTGAAATGAAAAAGGAATCTACTCTAAAAACGCTTCAAAATATGTAGACCAAAGTGAATGAGATAGATAATGTATTGGTTTCAAGTTTCATAAACCATATACTCAAATCCACTATTTTTTCTGACCTGCAATTATACCGTGTATTTATAGAAAAGAAAATAAATTGTGGAGCATGTTAAATACATAAAGGAATTAATCTACAAGCTTTCATTTGTAGATAAGAAAAGAAATGGAGGAATTCAAATAAATTCTTGTAAATCTATTTCGTGTATACTATATTTTGCAACCACATATTTAGGATGATAACATCCCCTACTTACAACATTACTTCATTGCAGTTATTCATAATTCTACAGTACATAGTTTTTCTAAACATTAGTCTATCGACTTCACATTTGTGGTTGAACTAATAATTCATATACTCATAATTCATGGAAAATATTTATGAATAATAATTCATATACTCATAATAATAATGTTTAAGGGGGTTATATTCATCTTACAACCCACATAAAACTAACCAAATTCACTTGAGGCGTGACAAACGAATTCGGTTGTTAGGTTAGAGGGTTTTACAAAAGAATCTGGGTTGTAGGTTTCATAAAACCCATTGTTTTCCAACCTTTAATTATACATAGATAGTATAATCACTCACAACCCACCGTGTTTTCCAACCTACAATTATTTTATGCATTTATTTTTCCATCATATGAGGAAATTGAAAGAAATTTTTCACTCTAAGTAATAGTTGTTATAAACTTTGAAAGTTTCTTTCATTACATTCATACTCTCTAAATAAGAAAAGGTTTTCATTACAACAATTGTAGCTTGGAAAACATTAGGTGTTATGAAACTTGGAACCCACATACTATTGTAAAACCCTTTACACATAACAACCCAATTGGTTAGTCATCCCTCAATTCAATTTGATTAGTTTTGTGTATTCCCCACCTAGAAATCCCCCCAAGCTCTCCACCCTTGAGATTAAAACAAGTAGAATGCAATCACTCATAACCCACTATGCTCTCCAACCTATGATTATTTTGTACATTTATTTTTCCATCATATTTAGAAATTGAAACACATTTTTTACTCTAAGTAATAGCTATGGTAAATTTTGAAAGTACCTTTCATTACATTTGTACTCTCTAAATAAGAAAAGCTTTCATTAAAACAATTGCATGTTGAAAAACACTAGGTGGTATGAAACATGCAACCTGCATATTGTTGTAAACCCTCTACACGTAACAACCCAATTGATTAGTCACCCTTAGCTTAATTTGATTTTTTTATGTCTCACCCACCTAGAAATACTCCTCAAGCTCTCCACCCTTGAACTTAGAAAAAGAAGAATGCAATCACTCACAACCCACTGTGTTTTCCAACCTGCAATTATTTTGCGCATTTATTTTTCCATCATATGAGGAAATTGAAACACAATTTTTACTCTAAGTATTAATTATGGTAAATTTTGGAAGTTCCTTACATCACATTAGGAGGGATAGTGAGAGATGAGAGATAGAGAGAATTATTTCCAATTGTATTTGTTCCATGGAATTCTTAAGTTCAAGAATCTTTGACTTCATTTGTTCAAATCCACTTATAGCATCATCTCTCACTTTCTTGGCTTGCAAAAATTTTATGATCTAATTCACTTTGGTATATTCTTCCTTTTAAGTGTTTTTAGAGTAGATTCCTTTTTCATAAATCATACATTATAGTACCTGCTACCTCTAGTTTTTTGTTTCCATTTTCGCATTACACATAGTGCACATGCTCCTTCATCAACTTCTCAAGAGTAGGAAGGATCTCTTCAATCAATACATTATATATCTCATTCACTTTGGTCTACTTATTTTCAAGTGTTTTCAAAGAAAGAGGCAAGGAGGGAGATAAAATCGAAATAAGAAATGGATTCACCCTAATCCTATGCAATGGAAAAAATTATTCTTATCCTTGTTGATGTGTGAGTAGATCTATTTGATATATATTACTACCTTTATCTCACTTTGAGTAATGGTCCTAGAGGAGAGGGCATGTGATTTTGAAATCCAATAGGATTGTTGTGGAATATTATATGTGAGAGTGGCTTGGTATCCCAAATCACAAATGAGTGTGTGTTTATTAACTAATACCAAAACTAACCATATCTCATAGTAATGAAACATCTATTTGGTGTAATGATCCTCTCCCTATGATGTAATTGTATAGTCAATATGGTCGGTAGGGGCAAGAAATTTTGTATGTTAGCTTGTTGTTGATGGAATCCATGCATCCACTAGTATCATATCGAAAGCATTAAAATGCATATAGATCATAATAGTTTCACTCTACATTACTTTTGGAAGATGGTCAACGCTCCCCTTGGGATTCGTGACATGGACTAACCACCTCCTGTGGATCCATTAACTTTGGTAGTTGTATCAGGCATTAATAGGTCGATCTTTTGGCACAACAACAATTGTGGGCCCAATAATTAGTATCTGAGCCAAAGGTGTCATGTTTGAATCCCCTCGGGTAACACTAAGGGGTAGTTTTTTGGAAGATGGTTAGCTCTCCCCTCGGGATTTGTGACATGGACTAATCGCCTCTCATGGATTTGTTAACTCTGGTAGTTGTATTAGGCATTAATAGGTCATCTTTTGGTACAACGACAACTGTGGGGCCAACAATTACTGCAATTTGATTCCTCAAATCTAGCAATTGGTTGTTATGATACTTCATCCAATAGTTGATGTAATATCTTGATGTATTTATGTATTTTTTCTATCTTTAACAATGTTAAAGTTCTTGAATTGATGTTTTGATATTAAGAATCTTTCCATTTCATTCTCTACATACAAATGCTTGTTGCACATTATGTTATTCAAAATAATTTCTTACACTTAAGAGATTGTTCTCGTTCTTGAGAAGTTGGGGATGTAGCATGTGCACTATGTGCAATGCCTAATATTGTGGTTGTTGTTATACCTATCATCCTCTTTATCATCTTGACTGCTCTAAAAAAAATATGCTAACCTCTATATGGTAATAATTTCCTCTATCCCTATCCTCATAATGGTTGTGTAATAGATACATACAAAGAGTGAGAAGCATCTAGAGGGGTACTCCTTGCTAAGCCTCAGTTGCCTCCTAAATAGAATTATAGTATGGGGCAGTAGGGAAAAGTCATCTAGGCAGTCATCTCCAAGGTTATCTAATAATCAATAGATTATATATTTCTCAAATAAGCCATTTATATCTATCATAGAACTCATCACTTAATAGTATACTTGTATAGCTTGATCTCCTATCCATCTCTGATACATTTTTATTTAATGGTTTATAATTTAGTCCTCATCTAATTAAAGTAACAAGTGGTCATGTGACCATAACAAAGTGATGAATTTTATGCCACCTCATGGCCCTAAGAAGTGTAGGATCTGCTAGAGGTATCACTTACTAGTATAGTTTTATGTTCCCTAAAATCCATACCATGATGAGAGATAAGTGATTGAAGGAAAATTTACATTCTTGTATAACACAATAAAGGTCTCAATAAACTAGTGCTATAGTATCAACTCCCTAAGTAAACACTAAATTTCTCACTCTACTTAATGATCACTAGGGATGGAGAGAGGTAACATGCAAGGAATAAAGAGAGATGTAGGTAAAGCTAGATACAAAGGTAGGATGGGAGAGGTACACAAAGATATATCATGTGTGTGTTTGAGAGAGAGGGGGAAGGAGAGGTAGAGAGGGGTAGGTAGAGAGAGGTTTTCTTATTGAATACACCGCATGCATATATCATAATTGTTACTGTATGGTTTTTTCATCATGTTTATATCAAATATTCTTAAATTTTTTTTGTAGGATTAAAATTAAAATTCTACCCTATTGGTTGTAATATAATTGTGGTAATTTATCAAAACTAAAACATCTACTTATATCTCCAATATTTGAAATTTAAATAAAGTTAGAGGTTTATCCCATGAGTTTGGATGGAGTGTTAGGGATCTTCATATCTTTCTTTGACACAAAATAAAATCAATTGAATTAGAAAATTTAAAATATATTTCATATTTGGCAACCTAGGGAGCACATGTAGATACGTAAGACATAAGGATGAATGAGAGAATCAGTTGGGTGGAGACAACCTCCCTCCCTCTCCCCCTCGCTCACTGACTAGTACCTTAAATGTTATTTCTACAATTGTGAAATTTTATGTGGACCTAGATATTCTAACCTTTTCAATTTTAACTTATCAACCATCTCTTTTGGTGCTAAAATATATTTACTACCATTGTTTGAATTTACTACCAAAAATGTCACAAAGTTTCCATCTTCACGGAAAGTCACCTATAGGCCCTAATTTAGAGTTTCAAATTCAAAGATCGGAGAGGAGATAAGCTACATCACATCACTAGAGGATTATAGAGTTTCAAATTAGCACATATAGAGAGAGGGTGGGAGAGGTATTTATAGATTAAAAGAGAGCTCGAGAAGGAGGGAGGGAAGGACAAAGCGATAATAGGAGTGGTAGGTGGAGAGAGGTTGTGTGTGTATGTATAAATAGAGGGATCTAGGTAGAGTGGGAGAGGTAAAGAGAGGTGGTGTGTGTGTGTGAGAGAGAGAGAGAGGAGGGGAGGGAGAGTCACAAAGAGAGGGTTAGGTAGAGTGAGGGAGATGTGGGTGGGAGGGATAGATGGGGGAGAGAGAGGTGAGGGAATGAAAAATAAAGGGAAGGGTATATGGAAAGAGAGAGATGGGAGAAAGAGGGAAAAAGGTCCTAAGAATTGTCATTCAACACTTCTCTCTTATGTATATATTATTTTAAAAATATATAATTCAGCACTATATTCCCCCTATAAGTGAACCACCCCTTATTGAAATAAATCCTCACCATTTCATTGCTCCACCTTCTTTACTCACTACCCCTTTGGTACCATGTATTGAAAATAATAACTTCTATTTCTTGCAAGCCCCTATCAAGTAACCAACCTTCTTTGATTTAATCCACACATAACCAATGATCCTATACACATCATGGTGACCTCCCTAAACATGTCCTATCCATTCTTTTAGAATCTCAATTGATCATCCTAGTTCCTCATGTGAATAAGAAAGGTCATAAGAATTTTCATTCAACACCTCTCTTGTGTATATCATTAAGTGATAGTTCAATTTTGATAATAAATGCAAAACACTAAAACATAAATACAACACCTAATTGATATAGGTTCAATTGCTATCTTCTAATAATGTACCTCTCCATTGTTCATATCATGATGACTTAATTTGGTAGATGAACCCAAAAAATTTGTGGCACATCTTTTGTTAATAATATAAATATTGTTTCCTACCTGTTACATAGACTTTGTGTTAGTATACACATTTTTTGTATACACATGTTTACAATATTATTATAATCAAAACCTTTTATAAATGGTTAATTGGAGAATTATACCTTATTTTTATTTTACTTACAAAATTATGATAAATTTGGTAAGAGAGAGATGGGGGAAAGAGGGAAAATCATATCACCCATATCACTTAAATTTGGTAAGGGAGAGGGGGAAGGAGGGAGTGAACAATAAAGGGAGGGGTAGATGGAAAGAGAGAGAGATGGGGTAAAAAGAGAAAAAGGGAGTGAGAGGAAGGTTAGGAGGGATAGTGAGAGATGAGAGATAAATAGAAGTATTTCCAATTGTATTTATTGCATGGAATTCTTAAGTTCAATAATCTTTGACTTCATTTGTTCAAATCCACTTATAGAATCATCTCTCATTTTCTTTTCTTGCAAAAATTAATATGTAATACAAAACCTCTTGACTTTATCCACTTTTTTATTTCCATTTTCCCATTGCACATACTGCACACACAACTTCCTCAACTTCTCAAGAGAAGGAAGAATCTCTTTAAACAATACATTATCTATCTAATTCACTTTGGTCTACTTCTTTTTGAGTATTTTTAGAGTAGATTGTTTTTTCATTCCATACATTATAGTACCTGGTACCTCTAGTTCTGCATTTCCATTTTCCCATTGCACATAGTGCACATACTCCATAAAATTCTCAAGAGTAGGAAGGATCTCTTTAGTCAATACATTATATATCTCATTCACTTTGGTCTAGTTATTTTCAATTTGTGTTAGAGAAAGAGGCAAGGAGGGAGAGAAAGAGAGGTAGGGTAGGTGAGGTAGGTATATAGAGAGTTATGGAGAGAGGGAGGGAGGTTGTCTCCACCCAACATGTGAAATTCCAGTTTTACTATATAAAAGAGTTCTAAAATTTGAAGGTGGACTTCATTACATTCTTTGTGGATACAAAACATAAACTTCACATAAGGAAATAACTGACAGGGGACAGTGTGTGTTTTCCAACATAGCAGATAATGTAAGCATTTTTTTATTCCAATCATATGAAGAAAGTGAAATGTCATTTTTACTATAGTAAAGAGATTTTCTACACTTTGAAAGTGGAATTAATTACATTTTTGGTGTGTATGAAACAAAAAAAAATCATAAGGAAATAACTGACAAGGGACAGTGTGTTATCCAACACTGCGAATAATGAGCATTTTTTGTTCCAATCAAATGCAAAAAGTGAAATGCTATTTTTATTGTACCAAAGAGTTGTTCTAAAATTCTAAGGTGGAATTCATTACATTTTTGGTGTGTATGAAAAAAAAACTTTTCATAAGGAAATAAATGACAAGGGACAATGTGTTTTCCAACACTAGAAATAATGTGAGTAGTTTTTTGTTCCAATTAGATGAAGAAGTGAAATGGCATTTATATTATACAAAAAAATTGTTCTTAAATTTGAAGTTGGACTTCATTACATTCTTGGTGTGTATGAAACAAAAAAAAAATCATAAGGATATAATTGACAGAGGACAGTGTGTTTTCCAACACTACAAATAATAGGAGCATTTTTTTGTTCCAATTAGATGAAGAAAGTGAAATGCCATTTTTACTGTACCAAAGGTTTGTTCTAAAATTTTAGGGTGGGCTTCATTACATTCTTATTTTGTATGAAATAAAAAAATTGAGAGGGAGAGAGAGGGAAGGAGGGAGAGAGAGAGAGAGAGAGAGGGAAGGAGGGAGATAGGAAGTGGTAGGGTGGGAGGAATAGAAGGAGCGAGAGAAAGAGGGAAGGGGAGAGATAGGTATAGGTATATAGAGTGATAGGGTGGAAGGGATAGACAGAAGGAGGGAGATATGGAGTCCAATAGGGTGAGAGGGATAGGTATATAGAGAGTTAGAGAGGGATGGAAAGAGGGGTAGGTGGAGAGAGGTTGTGTGTGTGTGCAATGGAGAGAGAGGGAGAAGGATGGAGATAAGAAGTGGTAGGGTAGGAGGGATAGAGGGAGAGAAAGAGGCAAGGAGGGAGATAGGAATTGGTAGGATGGGAGGGATAGAAGGACCCAAAATGGACTTAGTAGGAGGGAGATATGTGATGGTGGATTGTGGGAAATAGGCACCCAAAATGGATTTCACGAGACCAATTTTATAGAAAATAATTAGTAGGGATTTCATAGGGTATCCTTCATAGTACACACTTCACATTGTACATGTTGCTTCATATAAAAAATTTCTCAATTTCAACAACCAACATTTTCTCATTATGTTGAAGAAGACCATAGTGTGTGTTTGTTAATATAAGAAATTTCTTCAGATAATTAGTAGGGATTTCATATGGTACCCCTCATAGCAAGTACTAGAATGTATGAAATTAAAAAGGAATCTACTCTAAAAGCACTTGAAAAGAAGAAGACCAAAGTGAATGAGATATATAATGTATTGACTGAAGAGATTATTCTTGCTCTTGAGAAGTTGAGGAAGGAACATGTGCACTATGTGAAATGGGAAAATGGAAATGTAGAACTAGAGGAAATAAGTACTAGAATGTATGAAATGAAAAAGGAATATTCTCTAAAAACACTTGAAAAGAAGTAGACCAAAGTGAATGAGATAGATAATGTATTGAATGAAGAGATTCTTCTTTCTCTTGTGAAGTTGCAGAAGGTGCATGTGCAATATGTGCAAAGATGAGAGAGATGAAAGATAGACAAAGGGAGGGAGAAGAAGGTTAGGAGGGATGATGAGAGATGAGTGATAAAGAGAATTATAGATGAATGGGGGGAGGTAGAGGTATAGCGAGGTAGCATGGGAGGGATTAAGGGAGAGAGAGGAAATAAGGGATACATGGAGAGGTAAGTAGAGAGAGGTAAGGTTGAAGGAATAGAGGGAGAGGTAGGTAGAGAGAGTGAGGAAAAGATGCAACACAAATTTTTCCTCATCTCCATTGCTCTTACTTGTTAACGCCCCCTACTATTTATTGTCATGATCTTCTCACTTTTTTTCCATGCCTTTTACTTGAATCTTTAGATCAGCTACTCCCTCATCAACCCTTAGGATAGAAACATCCTTCTTGGATAGATTTTTTAATGTCTTGAATAATTTTATGTAGCTTTATAGCAACTTTTTTCTCAAATTTGAGAGTGTCTTTATGATTAGAGAATGTAGATGTTTCTTTTAACAAGTTCTTTACAAGACTTGTCTACCTTTTTAGATAAGACTTTCATGTCTCCACCCAATTGATTCTCTTTTTTTGCACTTAGATCTAATTTTTACTTTTCCTTTTCATACATTTCCAATTGTATTTGTTCCATGGAATTCTCAAGTTCAAGAATATTTGAGTTCATTTGTTCAACTCCACTTATAGCATCATCTCTCACATTCTTTACCTGCACAAATTCATATGCAATGATACAAAACCTCTTGACTTTATCCACTTCTAAATTGCCATTTTCCCATTGAACATACTTCACATGCACCTTCCTCAACTTCTCAAGAGTGGGAAGAATCTCTTCAGTCAATACAGATTCCTTTTCCATTTTAACTTCTCAAGAGAAGAATCTCTTAAGTCAATACATTATGTGTTATCATTCTTCCAAACCATTTTTCACCATCCCCCTCCATTATACCATCCCAAAAAACATTATCCCTATCCCTCCTTGATGCTATAAATCCGATTTGGGTGCCTATGTCCCATAATCCACCATCACATCTCCCCCTCCTACTAAGTAAGATATTATTTTTTTCTATTTCTATACCATTTCCCATTTATACCCAAATTGTTGAGAATGTCTTAGTGCAAAAATATATTGATAAGTGACATATTCTTGTCTTTATTTCATGGAATAATTCTCATCCATCTTCATTGTACCTTGTTACACATATCTCCATGTATTTTTTATTTTATTATTTGTATTTCATCCTTCTTAACACTTTTTCAATACATGTATTCCCCACTCCAAGATCACCATCATTGTAGATCATTTCCACATGGCTTAATATTCATCATGAGCATAAGTATCACATGGTATATTATCCATTTTTAGCATAATTTAATCTTATTCATACATTCTAGTACCTAATGCCTCTAGTTCTACATTTCTATTTTCCCATTGCACATAGTCCACATGCTCCTTCCTCGACTTCTCAAGAGAAATAATAATATCTTAAGTTAATAAATTATCTATTATCATTGTTCTAAACCATTTCTCATCACCCTCTCCATCATACCAACCCAAAAACATTATCCTTATCCATTCTCTGCTCTATAAATCCATTTTGGGTGCCTATTTCCAAAAATCCACCATCACAACTCCCCCTCCTACTAAGTCCATTTTGAGTCCTATCCCTCCCACCCTACCACTTCCTATCTCCCTCCTTCCCTCTTTCTCTTTGTCCCTCTATCCCTCCCACCCTACCACTTCCTATCTCCCTCTTCCCCCCTCTCTCTTCCTCTCACACACACAACCTCTCTTCACCTACCCCTCCCACCCTACCACTTCCTATGTCCATCCTTCCTCTATCCCTCCCACCCAACCACTTCCTATCTCCCTCCTTCCCCCTCTCTCTCCCTTGGATCATCAAATCATCCATTCCTAGAGTATGTTTATTTTTATCCTTCATAATAGTGTAAATATTATATTTATACATTTATGTATGAATTTATTCTCATACTACCTAATTAATGGGAAAATGTGTGCTTTATACCCTAGGTCAGAGAACGCCACTATTCTCCTATTATCATTCAATGATGTCCTAGGAGTCCTAATTGGATTAAATATCAACCTCGCAAGGTGAGTCAATTCTCAACAAGGAGGACCTAGGAGGGGGTTCTTTAAGCTTTTAGGGGTTCACTACCAATCAAATTCTTGGAAAAGACAAATAAGCATTCAACTCACAAAACCTAGTAATGCAAGCTAAATAATGAGTGCAAATAATGAAATTAAGCTACACAAAATTAGGGTATGTGTACCAAGGACGTCTAGAAGTATGACAAGGACTTTGGAAATGCAAAGTTGTCAAAAAGTGTTATGGGGGACTAATATTCCCTTACAATTTTCTTAGTCCTGTTACTATTTTTTGGGGCAGATGTAGAATCTTCGGATGTCAGAACCGGATCTGGAAGAACTTCTGAAAAATTCCCTCGAGAGGACTAAGACACCTTTACTATTGTCTTAGTCCCAACTTGAATTTTTGAAATTTCTGAATGTCCTGTTGAGGCTTGATGTCTGCTCTTCCTTCTTCTCGAATCTTGGGGTCTAAAACCTTCGAATTTGGCTTGTAGGTGAGTTTTCGTGAAGATGACAATGAAAATCTGCAACTTTTCACTTCAAGCGATCTTCAAGTCTTCAACCTAGATCTGTAATAAAAAATATGCAAGAGGGGAAAAACTTGTTGATTGTTAGTAAATGGATATTTTCCTTGGTCAAACCCCATGTTGGTATTTAAACCTTGAAATAAAATAGTATAATGAAGGAAATGGTTAATGAACAACATACAATGCCACAACTCACCAAACCATTGTTGTAAAATCTACAAACTTATGTGAAATGGCTGCAATGGATATGGATCTTGAATCAAAGGAATGCTTGATAGATATGAACTTGAATTGCTTGCTTGAATCAAAACCCTAAATCACAAATGTTAGCACAAAAACACACATGATGCAAGAATGTTTTTGATATGATGCTTGAGTCTTCATGATGGCTCCAATGCTTGATAGAATGCTATTGAATACATAAATTTTCCTTAGGAATGAATATTTGAATGTTCGTTATCTTGCTATATGAAAAATGAGTGAAGGAACCTTGTATTTATACGTATCTATGCTTAATATCCCAAAATTACATCACACCAAGCTAACATATGAATTCACTAAATAAAGGAGGCTAAATCCTACCAGAATTTGAAATTAAATCCCAAAAATGACTCAAGGGGGACTAAGATGCCCTAGGTGGCGTCTTAGTCCCAAGTCATGAAACTTGGGACACAAACACCAAAAAGGGGCCCAATTAAGATACCTCAAAATTAGGGTCCCAAGACCTTTGGGGGAAAAATAAGTTGTAGATGGCATTTTAGTCCTGACCCAAAAATCAGGGACACTCAAATGAAATCATTAAATTATCATTTATTCATTGGAGAATGTCGAGATTCGCTATAAAAAGATATAATTCATAGGGATTGTGGATGCAAAATAGGACCAATCAAGACATAAATAGGGATAAATAAAGCAAGGTGGGCCCAAAAAAGTGTGAAAATGCAAGGGTATGCATTTTACTACACTACATTTAGACCCCACTTTAGTAAGAGGATGAACTTGCATCAAACTCACACTAAAGTATCCAACCATGCAATCAATAGGGTTTCAAATATACCAATGTTAGTAAGATAGGATGACAATGATTGAGAGGGATGATCAAGCCCCCAAGGTTGAGATCCTATGACAATCCAAACAAAATTACAAAGGAACACACTTGTGGATGATATATGAAGCCATAACCAGATCGCCAACATACACTATCAAGGATAGAAAAAAAAAAAAGGAAAATGCCAGTGATCGAGCTTCGAATGGTCATCCAACCTGGTCGATTGGGTCTAAGATATTTATCAAAAAGGGATTACAAGTGGAACACGTTGTCCACTATGAAAACAAAATGCATGCTCACAAGGGCTAGTGAAGCCAGGTTTCCACTATGTGAGCCCCAAGAAGTCCATATCAAGGTTATACCCCCATGACTATGATAAGGACAAAAAAAAATGCATGCTCACAAGTGCTAGTGAAGCTAGGTGTTCACTAGGTGAGCCCTAGGAGACCATATCAAAGCCATACCTCCATGAATTTAATAAGGCACAAGAGATGCAACACAACAAGAAAGAGAGATGTTCAAAGGGATTTTTCTTAGTTCGTACAAGGTCTCTTTTTAGGGAACATTGTGCTTAATGTTTCCAAGAGAGGACAATTCATAGAAATATCACGCTCTTAGAGGAAATCAAACACCATGAAACCACCAAGAAAAGGACGCATTGCAAGAAAAAAGAAAATCGCACAATGAAACATGCAAACCAATGCAAATGAAATCATGCCAAAATAATGCCAGTGTATGCCCCCACTTTAAAGAAATTACTAACACCATGTTGTGAGAAATTACTTTAACATAGCCAAACATGAAAAAAAAGGAAAAGAGGGATGCCCCCAAAACTCAGTATGTCGCATGCAAGCAAACTTAAGGCATTTCGTCCACATCCCAAGCTTGCTCTTATATGTTCATTGAAAGTGGTCAACTAGCCAAAAGAGACAACGACAAGTGACATACGAGGAAAAGGTTATCTAACCCCTTGCGCCCACTTAGTGCAGGACAAGGGTGAACTAAATAGGATGAAAATGAGTATCAGTTAGAGGAATTAGGTGCTTCAACACAAGGAAGAGCACCACACTCCTTGAGATGTTGAATTTTGTTACTTAAAGCCAAGTACATTAATTAGTAGCATGACCATGAACACTATGATATGCACAAAAGGAATTCTTGTAGTAAAATTTATTTCTTTTTTTTGGAGGGAGGGATATCAAATGATCTTGGAGGAGTCTCAATAAGATATCCTCTTGATCAATTGTAGAATATGTTCCTTTATTTTGTGATGAAGATATCTCTTGCTTAGTAAAAGATGTCATACTTACACACTACTCTTTAGATTGCAATATTTTGTTCTCTCCTTTACCAAAGAGTGTGAAATATATCAAATTAAAAGTGTTAGTGTTTTGTGTGATGACATTGACATTAAGCAAAGATTTCTTTGTTTCTTTCAAATGATAACAATCAAGAGCACCAGTGTCTATCAATTCATGATGCACTATTGTTAAAGTCAGTTTAGGAGAATAAAGTGAAGGCTTGTTGGTGTCTTTCAAGGGACAATAACCAAGACCACTAGTCTTTTCTTGCATGTTAGGCTCTATAGGGACATGGATACCTTGTTCTCTAGCACCACATCCTTTTCCACTATATCCAAGTTGTTTCATAAGCTCATAACCTTTTCTATAAAGCTTTTTTATTTCTTTAGGATTTGGTGGTTGTTCATAATTAAGTTCATCAAAGTTTGTTGTGTAATTTGCTTTTTCTTCTAAAGTGGTTGAGGTGGATGCTTTTGAAGGGTCTTCAAATTTTTGTGTTGAAATTATTGCTTTTTCTATTTCACGTTGCTTTATTATGATCTTTGGTTTCCCATCAAAGCTAGGTGTGAAATCCAAGGAACCCTAATCATCATCTAATAGCTTCATGACTTGTTCAATGTGTTTTTATTTGTATTTTTGTTGCGTGGGCTCCACTTGTGTAGTTGGTGTCAATGTTTTCAAAGGATACTCTTTACCTTAAATCTCAATGTTCAAGAAACTGTATGGTTCAAGATCAGCTTTGATTGTATAAACTTTGTTATTATAGACATATTTCATTATACAATGAAGGGTAGAAGGAACCCCATGCATCTCATGAATCCAAGGCCTTCCCAAAAGGAGATTATATAAAATATCATGAGGCATAACATGAATAGGGGTTTGTAAGGTAGCCTTTCTAACTGTAATAGGTAAAGTTATCACTCCAAGTGATTTCTTTCCCATATTATCAAATCCCTTAATAGATCTAAAGAATTACATTGAATTTTTTATTTATCAACACCAAGCTTATCCAAAAGGTTCACACTACACATATTTAAGACTGATCCATTGTCAACAAGGGTTCATTTTATCCCTGTGCTATTGTTTTGAGTTATGATCATGAGAGCATCACATTTTTTTACACTTCCAAAGGAGGGAGCTCACTTTGGTGGAAAACAATGTTAGCATTCAGTCCTTGAATCATGGATTCTACGTCATTCAATTGCACATTAGAAGAGATATGAACTTGTTGTAAGGAATTTTGAAGCATAATGTGATAGTTAGGTGAGTTTTGAATCAGGTCCCAAAGGGATATCTTTGCAGGAGTATTCTTAAGTTGTTCAACAAGATCATACTCCTTGCCACTATGCGAAGGCAAACCGGGAGCACTAGGTATGATAGGATTAGGAAATGGTAGGGATGTTGAAGGTGTTTGTATTGATTTCAGATTGTTCCTAGTTTTGTATGTATGAGAAACGACATTGTAACTCAGTTGTTGTGAGACATTGTTCTTAGGTGGTTCAAGCATAAGGAGGAGTTTTTTTTGAACTTGTGGTTTTTGAGAGGGTGGATAAATGATAATTTTAGGCTCAGGAGACTACTCCAAGGGGTATCTAATGTGCATAAACTCAGAAGACCTATCCTTATTTTCATGGTCTCTTAGTGAAGGGAAATTGAATATCACTTCATCATCTTCATCTAAGGAATTACTATTTTTAATGTTCTCATTTTCTTCCACTGTCATATCTTCTCTAGTAGGAGAGTTTTTAGAACTACAAACGAAATTTTCTTGACATTCAAGGGTTAATTCTTCTAAAATGACTTCATCACATGTAAGGGAGTTATCAATGGTTGAATTTTCTTGTTCATCAATAGTGGGGATATTAGGAGAAGGCTATATTTGATTGTTATGATTGTTCATGACTTTATCCTTTTTCTCTAAGGTCTCATTCTCTTGTGCTATACCATCTACCCTAGTAGGAGAGCTTGTAATATATTCATCACTTTCAATGGTTAGATTTTATAGAGTAGCTTCATCACAAGTAGGGGAGGCATCAAGAGAAGGACAACTATGATTACAAATAGATTGTTCCAAATGGTAGGAGCATTAGGGAAGGGAGGAACAAGATTCTCATGACTCTTGATAGGTGCATCTTCTAATACCAACCTATCCTCTTTGTATCGAGGAGGGATATTAGGCGAAGGACCATTATGGTTATCTATGATATCATCCTCTTTAACTAAAACATTCTCACAAGAAAGGGATGAATGGAGACTAGGTAAGGTGATGTTTAGAAATGTTTCTATGATCTCATCTTCTTCTTTTCTAATATCTTCCAAAGGGGGAGGAGGATAGGGACAATCAAGACTCTTAATGCTTGTATCTTATTTCAAAAAGATACCTTATTCACTAATAGGAAAGGTATTGAAAGAAGAACAAATATGATTGTTATGATTGACTACTCTACCATCCTCACCAACGGGCAATGTAATATTAAGGATTGTGTTAATGGTTTCATAAAGATAGTAGAAGGATGACTAACATGTTTCTTAATGACATCATTAGTTTATTCTATATTGAACTCATAAGAAGGGATGTTGTACTTATGTAATCCATTTTTAACCATATCAAAGCCACATCTCTTGAAAGATATCATTCTATCATAGAAGAGTAAAGAAAGTGCATTGCAATGATCTAAAGAGAAATGTTTAAATGCAATGTTCATATTTGAAACAAGGTAATTTGATGATTGAACTATGCAACAACCTAAAAGATGAAATTTTGTAAGTGAAAATTTGGAATTGAACAATGTATGACATGAAGTACTTTAAACTAGATTTAGTAAAATGCATGTAACAAAAAGTTAACCCACTGAAACAAATAACCAATGACAGCAAATAAAAGTGCAGAAAAGAAAATTTAAACCTTGGAAACTGTAGCTTCAAACTCAAAGGGGACTAAAACACCAACAAGGGTGTCTTAGTCCTACTAAAGGAATTTGGAGGGTCCAAAAAGTGAAACAGAAAGAACACAACTTAGACAAGGTTCTAAGCCAAAAACTCTGAGAGGGATAAGACACCAGGAAGGGAATTTTTGTTCTAGTAGAGGTATTTTTCAGAAAAATGACAAATTCTAAGTTGTTAAAAGTGTTCCCAGGTTTCCCACCTAGGGGCTTCATGTTTAGAAAGTGAAAAGTGGGCAAATGAATGCAAGAAAAAGTAACTAATGAAAAGCAATTGGATGCAAAATTGAATGCATTTTTTTCAATTTCAAATGCAATAAGAATGTTTCTAAATGCAATTAGGATGATTTACAATGCACTTTTCAATTTTTTCAATGAGATAAAATGATGCATGAAATAAAAAATGCAACCTATATGCACTTTCACTATGCAAATATGAGAAACCCTAAATGAACTTTCACTAAATATTTAAACACTAGATGTAATTTGAATAATGCAAGATGCAATAATGAATGCAACCTAGAAATAGGACTTTAATGGACTCCAAATTAGAAAATGAATGCTCAAGAACTTGGGTTTACCAAAATGATTAATGGGAAAATGGTTGCTTTATAACCTAGGTCATAGAACATCACTATTCTCCTATTATCATTCAATAATGTCCTAGGAGTCCTAATTGGATTGACTATCAACCTCTTAAGGTGAGTCAATTCTCAACAAGGAGGATCTAGTAGGGGGTTCTTTCATATTTTAGGGGTTCACTACCAAGAAGATTCTTGGAAAAGACAAATAAGCATTCAACTCACAAAACCTAGTAATGCAAGATAAATAATGAGTGCAAATGATGAAATTAAGCTACACCAAGTTAGGGTATGTGTACCTAAGAAGTCTAGAAATGTGACAAGGACTCTAGAAATGCAAAGTAGCTGTCAAAAAGTGCTATGGAGGACTAAGACGCACTTACTGTTGTCTTAGTACCACTATTGTTTTTGGGGTGATGCAAAATCTTTAGATGTCATAACCGGATATAGAAGAATTTCTGAAAAATTCCCTCAAGAGGACTAAGACGCCTTTACTGTTGTCTTAGTCCCGATCTAAATTTCTAAAACTTATGAATGTGGTGTTGAGGCTTGATGTTTTCTCTTCCTTCCTCTCTGATCTTAGTGTGTGAAACCTTCAGTTTTGGCTTGTAGGCGAGTTTCTGTGAAGATGCCAATTTTGCAATGCAACTTTGCACTTCAAACGATCTTCAAGTCTTCAACCTAGATCTACAATCACAAATATGCAAGAGGGGAAAAAATTATTAATTCTTAGTAAATGGTGGTTTTCCTTGGTCAAACCTCTTTTTGGTAATTAAACCTTGAAATAAAATAGAATAATGAAGGAAATGGTAAATGAAAAAAAATGCAATGCCACAACTCACCAAACCCTTGTTGTAAAATCTATAAACTTTTCTAAAATGGTTGGATTGGATATGGATATTGAATCAAAGGAATTCTTGATAGATATGAACTTGAATTTCTTTCTTGAATCAAAACCCTACATCACAAATGTTAACACAAAAACACACATGATGCAAGAAGATCTTTGATATGATGCTTGAATTTTGATGATGGCTCCAAATGATTGATACAATGCTCTTGAATGCATAAAATTGCCTTAGGAATGAATACTTGAATGCTTGTTATCTCGCTATATGAAAAATGAGTGAAGGAACCTTGTATTTATACTTATCTATGCTTAGTATCCCGAAATTACATCACACCAAGTCGGCATATGAATTCATTAAATAAAGGAGGCTAAATCCTACTAGAATTTGAAATTAAATCTCAAAAATGAATCTAGGGGACTAAGATTCCCTAGGTGGCGTCTTAGTCCCAAGTCATGAAACTTGGGGCATAGACACCAAAAATGGGCCTAGTTAAGATACCTCAAAATTAGGGTCCCAATACCTTTGGGGGACAAAGACGCCCTAGGTGGAATTTTTGTCCCGACACAAAAATTAGGGATGTCCTCAGATGAAATCATTAAATTATCATTTATTCATCGGAAAATGTTGGGATTAGCTAGAAAAAGATATAATTTATAGGGGTTGTGGATGCAAAATAGGACCAATCAAGACATAAATACGGATAAATAAAGCAAGGCATGCCAAAACAAGTGTGAAAATGAAAGGGTATACATTTTACTGCACTACACTACCATGAATAAGACTCCCAAAACTAAATGATATATATCCTTTAACATGGTGCAATACTTCCTCATGATATCTACCTATCTTAAACTTTAACAAACACTGGTCACTTACTAGTACCTTATGTTATTTCTACAATTGTGAGTTTTTATGTTTATTTGGATATTCTAAAGATACTTACATTTAGCCTTGTATGTATTTATAGAAATACTTCTCCTTTGTACTAGTTCTTTATTGACACCATTACTGTTTAACAAAACTCTTTTCATGATCAATGAATCACCTCTCTCTAATTTATTTATTGGTATTTTCCATATGCTTGACTCTTCATAAGCATTGTAACTCTTGTGCAACCTTCATGTCTTCTTCAAATACTCCATTTTCTTTGGAAAAATTAAAATTCTCCATGTCTTTATATTCCACATCTAAAATAAGATCATATGATTTGTATGTTTCATTGCATCTACCATATCATCCTCCATCTATCTAATATTCATCTATATTATTTTATTTCATGATCAACTACTGCTTCCTCTTTCTTCAATTTCTTCATTATAAGGTCTTTCAACACCATATTTATGTCTTTGTATGGATTAATTCATAATTTTCATTGTATTAATCCATTAGGTTAAACCTTAAACCCTAAACCCTAAACCTATCATCTATCATCATTGTATTAATCCATTAAGTTCATTTTAGGCTAATATAAATTTATTAAACTAAGCATCCTTCGTCCATCATATTCCTTTCACTATCCATGAATCTTTCCATCCTAATCATTACATATCTCCCATCCCATTAACCAAACAATCTTAAATTTCAAAGATTTATTTTGGATGGAAATGATTCTTGTACAGAAAGCACACAACTCAGATAGGGTTCTGAGCCAAAAACCCTGAGAGGGATAAGACGCCATGAAGGGAAATTTTTTTCCAGTAGAGGTATTTTTCATAAAAAAAAAAAAACAAATTATGAGTTTTTAATAGTGTTCCTAGGTTGCCAACCCAGGGGCCTAATGTTTAGAAATGGAAAAGTGGGAAAATGAATGCAAGACAAAGTAACTAATGACAAGCAATTGGATGCAAAGTTGAATGCATTTTTTTCAATTTTGAATGCAATAAGAATGTTCCTAAATGCAATTAGGATGATTGACAATGCACTTTTCAATTTTTTCAATGAGCCAAAATGATACAAGAAAGAAAAAATACAACCTATATGCACTTTCACTATGCAAATATGAGAAACCCTAGAGATGCACTTTCACTAAATATTAGAAACCCTAGATGCAATTTGACTAATGCAAGATGCAAGAATGAATGCAACCTAGATCTAGGACTTTAATGGACTCCAAATCAGAAAATGAATGCTCAAGAAGTCAGGTTCACCAAAATGATTAATGGGAAAATGGGAGCTTTATAACCTAGGTCATAGAACACCACTATTCTCCTATTATCATTCAATAATGTCCTAGGAGTCCTAATTGGATTGAATATCAACCTTGCAAGGTGAGTCGATTCTCAACAAGGAGGACCTAGGAGGTGGTTCTTTAAGATTTTAGACTTTCACTACCAAGAAAATTCTTGAAAAATACAAATAAGCATTCAACTCACAAAACCTAGTAATGCAAGCTAAATAATGAGTGCAAATGATGAAATTAAGCTACACCAAATTAGGGTATGTGTACATGGGAAGTTCAAAAATGTGACAAGCACTCTGGAAATGCAAAGAAGTTGTTGAAAAGTGTTATGGAGGAATAAGACACCTTTACTGTTGTCTTAGTCCCAATCTGAATTTCTGAAATTTTTGAATGTGGTGTTGAGGCTTGATATCTGCTCTTCCTTCTTCTCTAATCTCAAGGTCTAAAACCTTCAGAATTGGCTTGTTGGTGAGTTTTTGTGAAGATGACAATTTTGCAATACGACTTTGCACTTCAAACAATCTTCAAGTCTTCAACCTAGATCTACAATCACAAATATGCAAGAGGGGAAAAACCTGTTGATTGTTAGTAAATGGGGGTTTTCCTTGGTCAAACCTCTTGTTGGTAATTAAACCTTGAAATAAAATAGAATAATGAAGGAAATGGTGAATGAACAACATGCAATGCCACAACTCACCAAACCATTGTTTTAAAATCTGTAAACTTGTGTGAAATGACTGAATGGATATGAATCTTGAATCAAAGGAATGCTTGATAGATATGAACTTGAATTGCTTGCTTGAATCAAAACCCTGCATCACAAATGTTAGCACAAAAACACACATGAGGCAAGAATATCTTTGATATGATCCTTGAATCTTGATTATTGCTCCAAATGCTTGATAGAATGCCCTTGAATGAATAAATTTTCCTTGGGAATGAATACTTGAATACTTGAATGCTTGTTATCTTGCTATATGAAAAATGAGTGAAGAAACCTTGTATTTATACTTATCTATGCTTAATATCCCAAAATTACATCACACCAAGCCGACATATGAATTCATTAAATAAAGGAGGCTAAATCCTACTAGAATTTGAAATTAAATACTGAAAATAACTCTAGGGAGACTAAGAAGCCCTAGGTGGCATCTTAGTCCAAAGTCATGAAACTTGGGGCACAGACACCAAAAAGGGGCCTAGTTAAGATACATCAAAATCAAGGTCCCTAGACCATTGGGGGACAAAGATGCCCTAGGTGACATTTTAGTCCTGACTATTTAAAATTAGGGACACTCAAATGAAATCATTAAATTATCATTTATTCATTGGAGAATGTCCAGATTAGCCAGAAAAAGATATAATTCATAGGGCTTGTGGATGTAAAATAGGACCAATCAAGACATAAATAGGGATAAATAAACAAAGGCAGGCCAAAACAAGTGTGAAAATGCAAGGGTATGCATTTTACTACATTCCACTACCATGACTAAGACTCCCAAAACTAAATGGCATATATCATTTAACATGATGCAATACTTCCTCAAGATATGTACCTATCTTAAAATTTAACAAACAATGGCCACTTTCTAGTACCTTATGTTCTTTCTACAATTTTTAGTTTTTATGTTGATTTGGATATTCTAAAGATACTTATATTTAGTCCTGTATGTATTTCTAGAGATACTTATCCTTTCTACTAGTTCTTTATTGATACCATTACTATTTAACAAAACTCTTTTCATGATCAATGACTCATCTCGCTCTAATTTATTTATTGGGATTTGTCATCTGCTTGACTCTTCATAAGTATTGTAACTCTTGTGCAACCTTCATGCCTTCTATGAATACTCCATTTTCTTTGGAAACATTCAAATTCTCTATGTATTTATATTCCACATCTAAAATAAGATCATATGACTTGGATGTTTCACTACATCTAACATATTATCCTCCATCTATCTAATATTCATCTATATTCTTTTATTTCATTATGAACTACTACTTCCTCTTTCTTCAATTTCTTCACTATAAGGTCTTTCAACACCATCTTTATGTATCTATATGGATTAATCCATTATCATCATTGTATTAATCCATTAGATTAAACCTTAAACCCTAAACCCTAAACCTAACATCTATCATCATTGCATTAATCCATTAAGTTCATTTTAGGCTAATATAAATTTATTAAACTAAGCATCTTTCATCCATCATATTCCTTTCACTATCCATGCATCTTTCCATCCTAATAATTACATATCTCCCATCCCATTAACCAAATAATCTTAAATTTTAAAGCTTTGTTTTGGATGGAAATGATTCTTGTACCTATTCAACCATATTATTTTGATCTAGATACATTTTCACAAGGAACCAAAGGTATTTTCTTTTCTTTTGGGGATTACTACCATAAGAATATATTCATTCATTTTTCTATTCTAAAGACAAGAAAATGAAATAAGGCAATAAACATAAAGATAAAGAAAATAGACAATATATTTTACTTTAAATAACCTTTCTCCTTAGATAGAGTTAAAATGGAGTGCACCTTTGCTCTATTTGATATGGTCTCTTAGATGCTGGATTGAATAGTACTAACATATGTAATGTGGATTTCTCTTTAAACCAACATAATTTTGGTATAGTTGGATGATTTTTAATAAAAAGTGGTAGCAAACACCTACTAGAAAATGTATTTATGATAATGAAGGGTTTAAAGGCTTCTATTTGTAGACTCTTGTTGTGAGGAATGATGCAATTCAAAGATCAAGGGATCACAATACATGAGAGATATCAAGAAAGATGAAATAACCAAGTGTCAAGAGGAGGTTTATTGGAAAGGGTGGCTAATGATATGAATTGGAAAAGGAAAGGGAAGATCTTTGTAGGATTTCTAAAAGAGGAAATATTTAACTTTTTGACTACTCACATTATTTGTAGTGTTAGAAAACAAACTATCCCATGTTAGTTATTTCCTCATGAATTTTTTTTTTTTATGCACACCAAGAACGTAATGAATTCCACCTTCAATGTTTAGAACAACTCTTTGGTACAATAAAAATGACATTCACTTTCTTCATCTGATTGGAACAAAAATATGTTCACATTATTTGCAGTGTTGGAAAACACATTGTCCCCTGTCAATTATTTCCTTATGAATTTTTTTTGTTTCATATCCATCAAGAATGCAATGAATTCCACCTTAAAATTTTAGAACAACTCTTTAGTACAATAAAAATGAAATTTCACTTTCTTCATTTGATTAGGAACAAAAAATGCTCACATTATTTGCAATGTTGGAAAACACACTGTGCCCATTAGTTATTTCCTTATGAAATTTTTTTGTTTCTTATGCACAGCCACTTAATGAAGTCCACCTTCAAAGTTTAGATCAAATCTATGGTACAGTAAAAATGGCATTTTACTTTCTTCATTGATTGGAACAAAAACATGCTCACATTATTTGGAGTGTTGGAAAACACATTGTCCTTTGTTAGTTATTTCCTTATGAATTTTTTTTGTTTTGTATGTAGGGTGAAGCCACAATAGTGGTTTACAATTCAAGTGAGGAAGGAAAGCTCACAAAAAAGGACCCCAAAGCAAAAAAAGTGATTTTGGGGGTTCATACGAACCTACTGGTTTGAGCGAACCCATTAGGGGTTCGCCTGAACTAGGGTTCAAGCGAACCCCTTTGAATTTTTGCCGCAAAAAAAACAAATCAAATGCATAGCAAAGGGGTTCGGCCGAACCCCTTTGAACAGGTTCACTCAAACCAGGGTTCATCCGAACCCCCCTTGCCCCTCATCCCACTCCTGAGACACAAAAATAGTCTAATTTTTTACGCTTTCAAGCTCAGGTTGAGGATAAAAATGGAGGAGTCTTCAAAAACTCATCTAGAATCAGGTAGTCCTCATAACGAGCTATACAATGAATATAATTTTAATATCTTTTGATTTTATTATGTATTTGTTTTTTTAGTTTTATTAAACATTGGTTCTTCACCGAAAATGAAGGTCTTTGTTCTGCACATGTGGAAAAACAACAGATTATCAAAACAAAAATTGGGTATGTGCAGGATCATCATGGAAAAAATAGTCCCTTAAGTGGCAAAAAATTCAAAAAAATCAGAGTTAGGAAACTTCACGTAAAAATTTGAATAAGTTATCTATATTATTTCAAAAATATGTAAGAATAGAATCTGTAGCAAATTGAATGTAGTTTCTAAACTACTAGGATTTTAAAAAAAAAAAAAATCTATTTGGTGAAAATTTGATATTTCAATGTAGTAGTACTTAAATTTCAGAGAAAAAATAAGAAGTAGGTGCCTGTCTGACCACCCTAACAACAATAAAATGACAATATTTTCTTATAATATTTTAGATATAAGTAGAGGACTCATGTCCGGATGTAATGCATATTTTTTTGTAATCTTTTTCCAAGTAAATAATTAATTATGATTTTTTTATTACAACTTTTAAAAAATATAAAAAACTTGTATGTCTGACCACCTTAACTTGGTCGAAACTTAATTAAATTGAGTTTTTTTTTTTTTAATCTTATACTATGCAAAGCATAGAATGTGACGCATTTTTTAGATTCAAAAAATGTGATACCATTTTAAAGGTATAGATGTTTTTCAACCAACCTATCAATCAGGACTTTAGTCATAATTCAAATAGAAAATGAATAATAATTATTTATTAAACTCAAAGTAAATCATAATTTATATTAGTGGAAAGCTAAGAATCTCATTTAAAAACCCTTTTTGTTTCATAAATTTTGGATTAAAAAAAAGTCGTCAGCCATATACCCTAGACATACCCATCATATCGTCACTTTTTGGCCCATCATGATCCTACACATACCCAATTGAAAAATATGAGTGCACCAGATATTGAAGTCCTTGATCCAACAAAAATAAATAAATTGAATTTCAATATATACAAAAAACTTACACGTTATATGGTCATCTGAATTGTAATTGGTTTGACTTAGAAACTTGATTAAAGAAAAAATATTCAATAAAAAAATATCTAACCAAGTGGAAGCACTAGATATTGGAGTTACAAATCTAAATTCGAAAGAATTAGAATTTTATCCTTCATGGAAAAACATTTATGTGTTATACGGTGTGTGTCACTTTTTTAAAATGTTGTTTTCTAAAAAAAACTAGTTTTCATGGGAGACGGAAAAAGAAATGCAATCTAATTACAAAAATTTTGAAAAAAATATTTTAAGAATCTCTAGACAAAATGATACGAGACTCTAGTTTGTATCATCTTCAAATTCCTCACGATTTAGCCGCTATAGGTGCCTGAATGTGAAGATTTAGTTAAAAATAATAATTTCATTGTCTAGTTTGGCCAAAAATTGTAAACCACTATTGTGGGATCACCCTACACCAACAATGTAATGAAGTCCACGTTCAAATTTTAGAAAAAATCTTTGGTATAGTAAAAATGGAATTTCACTTTCTTCATCTGATTGGAACAAAAAAATGCTCACATTATTTGATATGTTGGAAAACACATTGCCTCGTGTTAGTTATTTCCTTATGAAAAGTTTTTGTTTCGTACGCACCAACAATGTAACTCAAAGTCCACCTTCAAAATTTAGAACAACTCTTTAGTATAGTAAAAATGACATTTCACTTTCTTCATTTGATTGGAACAAAAGAATGCTCACATTATTTGCAGTGTTGGAAAACATAATGTCTCCTGTCAGTTATTTCCTTATGAAAAGTTTGTGTTTCGTACGCACCAACAATATTATGAAGTCCACCTTCAAATTTTAGAACAAATTTTTGGTACAGTAAAAAAAGCATTTCACTTTCTTCATCTGATTGGAACAAAAAATTGCTCACATTATTTGCAGTGTTGGAAAACACAATGTCCCCTGTCAATTATTTCCTTATGATTTTATTTTTTACGTACACACCAAGAATGTAATGAAGTACACCTTTAAATTTTAGAACAACTCTTTGGTACAATAAAAATGGAATTTCACTTTCTTCATCTAATTAGAACAAAAAATGCTCACATTATTTGAAGTGTTGGAAAACACGTTGTCCCCTGTCAGTTAGTTTCTTATGATTTTTTTTCATATGCACCAAGAATGTAATGAAGTCCACCTTCAAATTTTAGAATAACTCTTTGGTACAGTAAATATGACATTTCACTTTCTTCATCTAATTGGAATAAAAAAATGCTCACATTATTTCCAATATTGGAAAACACATTGTCCCTTGTCAATTATTTCCTTCTGCAACTTCAAAGCTATATGTAACTAATTAAATTGATTAATTATGACATGGTGAAATTAATTAAGTGATTAAATTAATTAGTCAACATGGTGATGTTAGAGGTAATTAGATAGGATGAAATATGTAGGATTAAAGATCAAATATGGTGGAATTAGTGTGTCTACAACATGCTACAAAGTGTTTATAGACATCTTACATTTCCTACCATTGAATAATTTCTAGTTTCTAATTTCTAGCACAAATTGCAATCCTAATAGGTCTACACATGTGGTATACCTCTAGAAGCCTCTTAGTAGTCATTGTGAAGGTGTACATTTTTTTATTCATAAGATTGGAATTGAGATGGATAAAATTTATCTTTTATGTCTTTCTAAATAAAATGGATTGTCATTCATTGAATCTTCCTATTCTAGGTACAATGATTTAATTAAATTCAATGTTGATTCTTGTCATTCAAGTAGAGACTTAAGCACATAACATGAAAATAACAAGTGAAAACTAGATAATGACAAGGAAAATCAAATCATTTATTCATATTTCATATCATAAGGATGTAGGTTCTAGTTTCCAAAATGGGGGATCTTTTTCTCCTTGAATTAGGATATAATCGCACTTGAAATTGTGCTACTACTAAATGACAAGTAACAAGTAACACATAAACAAAAATATGCCAGAATAAAATTTCATAACATAAAGTAGAAAACACATGGGTGATAATGGATAAATATGAATTAGAGCATAGAACATGTTACGATATAGGTAATTTTATTTCCCTATATTGACATCTAGAGAAACATGAAACAATGGGTGAAAAAAAGAGAGATAGTCTCAATGTCATGCACTAGTATCCAAAGTATTACAAAGAAGAAATTGAATTTCTAAAATTCTCTATTCACAAGATAGCAATAATTCTTAATTTTATGCATCATCCTCAAAATATACAAATATACACTCAAAACATAACTAGATGGTTATAAATTACGTATTAATAAGATGTGTATGCTAACACAAAGTCTATGTAATAGGTAGGCCATAACATTTGTATTATTGACAAAAGATGTGCCACAAATTTTTTGGGTTCGTCTACCAAATTAATGTCATCATCATATGAACAAGGTAGGGGTACATTATTAGGAGATAGTGATGTCACCTATATCAATTAGGTGTTGTATTTATGCTTTAGTGCTTTTCATTGATTAGCAAAATGAACTAGCACTTAATGATATACACATGAGAGAGGTGTTGAATTACAATGCTTAGTACCTTTCTTATTCGCATCAAGAAGTAGAATGATCAATTGAGATTCTAAAAGAATGGATATGACATGTTTAGGGAGGTCACTGATTATGATAGGATCATCAATTGGTTATGTTTTGATGAAATGAAAGGAGGTTGGTTACTTGATAGGGGCTTGAAAGAAATAAAAGTTATTATTTTTAAAAAGGAAATGATACCAAATGAGTAGTGAGTACAAAGAAGGTGGCAAAATGAAATGGTGAGGATTTTTTGTCAATAAGGGGTGGCTCATTTATAGGGGGAATATAGGGTTGAATTATATTTTGTTAAAATAAGGTGAACTATTACAAAAAAACATGAAGAAAAGTGGACCAAAAACACTTGAAAAGAAGTAGACCAAAGTGAATGAGATAGATAGTGTATTAACTAAAGATATTCTTCCTACTCTTGAGAAGTTGAGAGATAGATAAATAATTGCAGGTTGGAAAATACACCAGGTTGTGAGTGATTGCATTCTTCTTGTTCTAAGTTGAAGGGTGTAGAGCTTGGGGAGGATTTATAGGTCCTAGGGGATACATAAAACTAATCAAATTGACTAGAGAGGTGACTAACTAATTGGGTTGATACATGTAGAGGGTTTTGCAATAATATATGGGTTGTAGGTTTCATAACACTTAGTGTTTTCCAACCTGCATTTGTTTTAATGAAAACTTTTTTCTTATTTAGAGAGTACAAATGTAATGAAAGACACTTTCAAACTTTACCACAGCTATTACTTAGAGTAAAAAATTTGTTTCAGTGTCCTCATATGATGGAAAAAGATGCACAAAATTATCACATGTTGGAAAACACAGTGGGTTGTGAGTGAAACCAACTAAACCTTGAAAGCCTTCCATCTTATTTCCCTTGCTATTTTTTTTCTACCATTAGACACACCACATTAATGATCCCTAACCAATTTCCATTCACTTAATGTATGAACAAAAAAGAAATATAATGTGGAATATCATAAAAACTAAGGAGGAATCAATAAAATTTTATAAAAAATTATTTAAAAGTGTGGTTAGAAAGCTGAAAGAAACCTTGACATAAAAGAAATTAATTGAATTTTTTATTTTAACCTCTCTCATTATCCATTAAATTGATTCGTGATGTTCAATTCTTACAATTAATCCAAATAAAAGAATTATAAAGTTGAATATGATATGAAAATTGCGTTCAAAATTGAATATGTAAGTTTTAAAATATGTGTAACCACAATTTGCACACATATTTACCAACCAGTTGGTAGACTACCTGACAAAATTCCTCTACCATTTATGCTTTGATGTATGTCCATACACTGTTCCAAAGCTCCCATTTGGCACAGGCTGGAAAGATGGTGGCAAAGGTTTTAGATTCTAGTTGTACACATACCAATTACATTCGGTAGGAAGCTTCTAAAGCCTTTTCAACAAACCCATTTTGTTAATATTATTCAATCAGGGGGTTCCATGAGAACAGTGCACATTCTGTTAAACAATTCGGGCGCTCTGTCTATGCTTCCACATTTTGCATATCCTACAGTCGTGGCATTCCATAAACAATTATGGAGGAATAATGTCAAATAGATCACGTGCATTGTATATGCTTCCACATTTCGCATAAATATCTACCAGAGTAGTTGCAGCTACAACATGATTAGGCAAGATTTATCCATCGTTATTCCGTGATGGATGTCCATACTCCGCTCCAAAGCTCCCATTTTTTAGGGCTGTCAATGACAAAATGTTCTCACTCACAATTGCGCAACACAAATAATGTCTTCTGAGAATCGGATTAGACAAGATTTCTCCATCGTTTCTCCATTTGTGAGGTTGCTAGCAAATATTTACAGTTGCTAATTGCATTGGTTGGAAGATTTTGAATCGTTTGTTACTTCTGTGCATATCGGGCAATCATGGCAGACCGCATTTGTTTGAGGCGTCCTATCAAACAATTCACATGCCTTGTCTACGTGTGTTACTGTAATAGACAGTTACAATTCACTTTCCAGCTCTGATATCTCACTTAATTGTGCTTAGATGGACTTCAATACCCTGTTCGAAAGCTCCTTTTTTGGCACAAGCTGGAAGCTTTTTAATGTACGTTAAAACTCACATGCTCATTCACAATATACCAAATACATTGTACTTTTTACGAGTATATAATGTACAATTATTATACTTTAATGAATTCACACTACAATTTACATTTACTTTAAATATACTGTTCTTGTTCCATGATTGATATATGTTTTTGTTTTTATTCTTCATTTGGTTCCTAACAAAGAGTTCTTACAAATAGAATCTCCTAAATTTTATAATAATACACAATTTAAAAATTTCTTTTCAAATAAAATTTCTTAAATTTTAATGTCTAACATTTTCAAGAATATTGGACTAATGGTTTTGGCTTTAAAGTTGTTAGTGTTGATGGGGACTAGCTACCCATAATTGAATGAAATGTATTCCTTATATTTAAAAAGTAACAAATCATGTGATGCCACATAAGTGTACCAATGAAACATGACTTAGTGCATAATTATCTGTCTCACTTTTTTTTGGCTTTTTTGAACACCTTGACAAAAAGCATGCTGCTGTGACAATCATGATGTGGCCTTGAAACCTTAGTTATAAACAACTAGCTTGTCAATTAAGCCACTGTAAAAAAATTAAAAGTGATTTGAAATTATCACATACTGGATCTCCCTTATTTTATATAAATTTCAATTTATCTCATAACAAATTATTTGTAGAGGGCTCCACAACATCGGTGCCTAGAAGCTTCTACCTCTGATTTTTAAACAACCATTCTTCTTTGATTAGCAATGGCTGACGCCATCTGCACATATACAAAAGGCGTCCATATCTGCAGGAAATGACAAATCATATTGGCTTCGCGTATCTTGTTTGCATTTGCATTGATGAATTGGGAAAGTGTAGGACACTGCACAAGGGAATCGTTTGGATTCGTCAAGTCCAGCTTACCCAATATGATGTCAGCCTGACTGCAAGAACTTCAAATATTCCTGAACATATGACAAACAAATACATGTACTCCGTATAGACCCATGTGAATGATGTCTGCAGAAAATGAAAGTGCTGTAAAAACCTGTGGAGACCTTAATGAATTGCTGGATCACATCCCCATTTCCTTATTTCAAATTTTGATGAATTTTGATGTCAGAAAAGATGACAGTTCCTAAAGTAGGGGGTTCTCAATGGCTGGAACAAATAGAGAACACACAAAAGCATGGAGAAGAACAAGGCATAGCATCTCATGTGCATCTATACATCTTCACCATACCAGAGCCCCTGCGTGTTGAAAGGCCAGATGCTTATATGCCACAGGTAGTTTCTCTTGGTCCTTACCATCATCTTAAACTTGAACTGTTTGAGTCTGAAAGATATAAATCGAAGCTTACTATCCAAGTTAAAAAAAAAGCAAAGGGAGGGACTTTTGAGGATTTGGTTAAAGATCTGATTAGTATTGGAGGGGACATAAGGAACAGCTATAATGATCAAATTGAGTGTGGAGATGAAGTAATACGGTGGATGATGGCTCGAGATGCTGTGTTTATTCTGGAGTTTATTGGCTGTTATAACCAATATGAAAGCCGTAGAATTCAACGGACAAACCCTTATTTTCAGAATATGGAAGCTGTTTTTAATCCAGAAAGAAAGAGGCCTTTGTTCTTCCCACTTCAGGCTGATATATTTAAGCTGGAGAATCAAATCCCACTTTTCGTTTTGAAAAAAGTTTTGCAATGGCAGACTGGTTCAGAAAGTCAAGCTTTAACCAGGCTTAATATGACAATTTCAAGTGCCTGTAAAAATTTCTCCCCTTTCGTGCATGTTGGGGATTCTTATCGTTCTGTTACAAGAGAATACTACAATGGTTTGGTTGATGAAAGGCATATACTGGAATGCCTTTATAATTTCATCGTTCCGAGGGAAAATCTTTCTCAAACTAATGCACCCGTCGGAGATAATTGTTGGTTTTAGGAGAATCCACTTCCAGGTACATAGGATTTCAACACAACCATTTCATTAACAAAGTGGCCTTTTAATATGCAGAACAAAAACAGAACATTTCATTGCTTCAGCAATATCAAACCATAAACAAGTCACTGTATGAAAATAACTACATTTACCAGATATATTGCACAGTCAAGTCAGAAATAGCAAACTGCATCATATTAGCACATTTGTCTTAAAGAAACTTTAATATAAAATAGTGCTTAAAAAGATTCTGACCAGGACAATGATATATTAATATAGAGACTTGTTTCAGCCAGCATCTGGACATAGACAGCAGCACAACATACATCCTACAGGACCCTGTTCACCTGCACCTAGCAGAACCGCTTCCATACCAAAAAAGGAATGTTTTTCTATAATATAAAACCCCTGTTTTCGTACAGTTACGTGGAGCTTTAGGGGAAAATCTATTAACAAATCTCTTGCACATTACAAGTGTCAAAAACCGTATTTACATCCCTCATATACATTAAACATTTGGGTAAAATGAGGACAGCAAAAATATTAACTGGGAACCAAACTTGGGCAGTGGAGAATGCAACGTGTCTTCCTCAACCTGCTGTGCTGGAATTAAGCATTAATGCTTTCAATCTCCCCAATAATGCTTAATGTGCAAACACCAATCATTTGCCTTAACCTTTCAAAAATCTCTTTTGAAATTGCCTTGGTAAGTATGTTAGCAATCTGATCATTGGTTTTGCAAAACTTCAATTCAATCTGTTCCTCAGCCACTAGATTCCTAATAAAGTGATATTTGATATCAATATGTTTTGTTCTATTATGAAAAACAAGATTTTTAGTGATGGCAATTGTTGAGTTATTGTCACAGTATAACACAGTTGGCATATTTTGTTTTTGTTTTAAATCTGTTAAGACTCTTCTTAGCCATACTGCTTGGCAGGAAGCTGAAGTTGCAGCAATGTACTCAGCTTCAGTTGAAGACAAAGAGACTAAAGATTGATTTTTTGAAGACCAAGAAATGACACCTGAACCCAAGGAAAATACATAACCTGAAGTGCTTTTTCTGTCAATAATCAAACTAGTCCAATCACTGTTTGTAAATCCAATTAAACCAAAATCATTTACAAGAGCATACCAAATGCCAAAATTGCTAGTATCCCAAACATATCTCAGAACTCTTTTCATTGCACAAAAATACATCTTGCTTGGATTTTGCATGAACCTTGAAAGCAAACTAACAACAAACATGATATCTGGTCTAGTAGCTGTTAAATACATAAGGCTACCAACTAGACTCCTGTACAATGTTTCATCTACTTTTTCAGACCCATCATCCTTAACCAATTTTTCACTCATGTTCAAAGGTGTATTCATCGGTTTGAAATTCATCTTGAATTTATCAAGTAAATCATTGACATATTTACTTTGTGAGATGAAAATGCCATCATTTTGCTTTCTTACCTCTATCCCAAGGAAATAATGCATTAACCCCAAATCTGTCATTTCAAATTTAGACTTCATTACATGTGTCTAAACTCATTCATTAACTCTTCACTATTCCCTATGTATATTAGATCATCTACATATATACATATGATAATTAAATCACCTAAACTCTAATATTTCACATATAATGTGGGCTTATTTTCACTCTTTTTAAAACCATTTTTCTAAAAATAATTATCTATGCTACTATACCAGGCCCTAGGTGCTTGCTTGAGCCCATAAAGTGCCTTTTTTAACCCATAGACCTTTTGTTCTTGTCCTACAACTCCATAACCAAGTGGTTGTTCTACAAACACTCCTTCACTTAGATAACCATTCAAAAAAGCTTATTTAACATCAAACTGATAAACTTTCCACCTGTGTTGAGCAGCTAATGATAAAACAGTTTTGATGGCATCTAATCTAGCAACTGGAGAATAGGTTTCAATGCAATCAATACCTGGCTGTTGAGAAAATCCCTTTGCCACCAATCTTTCTTTATGCCTTTCAATAGACCCATCAACTTTATATTTAGTTTTGTAAATCCATTTTAGCCCAATAACATCTTTTTCAGGTGGAAGGTCAACTAGTTCCCATGTCTCATTTTTTTCAATTGAAGCAATTTCTTCGTTCATGGCTTTAATCCACACTTCATGTTTTATAGCCTCCTCAAATTTTCTTGGCTCAACTTGAATATGAGATAATAAAGCAAAATTTACAGCTGCATCAAGACTAGTAGTTCCTTCATAAATTTCTTTAAGACTTTTTACCTTTCTTGGAGGACTAGAGCTTGGACTAGGTGGAGAAGGTGGTGTGCTCAAAGAGGATGGTAGTGTAGGAATTGAGCTACTACTTGAACCATGAGAAGATGGGACATCAAGTTCTAAATCAATGATCTTTTGCTTTTCCTCATTCAACTTTTTAGTCCATTGCCAAGCTTCACTTTAAGCAAAAATAACATCTCTACTAACAATCAACTTTTCACTTACCAGATTATACAAACAATAACCCTTTGTATCCTCACAATACTGAATGAAGATACATTTCTCACTCTTGTCATCAAAATTTTTCCTTTTTTGTTCAGGTATGTGAGCATAAGCAATACATCCAAACACTCTTAGTATGCAACCCCAGGTTTTTTCCCACACCATGCCTCATAAGGTGTCATTTTTTTACACTTTTGGTTGGACACCTATTCAACAAATAAACTGATGTAGCAACAACTTCAACCCAAAAAGTATTTGGCAGACCCTTCGCTTTTAGCATGCTTCTAGCCATTTCCACAATGGTGTAGTTTCTATGTTCAACAACTCCATTTTGTTGAGGAGTATAACTTGCAGTCAATTTCCTTTGAATTCCATTAGTTTTGCATAAATCTTGAAACTCATTAGAGGTGAATTCTCCCCCTCTGTCTGAACGCATCACTTTAATAGGACAACCAATTTGTACACTAGCCTCGAATTGTTGAAACTTGCTAAGAGCTTCTGATTTTTCTTTAATGAAGTAAACCCAAGTCCTTCTGCTGAAATCATCCACAAAGATTAAAAAATATTTATTCTTACTAAGAGACAATGTCTGCATTGGACCACAAATATTAGTATGCAACAATTTAAGAGGCACTTTTTCTCTCCAACCTCTTCCTGTTGGGAAGGAATTTCGATGTTGTTTTCCAATAATGTAACCCTCACATACTTGATCATTATGAGAAATGACTGGTAGCCCTTTCACCATATTCTTTTGAAAGAGTAATTTAAGTCCTCTAAAATTTAAATGTCCATATCTAGTGTGCCATAACCAAGATTGGTCCTTGTAGTTAATTCTAAAGACTGGAGTTTCACTATATGCAAGTGTCAAAGGAAATATCCTATTATGCAACATACCAACTTTTGCCACTAAATGATTATTTTTTATTTTTTCACAAATAACACATTCATTGTTGTCAAATGTTGTTGAATAACCCTTTTCAACAAGTTGTCCCATGCTCAACAAGTTATGTGCTAGCCCAGGAACATACAAAACATCATTGATATACCTTTCTTGACCCTACTTTTCTTTGACTACAATAGTTCCTTTACCTAAAACTTCAACTTCTTCATCATCACCAAGTCTCACATGTGTTTTGAAGGACTCATCCATAGTTACAAAAATATTTTTATTTCCTGTCATGTGGCTACTACAGCCACTATCCAAAAGTCATACTTTTTCTTAGGCTTCCTTTATGGCATTGCAAGCAAGGAACAAGCTAGTATCTAACCGTCCTTTTTCTTCAGAAAAATGTGCACGTTGTTTGTTCTTTTTCCAGCAATCTCTTTCAAAATGTCCAAACTTTTTGCAATAATGGCACTGTACATGTGATTTATCATAACTTGAATTTCCTTTTTGTCCATCACTAGAGTTTCTTCCTCCAAAATAATCTCTACTTTGCCCAGTGCTAGTGCCTCTATTGAAATAATTGGTTCTTCCTCTAAACTTTTCTGCATTCCTATGAGATGTCTCTTCTAATCCTTTTTCCTTTTTCTTTGAGATACTATCTTGGTTTGGAAGGCCTATTCAATTGGTTTTTCAACAGGCCTATTTAATCTTTGTTCATGAAGAGACCCCATAAGATCATTTACAGAAAGAAGAGCTAAATCTTTTGACTCTTCAATAGCAACCACTACAAGATCAAATTTGGGAAGGAGATATCTCAAGATTTTTTCCAAAATCTTTTGATCTACCAAAATTTCTCCATGGGATCTAATCTAATTGACCAAACCCATAACCGGTGTAAAAAACTCTTGCAAAGATTCTAACTCTTTTATAAACAAGTTTTCAAAGTTTCTTCTGAGCATCTGAAGTTTAATTGTTTTCACTTTATCTGTTCCTTGATAAACATTTTGCACCAAATCCTAGGTTTGTTTGGATTTAGTAGTTGCAACAATACTAGAAAAAATTGACTCATGTATAGCCTGTTCAATAATAAACAAGGCTTTTGAGTCTTTTTTTTTGTTTTCCTTCAATTGATCTCTTTATGCTTGAGTTAAGGCTGCAAGAGCTTGAGCATCTGCAGGCTCTATAAACCCTTGTTCTACCAACTCCCACAAATCTTGGGATATGAATAAAGTTTTCATTTTTATACTCCAAAAATCATAATTTTCTCCATTAAACATAGGGATTTGAGGGTGGCTTAAACTTGAACCATTAGTAGCCATTAAGTTGCAACTCACTCAATCTCCTCACAGTATTTTTTTACTTCTCTGCTGAGAATAAACCCACCTAACTTTTGAATGCTCTTAAAAAGCACATACAAAATTCTGATTTCTTGATGCTCTAATACCATTGTTGGTTTTAGGAGGAGAATCCACTTCTAGGTATATAGGATTTCAACACAACCATTTCATCAACAAAATGACTTTTCAATATGCAGAGCAAAAGTAGAGCATTTTAGTGCTTTAACAATATCAAACCATAAACAAGCCACTATATTAAAATAACTACATTTACCAGATATATTGCACAGTCAAGTTAGAAACAACAAACTACATTATATTAGCACATTTTTCTTACATAAACTTTAATATTAAATAGTGCTTAAAAATATTCTGACCAGGACAATGATATAATAATATAGTAGACTTGTTTCAACCAACATCTAGACATAGAAAGCAACACAACATACATCCTATAGGAGCTTGTTCACCTGCACCGAGCAGAACCGCTTCCATACCAAAAAAAAAATGTTTTTCTATAATATAAAACCCTTATTTTCCTACAGTTATGTGGACCTTTAGGGGAAAACCTATTAACAAATGTCTTGCACATTACAGGTGTCAAAAATGTTTTAAAATCATCGTATTTACATCCATCATATACATTAAACATTTGGGTGAAAAGAGGACAACATAATATTAATTGGCAACCAAATTTGGGCAATGGAGAATGCAATGTTTCTTCCTCAACCTGTTGTGCTGGCATTAATCATTAATGCTTTCAATAATCATAGTGGTATTATGTTGAGGAGCACCACTTCTTAGTTTCTTCATCAGATGACATCAAGATTTAGGGTACTTTTGTCTCCCAAATCTTGTAAAGCTGAGATAAATCTCCCTCCAACAACAAAATTACACAAGAGGAGTGAAATTCTCTCTTTTCACAAGGGCATCCGAAGAGATAAGGTTTGATAGAGCTAGTTCTACACTGTTCCTCCCTTGTATAGAGATGGACTACATAACAGATATTTTCTTGAGGAATATGGTGGCACTGGAAGCATTCATGAAGTGGAAAACTAGAGTGTTTACTTGTTATGCAGACTTGATGGAAAGATTGGTCGACAGTCCTAACGATGTTGCAGTACTGGAGAAATATGGTATCATCTATACTAGTTTAAGAAGTAATAAAGAGATAAGAATTATGTTGAATGGCATCCACAGATGAATATGGAGGAGTCCATATGATCCTATCAACAATACAATCAAGGCTATAAATGATTATTATAGAAGTAGGTATTGAGTTTTAGTCGGTGAATGCTTGCAGGAACATTTCTCAAAGCCATGGAAAGCTGCATCAGTGATAGTTGCATGCACTCTGCTCCTTCTGACTTTCTTGCAAACATTATTCTCAAATTTTCAACTACACCAATTATTTGAATCCAAGTGTGCATAAATTCTCTAAAATTATTTCATGTCTGTGTCTATAATATATTCTCGATTGTCTCTGTACTTTACCTAGTTAGTCTAGTTTTAGCTAGGTAATGAACACCATAATAAGATTTATGTGGGTTTCTTTTTGTTCCAAACTATTATTCTTGACACTTTAGATTCCTTTGTTTTATATAATTTGGTTATGATAAAAGAGATTGCTTTGTTAGATTATCCAAGCACCCATAAGTGATAGGAGCAATGAGACATATTTGTTACTCCAACATAATTTATTAGGATTTCATTCTTAAGTTGTTTGCAGGAATTAAAAATGTGAGAACCTTAGAACAATGGGGAATGTCAACAGCTTGGCTTCACACAAACTTTGTCTTCTACAACAACAGTGGCGTCCATGTTCTCAAAAGACATTACCAAATTTTAATTGTCATGTGCTAGCCTTGGAGCATTGAACACCTATTGTTGTAGTAATTCAAGGTATTTCTCTCAATTGCTTCAAAGAACCCAAAGTTAGTTTCTGAATCAATAAAGGCTAGTTCGTTTAACTTTTCATGAAAAGGGATTAGAATCATAGTTTTCAAACTTCATCTCCATGTCAAACTTCACCACCTCCATGTAGATCTGAAGCTGCCAAGACCAGTCCATGCCCACTCCACCTCCAAACAAGCACTCTCCTTTCATTAGTAACTATCATCATTCTTGAGCTTAGCCTTAGACTGATTGGAACTAGGACTTGTGACTATGGGGAACCATGATCTCTTCCCAGAGTGCTCCCCCCATTAAGGGTGGGTTTTTTATGGAGCATTTCTTAAAAAAAATTAGTGGGTGTTGGTGATATTTTTAGAAATATATCAAAGTGGGTGGTTTCATAAATTTTATTGTGGAATTTAAGCTTAAAATTTAAAATTTAAATATTTATTATTTTGCGTAATCATTTTACCAGAGTAAATAAATATAAAATAATAAAAAATTTAATTGCTGTGAATTTAATATGTTGATGGGGCAGTTTCTAGCTAAGGTTTCATGAAGGGGGGCTTCCTAAAAAAATTTAGTGGGTGTTGCTATGATTTTTTAGGATTATTTAAAAATGGGTGGTCTCATCAATTTGATAATGACCAACTCGTTAACAAAATTTTGCATGAGACTCTTCATGACGTTGATGTACGTCGCAATTGAGGAAGAGCCCAATGTGCTTTTTTGGGTGGCAGGATACACGTACATAGACTGTAGTGTAGCTGACGTTAATTGTGTAGCAGAAGTGCTTGGAGTAGCTTCTTCCCAAAGACCACTAGAGATTTATGCAAATACAAGCATCAAAGGTCATGGTAGAAGGTTCCCGACATCAATTAGACTATTTTTCACATGCACATCCAACTCATATGCATCAGGAAAATATCCCCTCCCATGTGCATTATCATTACTGAGATGTCTGAATTGAGAGCCTTCAAATAGAACATGAACGCCATCGTGGCTTGGTGTCAAGTAGTCATAGGGATCCCTTGCTAGGTCTTCGGAAACCCGGTGTTAAAATCACTCATGGCCTCTTGCAGAGCTCTCTTGATGGTAATTAATTGTTGCAACAATGAAGAACAATCTCCTTTCTCTGAGAAGTGTTCGAACAACCTTTCTTTGAGTTGATCCCAGAAGATGATAAAGTCCAAATCCAAAGATCGATACCAATCTTGGGCCTTTCCTTTGAAAGAGACAACTAATAGCCTCAAGGCGATGTTCTCCTATGCTATATTATGTACCCTACATACCTCTTCTATATCATGAACGTGTTCAGAAGGGGTTTTGAAATCTTCTCTGGAGAATTTTGGAATAGCCTTGAGGGTGTTAGCCGGTATGGTAGGCCATACATCTATGGGTGTGGGTGATTGTAGTGGACTACCGCTATCCCAGGTTACAAAATTTCTAGGAGCAGGGGGAGGTACATGATCCATAGAGAAAATTTTCCTATGAATCAAGTATATAGGTATTTTGATTTAGAAGCTTGAGCCTTCGGGTGGAGTAGATAAGGCTTTGGAATTGAGCTCTTACTTCTTTCTCTATTGCTCCTTACAAGTTATAGAGAGCCTGTAAGTCTTCTTCTCCTAGGAATTGAGGTAGGTAATTGAGAGTATCAGAAGTGGTCTCTTGAAGATGCTTTTGTTTAGACTCTAGGCATGAAACTTCCAGTTTCCTTAGCCTAATTAAAAATATTTCTAACTTCTAATCAGGCGTACCAGAAAAAGAACTATTCATCATCAAAGCTTGTGCCTCTCTGACAGTCTTATGGGAAATTCAGTGAGTGTAGATTGATTTGCGCCTCACTAAATTATACCTCCAGGATTTTTATAGAAAGTTGACTCTTCTTTGGGATTTGGAGAAAAGGGTAGAAGGAAATGTAAAGATAAAACATAAAAAATGGTGATGTGCCAATGCTTTTACAAAATTTCAAACCTAATCATTCCTATGAGTGATATAATTAGACACAAAATGCTACAACCATTCATTGTTGGAAAGAGAATGAACAAAAAAGGCTAACAACAAGCACAGTGCAAACTTTTAAATATTTCCACAGGTAGTGTTCATTAAGGTCCAATCAAACATAAAGATTTCTAAGGGTGACAGAAAAAAATTTAGAAATTGCATGAACTCTCCCTCATAATACATCATAATATAACAAAATAATAACCCTTCTGAAAAACAAAAAATTCCACTGACATAATCCAATTTCCCCAAGTTATTATTCTACCATACAAGTATACAACATGGAAATCACCCACTTAAACTATTCAAATCCAGCTTGCAAGACATAGTGTTTCATTCAGAACGAAAGCATAAAGAAAGAAAGCTTGATAAAGGTCATACATGCATAGTCTCAAAGATTTATTCTCAATAATTTGTGCTTTAAATATCAAATGAACTTTAAAACAAAGGTCGAATGTCAATCCGACAATAGTTTAAGGGTATGTGTAGGATCATCATGGAAAAAAAGGCCCTTAAGTGGAAAAATATTCAAAAAAATAAGAGTTAGGAAACTTGACGTAAAAATTTGAATAAGTTACCTATATTATTTCAAAAACATGTAAGAATAGAATCTGTAGCAAATTGAATTTAGTTTCTAAACTACTAGGTTTTTTTTTAAATCTATTTCCAGTGAAAATTTGAAATTTTAATGTAGTAGTACCTAAATTTCAAGGAAAAAAAAAGAAGTAGGTGTCTGTCTGACCACCCTAACTACAATAAAATAATAATATTTTTTTATAAGATTTTAGACATAAGTAGAGGACTCATGTCTGGATGTGATGCATATTTTTTTATTTTTTTTTGCAAATAAATAATTAATTATTAATTTTTTATTACAACTTTTAAAAAGTATAAAAACTTGTATGTCTGACCACCTTAACTTGGTCAAAACTTCATGAAATTCAATTTCTCTTTTTTTAATCCTATAGTATGCGAAGCATAGAATGTGATGCATGTTTTGGATTCCAAAAATGTGGTATTGTTTGAAAGCTATAGATGGTTTTCAATCAACCTATCAATCAAGACTTTAGTTGTAATTCAAATAGAAAATGAATAATAATTATTTATTAAATTCAAAGTAAAGCATAATTTATATTAGTAGAAAACTAAGAATCTCCTTTAAAAACCCTTTTCAATTCATCAATTTTGTGTAAAATAAAAGTCATCAGCCACATACCCTACAAATACCCATCATATCGCCACTTTTTGTCCCATCATGATCTTTCACATACCCTTAAGCTTTGAAAGATATAACATGCCAGAGAAAAGTAGTTCTAAAACTTTACTCTTGAAAATAGTTCTATATCCTAAGAAAACTAAAGAAACTTTTCCTCAGCAAAGGAAATTGAAACTTGGAATCCAACCCTTTCATTTGTCGATGCCTCTCTTTTATAGCTATAGAAAGAGGAAATTTGTGCCACAACACAAATGTAATTACTACCGTATTTTGGCATTTGATAGTGCACAATTTGATCATAGATCTTTAGTTAGGTCACAACAATCTTTTCTCATCAATTCTCAACTACCGCATTAATGCTTTTCAGATATTTAGCAAAGATAAAGGTATGTAAACGATCAAATCCTAGAAAGCAACCTAGAAAAAGGTCCAATTGACCAATCACATCACCTAGTAGCATCGACTCAAAGCTTCCATCTAAAAAACAAAGAAAAGAGAAAGGCCAACAAGCTTCTACAAGCTCCCAAAAGATATCGCTTCATAAGAAGTGCAATCTGCCCCCAACAAAGAGATGACATGTCAAATAGGTGAAATCTTTCGAGCTCATGAATATAACTACTTGAGTAAATATATGATGAGTAGACACGTGTCCTAACTCTCTCCCAAAAGGAAGGAGAAAAATGAAAGTTGTGCAGCCACCACGTTGCATATTGCGCACCTTTTTGATAACTTTACTTGAGCGTGTCCACATCCAAAACTGGAAACATTATACAAACCGAAAATCAAAATGATCAAGGAAAAAACACTTTACACATACAATGGAAAAATTTAGAACTAAAAAATACCAAAGACAACACATAGGTGTAAAATTTATGGTACCACATTCTAGAATATTTTTTAAGACCATACAAAAAACATTTCAACTTGCATACCAAAGGTTATTTACCTTTAACAATGAAATACTGTAGTTGTGACATAAATTTCTTCCTCCAAGTCACTATAAAGGAACATTGTCTTCAAATCCATCTATTCCACTTCTATATCATGCATTATTATAAGTGATAATAGGAATTGAATAAATGTCAGCTTCACAAAAAGAGAGAGTATATCACCATAGTTGATTCCATCCACTTGATAATAATCCTTAGTAACCAACTATACCTTATGCTTTTCAACACCACCATCAAAACTATATTTCTTTATGAACACCCATTTACAACCAATAGGTTTCCTTCCTTCAAGCAAGGGTATTGAATCCCAAGTATCACTCTTATTCAAAACAACCATCTCTTCATCCATTGATTTCATCAAGGAATATGCATCAATAATACCTATAGCCTCTATAATATTCCTAGGCATGTCAATGTTAGCAATCAAAGAAATATACAACTAGAATCCAACAAAGATTAACCAAAAATTTTAGGTGAATATTCAAACCTATCAAGTTGTTTCCTATCTCTCATAGAGCTCCTTAATTGTTAAGCTTGAGGTTCTTATTCTTCTTTAGAACCTTCAAAGCTATTAGAGTTCTTCTCATCATTAGGTCCAATAGGGGTATCTAGTTCACTGTAGCATGCCAACCCTTCAATTTCATTAAAAATTCTAAATTTACACCTTGCGAGTAAATAAATTATGTAACAAGCCATTGCAATAAAAAGAAATATTTCTTTATTGAGAATATTCAAACAAGATGTCATATCAAATTACAATAAATATTTCATTTCATTACAATAATTTCACTAGTTACAACAATACAAAAATGCATACATTTAAATACAGAGCTCCAATGAGCTTTAGAACAAATAGTTGTAAGACGGTCCAAGATCCTTCCTTTCAAATCTTGGTTCTTCTGTCGCTTGCTATGGAGAAGCATCACTCAAGCACTTTTCTGCCAACCACAGACTCTTAATGCGGTCTCCAGCACATCTATCTTTCGATAGATGACCCTTCCCTTCAATGAAGAGATTGGTAGAGTAACTAACAATGATAACCAACTGGGCATAGTGTTGTTTCCTACATAACTAGAACTTTGTAATCCCACAATCTCAAACTAGCATGTAATACTGGATCATGGTGAACTAACAGTGGAGCCAAAGGTCATCACACTACTTTGGCCAAAGTGTTTCATTAAGTATGTTCTACTGAGGTTCATCTATCACATACACTACTCAAGGCCGATTTGACTTAAGGCCATCTTAAACTACGCATAGGTATTTCCTTCAATGGATAATATATCACCCCAAAGATAACCTATTACCTTTTAACCTACTTGGAATAACCTACTTAACAAGTAAGTACACAAGCTCCCTCCCATACTAGACAAACCATCCTAAGAGTAAACACAAGCTAGTCTAGTTAAATCAATAACTTAGCTAAGTCCCACTTATGTGCAGTCATAACTAGTATCCAATAACTATGATAAACACCCATCTCCTATTATGGAGTATTTTAAAGCACAACATAAAAATAGCATAAAAGCTTCAATTCTCTTTTCAAAGACATTCTAATTCCTCTAAATGCACATACTAGGAAAGATAACTCAAGCATATATAGAAAACACATCATTCATAAGCAAAATAACAAAGAAGAAGGTCCTTGTGCTTGTTAACACCTTTCCAAATATTTATCAACAATGCAACATTTTCCAAGAACAACAAGCTTGATAACAACTTCTCTAGAATGTCACAATGATCTCTAATTCTCAAGTTGATAGTTCACTTCACTCAAGTAACAACTCTCTCAAAAATATTGCATTGTTGAAAAATATTTGGAAAGGCGTTAACAAAAACAGAGTAGGAAATAATGTAGTATAAATACTTGCAAGAGAAATGCAAAGATGTTTCCCTTCAAATGAAATGGCTTTGCTATTTATAGAGCAGCTTGGTAACTTCTTAGCCTATAGTTTAGGCATGATAATGGATAGCAAACTCCATGCAAAGAAATACATGAAACTCAGCAAAAAGGTGGCAACCAAACAAGCTTATAATCAAACAAGAACTTCAATAGATCAACTTAAAATATTGCTAGCAAACAAAGACTCATTCAAATCTACATATGCTCAATTTGAATTAAATTAAGCAAAAGACACCTACAACAATTGGGTTTCTAGAGGTGGCGCCAAATTCATCCACACTCCTCACTTGTTGGCGTGGTTTCTTTGCCATCACAAACAATCAAATTCCAATTAGCAACAACAAGTAGTCATCGACTGGGCTTGGTAATGAGTCAACTAAGACATTAAATACATTTGACAAAGTCATCAACAAATGTTTAAACATGGTAGATATGTTTACCAAGTCAAAGTTAATCTTTATCATAGGCATTGACTAAGTCCTTGCTTTGCATCGACCCATGACAACAACACCAAATGCAATTAAAATGCTTCATATTGCATGAAAGTATGAGTGAGAATCGGCTTCACAAAACACTCATAAGAAACTTTCATTCAGCCTCCAATATCATAGTCATTAATGACTATAATCGACCTTTATATATCGACCTCTATTCTTTCACTATGTACTCCATACTTTTCTCTCTGTGTGATGATATAAATGTTGCGCCTATGTTTTATGAAAGTTTTTACAAAGTGTTCAATATACATAGAAATACTTTTCCGAACATACCTTATCCTACGTATGGCTTCAAGTACTACTTATAAAATGCTATAAAGTTTCACTTTCAAACCCATATATGATGCGACCTCTAAGTTTGGGAATTCTATGTTATAGAAGCACATATATGTATATGTGCTAGCTATATTCATATTACGTCATGCGCCATATAACCAATGCCATGTATTTTAGCAACATGATATAATATATGTATGTATACAATATAAGCAAAATACATAGTAAATACATTTTCATCGATCAATGTATACATCGAATATATAGATATGCAAATGAATACAAATAAGTTATCATATCATAATAACCCTATTGACTACATATATATAGTCTTATCCCCATAATATATATACATTCTATATTCAAATGTATAACTATTTTTATCATATTTCATAAATAATAATATGTGTCTATATTCATACACATACACTTATATATGTATATTTCTCTGATAAGATCATTAACGCTTACGAGTGTATTAGCATATACTTTATATAGCAATATGATAATCAAGTAATCCATTCGATATCAAATTATTATGAACACATGGTTATACACACACACACATATATCAAGTTACCCCATCTTAACATCATAGGGTTATAAATATACACATGTATATATGAACCTATATATATATACATACATATATATATATACATATATATATATATATATTTATATCCCAAGTCAATCAAGTTTGTACACATTCGGTATACAAATGAATACTAATGGGTAAATATTTACAACAATAATAATATATTATATATATATAAATATATATGTATATACACACTCTATTAAGCTTTTACACTTATGTGTGTGTTTGTACATATATATATATATATTTATTATATAGCAACATGCTAGTTGAATGATCCATTCTAAATCTGAATGATCATCACCACGTGATTGTACTCTCACAAAAATAATAACAATCATTTATATACATATATGCATATCTTATACATATGTCATCATACATGTATGGACATCCCATTATATCCATCATACACATATGTTGATGTATGCATATATCCCAATACTCATTCACCCAAACAGTCAAGCACAATAGAATAAGGAAGGTCTCAAAAGCTAAAATAGATAAACATCACCCAATAATGCACTCGATAGTAAACAAGACCTTTACTAATGCAAACTCATCAAACTAGGGGTGACTTACCAACTTCCCACTTCTATGTCTATACTTGACCATTCTACTATGAGTGTGTGTAAGCTTGGATAGTTTACATTACCGATTACCCGACCAAGATCTTCTCTTGAGTGATACTTCCCCTCCACCTAGAGGAATGAACATTTACCAGGAACCACTAACATATGCACATGACAGATAGCTATTCACAAAATATGCAGTATATGTAATACATCTCCAAAGTTAGAATATCAATTCAATAACCATCCATTTCACATTTATGCATTTCTTTTCACACAACATTAGATGTGATAACATACAAAATTATATGTATTTACATTTTACCCTACATAGTAATAGTAAATAATAATTACACAATTGGGGTGTAACATTCACCTTTCATTAAAGTACATGGAATATGAACTACCTGATTTTTTCTCTTTTCCTCTGGCTATAACTCAACAGTGGAAGGTTTCATCTCTCAAAAAATCACATTTCTACTATAGAGAACCTTCTAGGCCACTAGATCCCAAAGCTTGTACCCCTTCACACTGACATCATAGCTAATGAAATTGCATTTGATTATCTCTTTCTCCAAATTAGACCTCTTTTCACTCTACACATGAGAATATGCTTCACAATAGAATAATATAAGATGTATCATCGAATGATTTTTACCAAACCATGCCTCCATGGGTGTCTTATTAACTGGAGCTGATGTAGGAGATCCATTAATCATATAACATGTAGTGGCTACAACTTCTGCTAAGAACTTATTTTCAAGGCTAGCACCACTTAGCAAACCTGAAGTCCTCTCCATCAACCTCATTTTCATTATCTCTACAACTCCATTTCGTTGAAGGGTGTATGGACCTGTATTATGTCTTTCAATATTGTTCTCTTTATAAAACTTGTTAAATTTTAATGAACAAAACTTACCGCCACCATTAACATTCCTCAAACATTTAATCTTTATATCAGTCTATTTTTCAACCAAGGATTTGAACTCCCTAAACCTACCAAAAACTTTTGATTTACCCTTAGGAAATAGATAAATTTCCTTCTACTATAGTCCTCTATGAATGAAAAAAAATATACAAATCTATAGATTGAAGGTACACTCATAAGACTAAACACATTTTCATGAATGTAGTCCAAAATCCTAAAATACTTACGAGAATTAGAATAGAAAGAAACATGGTTTTGTTTTACATATACATAATGTTTGAAAAATTAAAACTCTATATTACAATCATCAAGGCCTTTAAGAACCTACCCCTTTATATTTTAGGGAGCTAAGACCCTTCTCACCATGAATGTGATCAAGTCTTTGGTGCCATAGCACTGTTTTCTCTCTAGAAACTTCCATTTCCAAGGAATGAGCACCCTTAGGTTCCCAAAATACATGACCATCTGATGTAGATGCTACAAAATTCTTCTCTACTTAATTCAATGATGAGGACGAAGAATCCAAAGGTCTCTTCTTTGTTTCATTAGAAGAACTATTGCACTGAATTGTGCATGCATCCAACTTGTACAAGGTGCCAACCTAAATACCCTTCACCAAAACCATAGCTCCTCTAGTCATCATATGTCCTCTACTCAAGAAAAAATATTTCACACTCGAATCATTCAATTTACGTACAAAGAAAGTAAACTTTGTGCAAAACTCAACATATAATAAATCCCCTTCACTCTATCATTATGAAATTTGATCTTGAATCTTCCATGTTGAAAAATCTTTACGTTTGAATCATTACGTAGATACAGGTCTTCCCACCATCATATTCCTCATACTTCAAGAACCAACCCCCATGTGAAGTCATGTGGCAAGAAGCACATAATTCTATCAAACACACATCTTTCAATGCATTTCTTATCAAGGCTATGACAAAGAAATCTACATCATCTTGAGAGGATTTATCGCATTCAAAATTAGAAATATTATTTTACCTTTCTTTTTCTTCTCTTCCTTGTACTCTTTGTAAAATATGACCAATTTTGATGCAATTCCAACACTTTACCTTGGACTTACCAAAAGACATAGATCTCCTTGGATATTTCATTTTAGAGTTCTTGTCCTTCTCTTTAGATGTGTTGCAAATGGCAAGGGCCTCCTTAGCCATCTTGGAAGATTTCCTCTACATCTCTTTAGACAAAAATGGTGAAACCACATCATCCATCTTGAAATTGGTGGTGATACTCCCAATAGCCATCACGTGGTGGTACCATGAGTCTGGAAAAGAACATAATAGAAGCATGCAATGATCCTCCACCATTTTTTCACCAATGGAACCCGATTGAGATACAAGAATATTAAATACATTAAACTGATTTGCATTGCACCCTCCATTTTCCATATTTATAAAATAAAATTTATTTCATAGGAATAACTTATTCACTTGGGATTTAGCTTGATAAAATCTCCAAGTTTCTTCTAAATATCTTTCACATAATTCTCTTCATGGACATTCGGGAGCATAAAATTAGTCAAACAAAGTCTTACCAAACACTTAGATTTTTTATCCATCAGATCCCTATCATCATGGGTCACGTTGGCTAGTTTTGTACTAGATATTGTAGACCATAGATCTTTATTCACAAGCATATCCTCCATTTTCAATTTCTATAACTTGAAGTTTCCACCTTTAAACTTCTTCATTTCAATTTTGCTAGATGTGCTTGTTATCTTTTTCTTGCAACAAAGTCAAAAAATATTCTTCTTCAAAACTCTCTCTAAAATTGATATTAGTACAAAATCCCCTTTAACCCAATGGAATCAAGGCTCGCTATGCTTTGAAACCAATTGAAAGGAAGTTGAGTGTGTGGAAGTAGCTTCCTACACCAATCTAGGTAGGAGAGGATTGCAAAAAATTCTTTTAAAACCTTAAGCAATTATTGATTTAGATGCACATACATATCATAAATAGATAAAAAATGAAACCATAACACAAAATTTACGTGGGGAAAGCCCTTTCAAGAGAAAAATCCCACACTCCAAAAGCACAGTACTTTGTATTATCAATAATCATAACAGAGTACAATACAATATCAACACCAAGCTCATTAATAGGAGCTTTCACAGTTCTTTAGGATTCTAGAGTAATTTTGATAGCATAATAGTACTTCAACAAGAAACAACTACAAACTCCAAAATACAAGTGCTCATTATATAAGAGATTACAATGCATTAATTAGACATTTCCACAAATCTTACCCTCAGGATTGAAGATGTAAAAACTAGGTTCCAAAAACACTATACATGCATAATGGTAAGTTTCCATTATCAACACATGCAATATTAAAACTTCCAATTATCACTTTACTTGCACATGTGAAACCTACACTTTCCAAAATATAATTGCACATCCATGGTGCCCACATTCCATGCAAACTCAACATGAAATATAATTATTTTTTTTATGCACAACTCCACTTGTAAAGTGCAACTTCCAAACTTGACTCCTTCTTGGAAATAGAAACTACAAGTTGTAACTCACAACGCAACATGAGATAAATATCAAATATTATTTCAACATTAAATAATCAATGCTAGTAGATCAAATGACGAGACACCATATTCCTAACACCTTCCTTCTTGTACCACCATAATAGCTCACAAATAGGTTATGACTTTCATCCAAGCATAAAGGGCAGAGAAATTTTTTCAAAGGGCATGCACAACTTGAGGGAGGAGACCTCATAAATATTTTTTGAGTTGTAATGTCCCCTACTTTTCAGAGTATGTCTGGATTTTCCTTAAGAGACCATTACACAACATAAAATTGTCTTACAAAAAATATTTCATTGCAATTTATATAATATATACTAGATTTAAGAATAAATGAACTATTAACATTTATGAAATAATGAACAGCAAATTAAACTTGAATCTAATCTACATTATTTTTTGATAACCAATCATGGTAGGGATGATAGAGAAACACATGATAGGGAAACAAAACAAGGAACATCCAACCAAGACAATTCCTTTAGGAACATCCAACCAAGACAATTCCTTTATGAACATCCAACCAAGACAATTCCTTTCATCTTAGGGACATCCAACCAAGACAGACCCTTTGGGAACATCCAACCAAGGCAATTCCCATATCACCCTTTAATATGTCTTATTGTTATTAGTACACATGGTTGCTTAAAGGAAAAAGATTTAAATTATAATAATATAAACATTTTAGTGCTATTTTTCCTTATTTACCCATTTAGACATAACATATCTCCCTTATTGCAAATCAATCACCATAAAAGTAACTATTCATATCTTTGCATGCCTATTAAATTATATATATATATATATATTAAATGTATATATATTTTTGGAAAGTGTATACCAATCATTGATTTAATCTATAGTTGCTACTTTTTTGAATGATTCAATTTCATATTCATTACCCATGTCCTTGGTGTCCTTTGCAAATGATTTGACTTCCCTTATATATCCCCATTTCTAAGTGAAATGATATATCCCTTTGAATAGAGATATCCTATTAAAAGGACATGACGTTTGTTTAAAACTAATTGTTGTTTGTCTTATCCTCAAGTGCTACCTTATTTATGATAAGTGGTACCTTTATTGTCTTGTCTTCTTCTATTAATTGTTTCCTTCCTAATATTAATCGATGCTCTAAATAGAATAATTTCCTTTGTAACTTTAATCATTTTCTTATTTAAATATAATTGTTGCTTCCTTTTCATTACCAATTTTTGCCTTATCAAATGAGATTACCATCTTTAATAGAACCATTTCCTTAACTAATACTACATTTTTGTCTTATTGAATTTTCATCTTATATGACTTTGTCTTATTACACTTATATGGATTGGTCTTCTCTAAATGATATTTTTGTTTCGTTTTCTTGACTATTACCTTTTATAATCTTTTGATTTATTTTCAACACTTGTTGCTTGTAAATAATATTTTCCCTAATCACTATAAGTTTTAGAAGGTATTAGCTGCAGGTATTTATTAACTATTAAATTCTTTATGAGATCCATCTCTTCAAATTGGGGGCATGACAATCCATCCTAATCAAGATTGCTTGTCCTCAAGCAATCAAAAGCTAAGAAGCTCTTATCTTTACCAAGATTAGGTAAATAAACTTTGTAGATTTTTAATTCTTAGGTGTTTCTCCTTCTCATGATACTTTGATATAATTAAGAATTGAAAAACTCTACAACTAATGATAACAATGATGTCTCTAAGGAGTAGTTGTTACTATACTTACCTAATCTTGACTACCAATAAGGTTAATACCATCCTATAAAGCATGAGAACAATTTATTGTCCAAGATTGTTTTGGCTGGCATACTGCTATTCCCCATTAAGTCTTAATAACAAGACAAGTGTTATTTAAGACTTGAGTTTTCACTCATTTCATGACCAAAAGGATTTAGAGAAATGGTACTGTAGACATCTAAATTTGACCACTTCCATATGGTCAAAGAAGTCTCCTTAATCATCCCTTTGCTCATTTACTTCATCCTCTTTGTCGGTATTAATTAAATCATTCACTTTAATTAATATTTTGTGTCCTACATAAGGGTTCCAAAGTATTTAATTTAATAAATACTTTTCCCCTCTTTCCTCTCTAGATTAAATAAATATATCATTTTATTTAATTTAGTCATATTACCTCTTGGAATTTTAAATTTATTTTTAATTCCTCACTTTCTCTCTCATTGTCACATCCTCCAACTTTTGCAAGTTGGTCTCTAATCCCTCTTAACTATCATAATTAATTTATGGTTAAGATGTGCACACCCCTAATCATCATTAGGGTCCCATCCTCCATAATTTCCCACTTGCCTCTAATCTGTCATTAATTTATCTAATCAGGTACTTGCACAACCTTAATCACTTAATTAGGTCAACCTAATCCCCATATCATTTATGGAATGTGTCCTAAGTCAACCTTATTAAAGACTTTCTCCTTTTGAAGAAGACACTCCATTCCCCATTTAATCCCCCAATGCATTTCAAGGAATTTTAAATTACTTCTCATCCCCATGAGGATATTTGAGGAATTTTTAATTCCTCACATGTCCTCTCACCCACATGGGGACAAGGACCTCCTTTATGAGGAGATCTTGTCCCAATCCCAAGGTACTATGTACTACCTCCATGTCATGTACTCTCCTTCCAACTCATGTACACAAATCATCCTTTTCAAGCCACTTCACATGCCACATGTCAAGATGTGAGGGCTTGTGAGTTCTCAACTCACCTTAGCTCTACATATTGATCTTGGTGGCTCAATCTCAACCATTCATTTCTCTAGAGAATTCCAAATTCTCTATAAATACCCCTCTTTTCTCTCATTTTGAGGGAGATCATTCATGCTAGCCAAACTCTTGCAAAATTTTCTCTTGAGCCATACTTAGCCAAATTCTTGCATTTCCATCCATTTTCACCTATTTTCCATCCCCATTGCATCTCACAACTTGCATATTTTTCCATCAAAGGAGCATACAACATCAAATATCGAAGGGCCAACCAAAGGATCAATTCAAGACAAGGTTATCAACTTCATTTGTTATCTTTATTTTGTTTTTGAATCCAACTAGGCCAATCTTGAGGTGTAGGGTGTTCATAGTTGTTGTTTGCACTCTTTTGTTTTCTACTCATTTTCTAACAAGTATCTTCACCCCATCACATTTTTGGCATGCCTAGTGGGACCCACAAATGGGTCTCTTTCTTTCACGTTTGTTGTTTTTTCACTTTTTGCAGGTGCAGGTTGCAGAGGAGCAGATTTGATCTGCATACAAGTGGACCCGACCATCTAGGGGTGGACCTTACCTCTGCACAAGAAGACCTGATCTCTACAAAGGCAGACCCAACCTTGCCTAGGGGCGGACCTGCCATCCACAAACTCCAAAAGTTGATTTTTGCAATTTTTTCACAAAGGGGTGGACCTAACCTGAAAAATAAGCAAACCTTCCCTCCAGATAGGGGGACTTTCCCTCTAGATAGACGAACCTGCCCTTTAGACAGGTGGACATGACCTAGACAACTTTTTCTAGAAGGTAAAATTTTAGTTTTTAACACCCCTTTTGGTTGTTTTAAGTGTTTTGAACCCCCTAACTTAGGCACATATTTTAACTAGGGGTGTCAATCAATCTTGTTTTTCATGCTTGTTGGTGAGCTATTTGACGTATCCAATCCCCTTGCACCATTTGGTGATCCTGGGTGACGAGAAATTGTAGTTTACCAAGTTTTTGTGTCTCATTTTTTCCTTTTCTTAGCGAGACCTACTTGGGGATCTCAACACCCCAAGGGAGGATTCCAACTACGCATATTGGCAAGCTATATAAAAGCGGGAGAGCAAAAGCTATACCTCAATCCAACCATGTTGTAATTGGCGAAGGTCAGGATGACATGAAGAGGTTGTTTAAGCCTCTAGTATCTCGCTAAGGTTCCCAACTAATGCTTGTAACAGGTTCGTGTTCATGGTTTGGGCCTCACATATCGGGTGTATATCGAGGACTCCTTAGCAACCATGTTCATCTTAGAATAGAAGACTTTATCGGCCATACCCTTTCTACTAATCTTAGGATTGTGCTATCTGAATTGTCTTCTTTGTGCGATACCAGTGATTTTTCTGTTTAGCCATATCCTTTTGATTGATGTTTTCTCTTTTTTGGATCCTTTACCTTAGTCATTTTTTCAAAAGTCAAGTTTAAACCTCCTGATAGGTGGACTTGACCTCTGGACAGGTGGACTTGACCTCCAAGGGTGGACCTAACCTTTGAACCAGCCTTTTTTATCCTATTTTAGCCAAGTTTGACCAACTTTTGCTCCATAAGTGGACCTACCCACCTAACAGACAGACCTGGCCTCTGGATAGGTGGACTTGACCTCCAAGGGTGGACCTAACTCATCTAGGGGTGCACTTGACCTTTGAACCAGCCTTTTTTAGCCTGTTTTAGCCAAGTTTGACCAACTTTTGCTCCATAGGTAGACCTTCCCTCCTAACAGGTGGACCTGACCTCTAGAAAGGCGGACTTGCCCTCCACAAGTGGACTTGACCCTTGACCAATCAGTTTTATCATCTTTTCATCATTTGAGACACCTGTTTCACCATTTTGCACTCTCATTTTGTCCTTCCCATCATTCATCTCCCCATTCTGAACATTCATACCCTCATTTTGAAAGTCCATTCACCATCCTAAATGTTCATCCCCTTACTTTGAGCATCCATTCACGCATTCAAAGTCCTCATTTACCCATTTTGAACCCACATTCTGGTCATCATTTCCCCATTTCTGATGATTGGTGTTTAGTTAAACTTCATTAAAGTAGTTGTACAAATTGACCTAAATCTCTGTCTCTAATCATCATCTATCACAATCAACTTAGGATTGTCATCCATCCTAATTTGTTCATCCTTGTCAGCCCAACCAATCCACTTCAATCTCAAGTTGGATTTGGTGTCATTATCATACATCCACCCTTTAGTCGATTAATCAACCCCTAGTGTTACCAAGGATCACTCTTGAACTCAGTTTTAGATTCTTGTCATTATCATTCATCCTAATCGATCATCAATCCAAATCAAATTCACATATCATTGAATCCAAGTTGACCAATTTTCTACCAATTAACCCAATCTGATCTCCTCAAAAAAATGCACTTTGATCGAATCAATCATCCCAATCAATCCTGTTGAGCCCCATCTTTGTTGGCTAATCAATCATCGAATCAAATCAATCCTTTCATCACCAAGGTCATCCTAGCATCCTAGTCCATCATATCATCTTGCATTCCCATTCAGGCCCCATCACAAACAAGGAAAATGGCTGAGCAACAAGCCCAAAATTCCCAACCAAACATCCCTCAAGATCCCAACAACACAGCTAATGTCTCACAAGATCCCAACAACAGTATGAATATCCCTTGAGATCCTCATAATGGTACATCATCACAATCCAATATTGATGGTCAAAACACATCTCCACCCAGGGATGAGAACATGGTCAACCAAACTAAACTTACATTTGAGGAACACTTCAATAAACCTGTCGATGTGCAAATGACAGATCTTCTTTTTGAAAAACATGGGGAAGAAATCTCAGTGGCCCATCTAATTGGAAAAGGTGTCAAACCTCCGTCAGGTGGTGACCTATCCAAGTATGATACCTCCACATCTAACATACCCCAAGGCTCACAAAATGCACCAGGTGGTTCGTATGACCCATATGTTCCTCAAGTGGAAGGTTGGCGTCAACCTGAATTCGACAACACCATTATGTATCTCGTTAGCAATCCCCCACACCCCGTAATCTCAGTCATGGGAGATCCTCAAGCAGTTGATCCCAATGATCCCTTTGCCTACGACATGCCACAAAATGTTCCACAACCACCACCATTAATGATAACAACACCACCCCTTTCAAATCAACCTCCTATCAATGCTAGGGGCACCCTTTCACCGCATTGCCTCTACCTCTTGGGGCCACAAACCTACCATCGCCTTCATACACATTTCAACAGCCTCTCCAATCTAACATACCACCTCCATTACTGCCAAAAGGTACATCCCAACTGAATGTCTCCTTTGGTATCCAACAACCTCCGTTGTAGAATACCTCTACATTATCTCAACCACCTCATCTGAAACAACCTTTGTATAACCCATTGATTTCTTCGCAACAACCACCATGCCAATCACAAGGAAATCCGTCCTGACCTCCCGCCCAGACCATATCCCCATTCCTCACATCCATCCTATGTTCACAAGTCCAATCACAATTCAACATCCCATCTTGACCCACACAACACCCTACATCGCGCAACCTCCCCAACATTAGTATTATCCTAACCAATAGCCACCTTATGTGGCCTCCCAACAGTCACAACAGTACCTTTAGTACTATTAGGCTAATCTGCAGCATCACATTCAAGCTCCTTAGCATCCCACCACACATTTTTATCAAACAAATCCATACTATATCTTGCAACAACAACCCCGACACCAAAAAAATCCTTCGGCATACTAGCAAGGGGTATCATCATCTCACTATCAAAATCCATACCTCAACCTTTAGACACTGTCTCATTAAGATCATTCATCATCCTATCATCCATATCCATCTAACCCATCCTTGGCTCTTACGCCACCAATCAACTCAGATCTGTTAGAGATCAAAGCCGCTTTGAAATATCTTCAAGTTAGGACTGGAAAACAATTGTTCAAATATGAAGACATATGTCCCTATCCATTTGATTCCTTCATTTCATTGATCCCTTTCCCTAAACATTTTGAGATACCAAAATTTGACAAATACAAGGGAAACAAAGATCCTAAGGCCCACTTGCAAGAGTTTTACTCCCAGTGTTAGAAAGCTATGCACAATGACAACTATCTCTTGTGCCTGTTCCTAAGGAGCCTAACAGGAAATGCCCTAGAATGGTTCATGAGTCTAGAATGAGGATCCATAAAATCCTTCGCAGATCTTTCAGAAAAAATTGTTTCTTACTTCTCCTTCAATTTGGAGGACACTGATACATTGGATCTCCTTAAGGAGAAATAGTGGAAAGGTGAAACCTTTTCTAGCTACCTACGAAGGTGGCATGTGCTAGCAAGCCGAATGAAAACCCCTCTCAAAGAGAAATATATGGTCACCCTCTTCGTGGAAACTCTCATCTTGAAATGACTCATAATTTTAGGTTACACTGCATCACCACATTTGTTGAGATAGCGGAAAAGGGACCCATCCTCAAACACGCCCTTATTGCCAAAGGGCACATCAAGATACACCACTATGATAGAGAAAGGACATTCGATGATAAGTCTCGCTTTTGGAACAAGAACAAAAATGTAGTGAATGATGGTGTCATTAACACTAAACATGTTCAAGTGGCCAATACATCCCAAAGACAACAACCATCTATACCTAATTCCATATTCATGCCACAAGGGCAACTCGTCCTCCTCAGTAGTCAAACTAAAATAGTCAAGGGAATGAAAAACGCTAGTATGCTCAATTAGGAGAACCCTTGAGTGTCATCTTCAATAAGTTGTTACAGGTCAACTATCTAATCACCTACCCTGTCACCAAACCACTTGATGAATCCAAGCATAAACCTTCCTAGTTTAGGGAGAATGAATATTATGAATTCCATAAAATCAAAGGACACACTCTGAATAAGTGTCAAGGTCTCAAAAATTATGTCCAAGATCGTATTGATCGAGGAGATATCAAATCAACACTAGTCAAGCTTCGTCATCTAATGCTCAATTATAGATATACCAAAATGCCTTCCCTAACCATAATCAAGGTGCAAGCACCTCTATTAGCAATCTCCAAGACAACAACACTAATAATATAAGCTATAAAAATTTATCCCTCAATTATGATGACATTGTCCATTACATTGAGCAGGTAGAACCCTGTGTGTCTATGATACATGTTAAATCTAAAGATCCTCAATGTGTTGTTACTACATGATGATCCCACATTACTATCCCAACAACCTCCACATCCACTCAATCAACTCCTATAAACTCCTAGTACAACATTCTTCATCACTTAGGAAAGACCCCTGCTCATATCTCCATCTTGGATTTGCTGAAGTCTTCTCTCATACATCAAGAAATTCTCAATAGAGCCTTACAAGAAACCCATGTACCTAATGACATCGATCCCAGAAAATTCCAAGCCCTAGTGGGACACCTGGCTTTGTCTTAGCAGCTACACTTCAGCTATAAGCTAGAATGATATGCCAAATATTGATGCCAATCACAACTATCCATTGAACATTGAATTCCTGGTTGCCCGTCATAAAATAAAAAGGGTCCTGGTAGATAATGGCTCTGCCCTCAATCTATGCACTCTGAAAATCATAAAACAAGTGGGGTATACCCAAGCAGATTTGAGTAACCAAATCATCACAATCAAGTTTTATGATAATGAAAAAAGAAATTCTAAAGGGATTATCAGTCTTCCTATTCAGGTTGGACCTGTAGTTTAGTACACTACTTGTCATGTCCTTGATCTAGACTTACCATACAATATCCTCCTCAGCCGCCTCTGGCTCCATGCCATGCAATCCATCCCTCCATGTACCATCAGTGTCTGAAATTCCCAGTTAATGGACAAGAGATCACCATTTATTCCGACCCCCAACCATTTGAATATTGTCACACTCTAGAAGCATCATTTCCCCATTTACATTATTGTCCTTGGTTTGAAATGGGGGCATCTCAGTCAGCATCCTCCAATCCACCATCCACCATGACTGCCACTCCATCTCTCACCACCAATCCTTTTGTCACCAAAGTCCAGATCATTGACAAGGGGTGGGGTGAATATGAAATGCATACAACACTAAATGTGTTGACCATGCCACTGTCACCACACATGTATGGCCAACCTTCGCAGACTACTCCAAAAGAAGACAAGACCATCACCTTCAATATTAAAAACATCCCCACCACCACTTTCTGGTCCCCTAGTATAAAGACAAATGCACTAGAAGAGGATATCAGTCAGTGGGTATACTGTGAAGAACCCCAACTGGATCCACGCCTAAAGGAATACTTCCAAGAAGTATACCCTTGGTTAGCTAATTTTGCAAAAAAGTATAACTACCAAGGTAGGGGCCTAGGTAAAGAAGAACAGGGGCAGTTGCAACCTATTGATACATCAAAGCTACCAAAGAATATAGGCCTCAGATATGAAAAAAAGTAGAAAGGACCTACAACATCATCTAATGCTTCCAATAGTGTTATTGTGGATGATGGCTCATTGGAAGACATACCCGAGGAGGAATCCATCATATGCGCATTCGATAACATTGATCACATGGACCTATCACCCATGTTCGAATGCCTATTCGTCTGTACCACTAGCCTATCCCTTCGTCATCCCGAGCTTATTGATTGCGACCTATGTGACAGTGCACTTGTTAATATATTCGTGGATACATATGTCAACCTCATGGGATTGGGGGAGGATGAACACTCCAGTTGCAAAAATAAGAACAAGAAAAATAAAAAGTGGTCATCTAGAGAAAACCTCCTTGAGGCACTTCCTAACCTTGAAAAAGTAAAAATAAATGACGCTTCCAATAGTAAAAACCTCGAAGAGGTGTTGGAGGATGGAGATGTTTATCTTCCCCTAGTGGGAACTCAGTTATCCACAAGGTCATCCATCCTAATGGAAGAAACTCAAGAAGTTAATTTGGGTACTGCAGAAAACCCTAAGATCACTTATGTGGCCAAATCTTTATTAGAGCAAGAATATTCAATCATTGTTCAGCTGCTCCAAGATGATATAATAAAATTTTCTTGGTCATACTCAGATATGCCACACTTAGACCTTGCTTTAGTAGTTCATCATCTGGATGTCCACCCAGATGCCAAGCTTGTCAAATAGAAGCTCTGCAAAATACATCCATAGGTAGCATTATTAGTCAAGAAGGAATTGGAGAAACTACTAGATGTTGGTTTTATTAGACCCATTGACTACTCTGAGTGGATCTCGAGCATAGTGCCTGTTGCCAAACCAAATGGAGACATTCAGATTTGTATAGACTTTTGGGACCTTAACAAAGCATGTCCAAAAGATGACTTCCCACGACCCAAAATTGATATGATCCATGTCAACCTGACTATAAGACATGAGATGTTATCCCTTATGGATTGTTTCTCTAGTTACAATCAAATCTGAATTGCACCGTAAGATCAACACAAGACTGCTTTTATGACACCTTGGGGTACTTTTTGTTACAATGTTATGCCCTTTGGTCTCAAGAATGCAAGAGTGCCATATCAGAGGGAAATGACTATCATCTTCCATGACCTCATCCATATTATTATGGAGGATTATGTCGATGACTTGATAGGAAAATCCAAAACCTAAGCAGAGCATTCTGTCATCTTGAAAAAGATCTTTGAGAGGTTAGAACATTGCAAGCTGTGACTAAATCCAAAAAAATGTGTCTTTGGTGTCACATCAGGAAAATTGTTCAGTTTCATAGTCTCTCAAAGGGGTATAGAGGTTGATCCTGCCAAGGTGAAAGCTATTGTGGACATGCCACCCCTACGCAATCTAAAACAATTAAGAAGCCTCCAAGGGAAGATGCAATCCATTTTTTGGTTCATAGCCCAGCTTGCGGATAAGTGTCAGTCATTCATCCATCTTTTGAAAAAAGACTCCACCTTCCAATCGAACCAGCAGTGTCAAAAAGGTTTTGATAAAATCAAAGAGTACTTGGCTCATCCATTGTTCTTGATGCCACCTACTCTAGGGAATCCCCTGGGTATGTACAGGATCATGATGGCCCAAAAAGTGGCAATATGATGGGTATTTGTAGGGTATGTGGCTGATGACCTTTGTTTACTCAAAATTGATTAAATGAAAATGGTTTTTAAAGCAGATTCTTAGCTTTCCATCTATATAAATTATGCTTTAATTTGAATTTAATTAATAATTATTATTCATTTTCTATCTGAATTATGACTAAAGTCCTAATTGATAGGCTAATTGAAAAACATCTATAGCTTTCAAATGGTATCACATTTTTGGAATCCAAAAAAAGCATCACATTCTATGCTTCACATACTATAGGATTAAAAAAAAGAAAAATTGAATTTCATGAATTTTTTGACCAAGTTAAGGTGGTCAGACATACGAGTTTTTATATTTTGTAAAAGTTGTATAAAAAATTCATAATTAATTATTTACTTGGAAAAAAATTACAAAAAAAATGCATCACATTCAGACATGTGAGTCCTCTACTTATGTCTAAAATATATATATATATATATATATATATTAACATTTTATTGTGGTTAGGGTGGTAAAACACACAAATACTTCTTATTTTTTCCCTAAAATTTAAGTACTACTACATTGAAATTTACAATTTTCACCAAATAGAATTTAAAAAAAAATAAACCTAGTAGTTTAGAAACTACATTCAATTTTCTATAGATTATATTCTTACATATTTTTGAAATAATATAGATAACTTATTCAAATTTTTATGTCAAGTTGCCTAACTCTAATTTTTCTGAAATTTTTTGCCACTTAAGGGCCTTCTTTTTCTATGATGATCCTACACATACCCCCCTCCTACTTTACATCTCCACTAATTCAATCACACTGGGGGCATTGTTGGCACAACACAATGAATTTTCAAAAGAAAGAGCAATCTACTACATCAGTCGAACACTGGTCGGCTATGAATTAAACTAATCTCCCATGGAGAAAGCCTACCTTGCAGTAGTCTTTAGCACACAGAAAATTTGACATTACATGCTCAGCCATCCAATCAAATTAATAGCAAAAAATGATCCACTAAAGTATTTGTTATCCAGAACCACTCTAACTGGTTGCATGGCTAAGTGGGTCATGCTCAAGTAAGTGAATTTGATATAGAGTACATGGATTGCAAAGCCATAAAGGGACAAGTCATAGCTGATTAGTTGGTCAAGGCACCATTAGTGGATGCTTACCCTCTACTTACTGAATTTCTAGATGAAGAAGTTTTCAGTCACAGAAGCACCTGTTTGGATATTGTATTTTGACAGCTCATATACTCATAATGGGTTAGGCGCACAAATTCTATTAGTTACCCCTCAAGGTGATTACATTCCAAATCATTCAGGATAGCATTCCCATGTACCAACAACATAACTTAGTATGAAGCCCTCCTCATGGGCCTCCGAATTGCTAAGCAATGGCACATAACTCACTTGAGGGTCTTTGGTGATTCATTGTTGGTCATTAAGCAGGTTAATGATGAATTCCTAACAAAATATGATAAGTTATTACCCTACAAGCGCATGGTGGATGATTTCAAGAAATATTTCACCTTCATACAATTTGACCAAATTCTTAGAACACAGAACAAAACAACTGATGCAATGGCTACCATTGGCTCCTTGATTGACATGCCTAAAGATCGAACAGAGTGTGAGGTTCTTGTGGAACAACTTCTAATCCCAACATATGATATCCCTAAGACTCACATGGTGTACAACATTGTGGGTCCCACTTCCCCATGGTACCAAGACATATATGCCTATCTGCAAGATAATATTCTCCCTTCAAATATTACACACAATCAATGCAAATCCTTCATTCATCACTCTTCCTGATACATTATCATCAGTGATATGCTTTATCATCGTGGGTATGATGGAATCCTCCTTAGATGTTTGAATGAGACTGAATCCCATACTGCACTGATAGAAGTACATAGTGGTGTTTGTGGGGCTTATTCAAATGGTATGGCTTTGGCCAAAAGGATTCTCTGAGCTAGATATTATTGGCCTACATTAGAATATGACGCTTGTGAATTCGTGAAGAAATGCCTTCCCTGCCAGTAACACACATATTTGATTCCAGCACACGACCTTCAGCCCCTCCTTGCATCATGGCCCTTCTCTCAATGGGGTTTCAACTTGATTGGAAATATTTACACACCATCTTCCAATGGCCATACATTCATAATTACTACTACTAAGTACTTCACCAAGTGGGTGGAAGCAATGCCACTCTCACATATCACCGGTACTCAAATTTCAAAATTCATCCTTTACCATATTCTCTACATATATGGTATTCCATCCACTATCTTCTCTGATAATGAAAGACCTTTTAAAAACTAGGCCATGAAGCATGTCTGCAACACCTTTCATATCCAACATCGTTGGTTAATGCCTTATTACCCCTAGGGTAATGTTCAGGCAGAAGCAACCAACAAGAACCTTATCTGCATCCTCAAAAAGGTTGTTAATAACACTGGTCTTGAGATTGGCACCTCTATATTCATCCTGCCCTCTGGACATATCGTACATTTATTTGCACCCCTACGGGTGCCACCCCTTATTATTTAGTGTATGGCGCTGAGTCCATCTTGCCAATTGAAGTTGAGCTCCCATCACTGAGGATTTTTTTGAAGAACCTTATCAGCGAGGAGGATGCTCATGTTGCATGGCTTGCACAACTAGAGTTGCTTGATGAAAGAAGAATCAAAGCCTATGATCATCTGCAAGCATACCAAAACCACCTCAAGCGTAACTACAATAAGAAGGTTCATCCTCGACAATTCTAGGTTGGTGATCTTGTCCTTACAGAGAACCAGCGTACCCAACAAGACTGTGATAAAAAGGGAAAAATTGAGGCAAACTAGTTGGGTCCTTACATCATAAGTGCTAAATATGGCTCTAGGGCATACAGACTTGCTACCCTTGAAGGAGAGCCTCTTGAAGAACCTATCAATATCATGCATCTAAAGAGGTTCTACACCTAAGTCCACTTAGTAACCCCACCTATCAAAAAATTAAAAAAAATCAAAAAATCAAAAAAAAAATCAAAATCAAAAAATCAAAAAAGAAGAAAAGAAAGATCAAAAACATCAAAAAAATCCAAAAATAGTAAATAGAAATAAATTCATCCTATGGTGAAAACCACCTTTAGGTGGAACCTTGGATAAGTATGGGTGGTGAAAACCTGGTAACAGACTTCATCCGTAGAGGGTTTAATCATTATCTACCTAGCATAATAGTTATTTTATGCTTTCATCCACTCTATCATCCTTACCCATCCCATCCTCGGCCGCTTGGTATATCTCTTGATTAAGTGTTGACGATCCATCTTGGCTATCCCTCATCTTGAGATTTTTAGTATCCCACTCTTAGCTTATGTTGTTTGTCTGATCATCAATCGGTTTGTGTCTTCATATAGCCCCCCATCTATCGTTCTCCATCTAGATCTCATCCTGTCACGTCTTAAATAGTTGAACTACATTGCCCCTGCACTATCATGTAGGCAAGGTTGATCATTTGATATGCCCCCAAGGTATTCTGACCATCTTGTAATGGTCGTCCATCATCTACCTTCATCATCCTTTTTCTGCTTTATCCATGGTCTTTTTATGAACTAGGAGGGCTTTGCGCTTTCACGTAGGCAAGGCTAATCTTTGATTAGCCCCCGAGCCGCTAGGTGTATAGGGTGTGTCAGTCTGTGTCCTTGTCTGACTCATTCTCAACAAACAAAATCCCCTAGTGTCAAGAGATATGGTTAATGAAAAACATCTTGCATCAACTGGGTCATTCTAGTTTAGGGTATGTGTAGGATCATGATGGGCCAAAAAGTGGCAACATGATGGGTATGTGGCTGATGACTTTATTTATACCCAAAATGGATGAAACGAAAAGGGTTTTTAAAGGAGATTCTCAACTTTCCACCAATATAAATTATGCTTAACTTTGAATTTAATAAGTAATTATTATTCATTTTCTATTCAAATTATGACTAAAGTTCTGATTGATAGACTAATTGAAAAACATCTATAGCTTTCAAATGGTATTAGGTTTTTTGAATCCAAAACATGTGTCACATTTTATGCTTTTGATAGACTAATTGAAAAACATCTATAGCTTTCAAATGGTATTAGGTTTTTTTAATCCAAAACATGTGTCACATTCTATGCTTTGCATACTATAGGATTAAAAAAGTAAAAATTGAATTTCATGAAGTTTTGACCAAGTTAAGGTGGTCAAACAATGAGTTTTTTATATTTTTTAAAAGTTGTAATAAAAAAATTATAAATAATTATTTACTTGGAAAAAAATTACAAAAAAATATGCATCACATCAGGACATGAGTCCTCTACTTATATCTCAAAAATTATAATTAAGTATTATCATTTTATTGTGGTTAGGGTGCTCAAACAGACACCTACTTCTTATTTTTTCCCTGAAATTTAAGTACTATTGCATTTAAATTTCAAATTTTGACTAAATAGATTTTATTTTTTAAACAAACCTAGTAGTTTAAAAACTACATTCAATTTGCTACAAATTCTATTCTTATATATTTATGAAATAATATAGATAACTTATTCAAATTTTTATGTCAAGTTGCCTAACTCTGATTTTTCTAATTTTTTTGCCACTTAAGGGTCTATTTTTTCCATGATGATCCTGCACATACCCTTTAGTATCCATCATCGGTCTCAACATGATGCATCCTTCCTAGAAGACTACATCAATCCCATCCATCCCCTTCATCCTATGGAAAAGGATGTTTGAAACTGATTGCAGTCTTTTGATGCTTTTGGACTTTGTTTATCATTTGAGCTCCTTATCAGCACTTTTCATGGTCACCTTGATCCATCATATCATGGTGTGCTTTGACTCATCAACATAGGGGTGTATCTTGATCTTTTCTTTGTTGTTGTCTTCTCGGTTGTCCCACGTAGTACCCACCAAGATCTCTGAGGTCTTGTGTTACGCTAGGGCATCCCTATGTGTTTGTGGTTATCCCAATACCTAGCCCGACCAAGGTCATTGTGACCTTGGGGTGTCGAGATAGCCTTTTTGTTTGTTTTGTTTGTTTCATGCATTAGATGCCAACTCGCCTTGGTCTTACATATCATGGTATTTTGTATCTTATGCTATAGCAAAAATCAATGCTCTGAAGATGGAAAAATTGAGTTCTTGACTACACTGCATTTCATTTCATTACATGCACCCTTCATTCAGCCTTGTTGATTACCCATGACTTGTGATTTAGGTTGTGCAAAACTTTGACTCTTTTCCCTCTTGATTTTTCCTCTCAAGATACTAATGGTTTTTTAACAAGTGCAGTATCACACCCACAATACACCTATCGCCTATCTACATTCCCATGCAATTCCTTACTAACACTTAGGTTTGTATTATAGGAGCTCATCTTTCATTCATATTTCATGTTACATTATAGATTCAATATATTTTATAGTTCATAGACTGATTAGATTAAGCATCATAGTTTCATTTAACCCATACATGTCCATATTAACATTTACATAATACATGCATTACCACCTGCAAAAATGTATTTTTGGATTCATCCTAGTTACATTTCCTACCAATTATTCATATCATGTTGCATTATCAACATTTATACATAAACCAAATCATCCATCCACATAAGCATGAAAACCTCATAAGCATATCATCCATCCATATAAGCATGAAACATCATATACGTATTCATACATAAACCAAATCATACATCCACATAAGCATGAAGTATCATATATACATGTGCATACATAAAACAAATCATCCATCTACATACATGTGCATACATAAATTGAATCATCCATCACAAAAAAAAACATAATGCATAGTGTCAATAAGGGTTGTTGCATATCATAATCAAAATAATACAATGTGCATCTCGTCACCAAGTGTCAAGCATAATCTACCATATATCCACCATATATCATCAAATAAGGTACAAAATCCAGAGATGTAGAGCACCTTTGATCTCTGTCGATAAGTACTAAGCGTCCATCTTGTATCTGTCAATAAACTAGTATCATGTCATTTGCTCTTTGACTGCTCTACTATGAGCTACCCACATCAGATCTCTACAGAGAGTTGTGCACTAGCCCTCTGTGCATAAGAGTCCCTTGATACTCATGGGTAGGAGTCCCCTGGTAACCACCATAAAGAGGAGTCCACTAATAGTCACTATACCCTCTAGTACATGTCCCTAATGACTGGGACAGTACTGGCATCTAAGGTACCTATCTGATGTAGAACACTATGTGTTGTGTCGGATCTAGAATGACATGCTCATACGCACACTTCCAGTAACTCACCTCCTACATATAGTCATCTCTCTACCCAACCTGATGTTTGGTGGCATTCCGCCCATGCCTATACTTTTCTCGATCTCTGCTAATAGCTCTTTCCTCCTATACCCAGGCCTCTTGTGCCAATATCAACTATTTTACCTACTATGTGGCCCAGTCCCTCTCAGCGTGTGCAGCTTGTAACTGTGCATGTAACCCCTGTACCTCTTCCCCTAACTCACCCCCCTCATCGTGTGTTTCCCACAGCTGATCCTATGTTTTGTCTCACTCACTCTGTAGTGTCTGCATCCGTACCTCTACAACATCTCTCTCCCTATGTGCAGCCTATGCTTGAGCCTCCGCTATATCCCTGTTCCTGTGAAGTTCCTGAAGTCTTAGCTCAACAACATCTCGCTCTTGCTGAAGACCTGACACCTATGACACCGCTGCATCCCTCTCTCTCTGAAGAGATTGAACCTCTGCCTCTACCACCTACCTCGCACTCTATGACACTTGGACACATGCCTGTACCACATCCCTCTCTGCATCTATGACCTACACCTGTTCCTGTGCCATGTCTTTCTCTTTCTGCAGCATGCATATCTCTCTCCTCATCTCCTCATCTCTCTGTTGCATCAACCCCATATCCCTAACTATTTGCTCTAAAGAGTGTACTTCATCTTTGAGCTTAGCCCGCTCCCAGTGTAGATCTGCTCTCTCTCTCTCTATAATCGCTTTAGTTGTCCCTACAAACTCTCTATATCTACAACAGTCCTTGCCCCAGTCTCTGACCACTCCTACCCTATCCCTCCTCCAACAACCTATCATATCGCAGCCTCTGCCAACAAACAATTTTTCTCCCATCTCACTGCATCCCCCTCCTCACGCTGCCTAGCCACATTTGCTCACAACCTCTCTACATCTTCCTGTAGGTCAACCACCTCATCTTGTGCCTCATCCCTCTCTCAGCAATCTCCTCTCCGCCTCTGTCAGCATCGTGGCCAGATCTAAGTAGTCCCTCTCGCTCTGGGAAAATCATTCCTGTAGCTCACCCATCTTCACCTCTAATCTAATCCGCTTTGCCTTTGCTTGCAGTAATCGCTGCTCACTAAGTCACAGTCTCTCTAGGGTCCCTCTTAATACCACTGTTGGATCCTTTCCTCTAGGTGGTGCTATCGATAGTGGTGCGATGTCATGCATATCAGAATCAATGTCCATCTCCCGCAGCTCATACCCCTCACTCTCTACTAATGCCTTCATCTCATCCACCTCAATTACCACAGGGGCTCCCCCTCCCCCTGTCATCCTCTCCTTCTCTCCACTGGCCTTGGCCTCCTCCTATCTCTCTTGCTCTCCATTGGCCTCAGTCTCCTCCTCTCTCTCCTACTACTGCCCTCCTGGGTTGCATGTGTCTCCTATCTCCTCCCTCTCTAGACCTCTTGTCTCCTATCATGCTATGCCATACCCCTAGCCTCATCCTCTCCCTCCTCTGCTTCATCATCTCCTTGGGCTCTGCATCATTGTCTCCTCCTCCTTCCTACCCTCATTGGCCCCTTGGCTCCTCCAGCTGCCTCCTACCCCCTCCCCGCTGTCCATCTCTCTCTCATCCTCATGGAACCTGTCCCTCTGCCCTCAACTGTCTCTCATCCTCTGACCCAAAGCCCAATGCCCCCTCAATTGGAACTGTTGGTGTAATCTATGGAGGTGGATGTCACTTGAACCACTAGCCATGTCGATATATCGTCCCTGTATCTCTCAACCTCTTTTTCCTACTTGGGTATGGCACACATTGTATTACCTCCAAATCCTCCCACACTGCATCTAGATCCAACTCATCCCTCCATGGCCACTCTCGCGTCAATTGTTGGAACATCACGTGCCCCACGGGAATATCCTACCTCACTCCAAACTACTGCATCACCCAATCGGGTCTGTGTAGCTCCACTACACGTGAACCTCTCCCAATAATATAACAATGGGTAAAGAAGTAACCACTATGTGCCTCCTCATCATCCCTCCAACCCTTGAAGTTTCGCAGCATATACGAATGCCATACTATCATCTCTGCCTACACATCATTCAGTAGCCTCCTCCACACATCCACATCTCTGACATCCCGATACCGAAGTATCACTCCCACCTCTATCCCCCATCTCCAAGCTATGACTGCTCTACCATACTGCTCTCCGCACAACCGACCTAGTCACCTTGATGTGCTCCCATGCCCACACCTGTAACAATGTGACTTGTGTCACACTTAGCGACTGTCGATAACATACCCCGTGCATATCTCGGTATAGCTACACTAGCATACAAGTCCCCATGCAAACTGACCCTCTTGGCCCTCGATGATGTGCTAGATCACCTCGACAAACCTGAGATGCAAGAATCAACCACTCAGGTTTAGTACCAGTATCTCGCTAATCAGCCTCGCTAGGTACAACGACAATGCCAATACCCTGTATGACAAACCTTTGTCCATGTCTAGCTATTGTCATTGAATCAGTAGCTCGTCATCACCAAATAAAACCTACACAGACTCATCCAGTGCCTCACCCACTACCCAACACTCGCTAACCACAACCCCTACTATGGGGAGCCTTAGAATCTGCCAAACATCCTCTATAGTTACCATCATCTCCCTAGTCGGTAGATGAAATCTAGATGTCTTCGAGTCCCAACACTCTATCAAGTTTGTCAGCATGGCCCTATGGGCCTTAATCATCAGATAAGATAGCATATGGAATAGTTTTTCCACTGCTAACCTCTGGTGATCTACGTCAGTCATCGGCGCCATGCATCTCATCAGTACCTTCGACCATCTCTCCTATGTCAGCAAGCTCTCAACATTCTACATCTATGATATGACCACTATATTAGTTTCTACTTTTTTTTACATTGTTTTGTTTCCCTTCCCCCTCGACCTCGGGATTTCCCTTCCATGTCCTTTCTCTTTCCTCCCTTTTCCCTCACCTTCTCTCATTCCTCTCAAATCCCCAGACGACCTAGCCCCGACGTGGGCTAACCTACCCTGGTCCATGGGTGGACCTGTCTCAGTTCGGGTAGACCCACCCTAGTTCGTCGACGGACCCACCCCGACTCAAGTGGGCTCCCGCCTAGCGGAGGGCGGTGCTACTTTGGCTCAGGTGGATCTGCTCGAGCTCTCACGCGAGCTCTCGCTTGACTATGGGTAGACCCACTCAAGAGCCCAGGCAGACCTGCCCAACTGCGATCGGATATGCCCGTGCTCCTGGGCAGACCCACTCGGATGTAGGCAAACTTTCTTGAGATTTTAGGTGGCCCCAGAGCTACCTGAGTGGACCTGCCCACGTCCATGGGCGGACCTTCCCTCGTATGTGGGCATAATTTCTTGAGCACGGATGAATTCGCTCCTCTGTTCACCTCGAGCAAAACCCACCCCCTCCCCTAGTTTTTTTTTCCCCACCGCCTACTAATTTTCCTCCCCGACTAAACTTGAAATCCCATTTTTTTCCCTCTTACCCATTTTTCCTCCTCCCCCCAACAAAACCCATATTTTCAATTTTTTTTAAAAACTTAAATGAAATGACCAAAATCACAAAGTTGGGTTTGGAGCTAACTTGGCGTTGCACGACACACTCGCTGAAGAATTTTCGTCTCTACTCCCCCCGATGGATGATGTCGCTATTGTACTCTGGCATCGTGCAGCTTCACTCTCACCTTCTCCTTTCGTCCCTCTCCTCCTCACTTGACAGTTGTCCAAATGAGAAGTAATTCTTAGAATTGCCTTTTATAAGCCTTTTCCCTCCTCTTTACATCTTTTAAATCAAGGGAATTTTTTCCCTTTATTTAACCAAAATTTCTTTGAACTAATTCCTTCACCCTCTATCTTCTTGAGGCCATCATTTGCACACCGTATACCCATTTGCATCCATTCAAATGCCAATCTTCTTAGTTTTCCATGCTCTTTCCAACAACATTTACCACTCCATACTTTCGAGAAGTTGCCTGGGGCCCCCTTTTCCTTCCCTGTCTGCATTCTCAAGGGGGCATACCCTACGATTCTCTCCCAATCTTCCACCATAAACCTTCTCTTGTGAGACTGGGGCATCCCCTTTTATTCCCCTTCGTTCGGGCAACTCATACAAACTCTCCCATGCTGGGGCATCTCTTTTCTGGTTGCTTCCTCTACAGAGTCATTTGTATCTTTATTTTTATTTGAAACCCTATTATTCTAATAGTGTTTTGAAGAGGGGAAAAATGTAGACATCTAAATTTGACCACTTCAATATGGTCAAAGGCATCTCCTTAATCATCCCTTTTCTCATTTACTTCATCCTCTTTATCGATATTAATTAAATCATTCATTTAATTAATATTTTTGGTCCTACATATGGTTTCCAAAGTATTTAATTTAATAAATATTTTTCCCCTCTTTCCTCTCTAGATTAAATAAATATATCACTTTATTTAATTGTCATATTACCTCTTGGAATTTTAAATTTATTTTAAATTCCTCACTTTCTTTCTCATTGTCACATCCTCCAACTTTTGCAATTTGGTCTCTAATCCCTCTTAACCATCATAATTAATTTATGGTTAAGATGTACACACCCCTAATCATCATTAGGGTTCAATCCTCTATAATTTCCCACTTGCCTCTAATTTGTCATTAATTTGTCTAATCAGGTACTTGCACAACCTTAATCACTTAGTCTAAAGGTCAACCTAATACCCATGTCATTTATGGAATGTGTCCTAAGTCAACCTTATTAAAGACTTTCTCCATTTGAAGAAGGCACTCCATTCCCCATGTGAATTTTTAATTCACATTTAATCCCCCAATGCATTTCAAAGAATTTTAAATTCCTTCTCTCATCCCCATGAGGATATTTGAGGAATTTTTAATTCCTCACATGTCCTGTCACCCACATGGGGACAAGGACCTCATTTATGAGGAGATCTTGTCCCAATCCCAAGGTACTATGTACTACCTCCATGTCATGTACTCTACTTCCAACTCATGTACACATCATCCTTTTCAAGCCACTTCACATGCCACATGTCAAAATGTGAGGGCTTGTGAGTTTTCAACTCACCCTAGCCCTACATATTGATTTTGGTAGCTCAATCTCAACTGTCCATTTCTCTAGAGAATTCCAAATTCTCTATAAATACCCCTCTTTTCTCTCATTTTGAGGGAGATCATTCATGCTAGTCAAACTCTTGCAAAATTTTCTCTTGAGCCATACTTAGCCAAATTATTGCATTTCTATCCATTTTCACCTATTTTACATCCCCATTACATCTAACAAACATATTTTGCCATCAAATGAGCATACAACATCAAATATCAAAGTTCCAACCAAAGGATCGATTCAAGACAAGGTGAATCAACTTCATTTATTATCTTTACTTTGTTTTTGAATCCAACTAGGCCAATCTTGAGGTGTAGGGTGTTCATAGTTGTTTTTTGCACTCTTTTGTTTGCTACTAATTTTCTAACAAGTATCTTCACCCTATCACATGTACTAATTATTTATTACTCTTGTTAAAATCCATAAGAAATGTTGTATTCTTTACATGATGGATTAGGGGAGTGTTACATGATTATCAGGATCCTTTGTGCGAAGCCAATTTGACATTTTGAGTAAAAGGGTCTAGGTGGCCTTCACTACAAGTTGTAACCTCTTTTCCTACACAATAAAATGGGAGTAATTACAATTTATTTTTAAATAAAGTATATTTTATTTCATCTAATCATTCAAACAAGGTTTGAGGCAAGATTGATTCTAATGAGGATGTAAAATAGCTTATAGGGTTTTTGTAACACTTTACCTAGCCAAACATATCCCACCTTGTCACAGTCTCATAGGTAATTAATGACATTAAATATCACCTTGTAAGTACATATTTTCTAGATGATACTCAAGTATAATATTATTGGATTGATCAAGTCCAAAAATGAAGGGCGTACAAAAGTATTAGCATTCATAGCAAACTATATAAGGACTTAAATTTATATCCAATTTTGGTCCAATGTCTAATTCAATTGGAGGTTGTTACTCTTCTTGTAAAATCTCATATCTCCCCATGTTTGACACTAAGATTATTTGTGTATCTATTTTATTTTTCTTTGATTCATTTGAGCAATACCAATTTTTTTCCCAAAGTTTGAGAGGTGAGAATGATCCTACGATTTCTGAGTTATGGGCCCATAATGTAACTTAGCATAGGTTTATATAACTTGGTTTGTATCAAATTTATCCAAGCTACCTATATTCCTAATATTGATGTCCTTGATATTTAATCATGAACGCAAAGCTACTATAATCAAGAAAAAGGACTTAGGAGAAGAAAACCCTAGGATGAAATGATCTAATCTAGATATACATATAGAAGTGAATTTGGTCCACAAGACAAAGTTCACTAGTTCAATTTTGTAGGTTACAAGGTAGATTGTATGTGGTATGGACTTGATTGTACATTTGATCTTTTTCAAGATGAATAGAACAAATTATTCTTTATTATGTCCCTGACCCAATAAAGCTTGATAAATATATCCTTTGATAAATCTCAAAACACAAACTTCAATTTATACTGTCATGTTTCTTTCCAAAATTTCTCCTAGGCCTCTCTAAGAGTCAAAATTTGTTACTTGTAGGTTCCTAAAGAATTGAGTTTTCTTTGTTACATTATCTCAAAATATTGTTTTGGAAGATTAGAGTTTGGTTGAATTTAGGTTTTTTATTACTATTTTTAATTATGACTAGGAATGCTCATGTAATAATTGACTCTATGATGTTTCAAATGGGGTGTTATGGGAAAATCATTATAGATTGTTTTGGAATATTTTTGTTAACTTCTAATGAAATTTTTTGGCTTTTAAGAGATTGAACACCTTAGGTCAAGATGATATCTCGGTGCACTTATATTTTAAAGTTTGAAAGTAAGATAAGCTTAATCCATCTTTGTATCTTTTGTTATTCTTAAGTTTTTGTGATAACTAGTGATGGTAATGTGTGGATTTCTATTTGAGAATTGAAAGTCAAGATCTATCGTTATATTTAATCATTAACTATGTTAGTTGTTTAATGATTGATTGTTCCTTCCTGGGGAAATCTTTTTGATATTTTGATTGCTTGATTTCTTGGTGAAGATATGACTCATGATTGCTTCATTTGATTACTTATTGAATTTCAATGAATTGATTATCCTTTATATCCATTTCTTGAAGGATTCACCACCCTTCATGGTTGTCTTTTGAGAATAATACTTTATTTCTAAATTGATCGATATATTTGTTTCTTATTGATGATTTTATGTATAAATGATTTCCCTTTTATATCTTATTGTTGAGGGAGTCATAGTCTTCCACCTTTGAAGGGTTACAAATTTTAACATTTGAAGAGTCACAAACTTTTACATTTGAAGGGTCACAACCTTTCACATTTGAAGGGTCACAACCTTTCACATTAGGAGTCAGACCCTTTCTCACATCATCACTATTCTTTGAGAACCTAATTTAATTCACTTACAAAATCACTTAAGGTTCTATTCTCAATTGAATTATTTCATAATGTTATGGATGCCTTTCTCAAATAAAATTATCTCCCTTTTTTATCTCAAGTTTTAAGGGAGTCATACCTCAATAGTTACAACTCTTTATCCCCTTAATATCTCAAGTGTTATAAATCTCTTATAGATTTGGAATTTTCATAATTGTTAAGTATAAAGTAATCATAAATGCACATGCAGTAAACCTGTTGAAGACACATTGGTGTAAGATATGAAGAAGACATATAAATACACACAATGCATGAATTATACAAATAAATACATGCAATACACAAAGTTTACACATAAATACATGTAAAACATTAAGCATACATATAAATACACATAAATACACACAATACATGAAGTATACACATAAATACATCTAAAACAAGAAGCATACATATAAATACATGTAAGACATGAAGTGTACATATAAATACACATACATATATGAAAGACACACATATATGGAAATGCAATGTTGGCCTACTTGATTCTTATTTTTTTCATTGACTTAAGAAGAGGATTGAAGGGTGGTTAAAGTAGGTTTGTCCTATAGGTTGGTAGGATTAAGGCTTTGATACCAATTGTAATGTCCCCTACTTGGAGTATTCGTGGACTTTCCTTAAGGGACCGTTACACAACATAAAATTGTTTAACAAATAATATTTCATGAAAATTGATATAATATATTAAATTTAAGAATAAATGAAATATTAATATTTATGAAATAATGAACAACAACTTAAACTTGAATCTAATCTATAGAATCCTTTCTGATAACCAATCATGATAGGGATGAGAGAGAAATGTGTGATAGGGTGCTAGAACAAGGAGCATTCAACCAAGACAATTCCTTTCATCTTAGGGACATCCAAGAAAGACAATCCCTTTGGGAACATCTAACCAAGACAATTCCCATATTTCCCTTTAATATGTCTCCTTGCCATCCTTACACATAGTTGCTTAAAGAAAAATATGTAAATTATAATAATATAAACAATTTCACTATTACAATCCTTTGAAGAGGAGAAGAATGAGCTAATTTCTTTGGTTAATACACATTATAATCAGGAACTAGAGGTGGCTAACACCATAAAGAATTTGAAGTAGCAATTTTTATGATTTTTTTCTAGTCTTTTATTTTGTTGATGGTTTGTTGTTAGTAAGCTTTTGTTTTTACTGTTTTATTTTTTCATCTTAGCAAAATTTTATTGTAAAGGGTTTCAGGTCCCTTCAAAACCTATTTTTACCCATTAATAAAAAAAAATCACTAGTTTTCCTTATTTACTCATGTAGACATAACATATCTCCCTTATTGAAAATCAACCATTATGAACATAACTATACATATCTTTACATTCCTATCAAATAATATATATATTAAATGCATATATATTCAGGTGCATACCAACCACTAATTGTATCTATAATTGCTTCTTTTCTAAATACAAATTTATTTCTATATGATTTGATTTCATATTCATTCCCCATTTCCTTGGTGTCCTTTGCAAATGATTTAACTTCCCTTATATATCCCCATTTCTAAGTGAAATGATGTATCCATTTGAATAGAGATCTCCTATCAAAAGGACGTGACTTTTTTTTAAAACTAATTGATGTTTGTCTTATCCTCAAGGACTACCTTTATTTCCTTGTTTTCTTTTATTGCTTGTTGCCTTTCTAATATTAATCACCGCTTTAAATGGAATTGCTGCCTTTCTAACTTTAATCATTGTCTTATTAAAATATAATTTGCGGCTTTTTCATTATCAATTGTTTCCTTATGAAATGAGATTAGCATCTTTAATAGAATTGATTCCTTAAATAGTACTTTTTTTTCTATCTTATTGAATTTTTGTCATTATGGCTTTGTCTTATTACACATACATGGATCAATCTGCTCTAAATAATATTTTTGTCTTGTTTTATTAACTGCTCTTTTGATTTCTTTTCAACAATTGTTGCTTGTAACTAATATTTTCTCTTATCATCGCTATAAGTTTTGGAAGGTATTAGTTGCAGATATTTATTAACTATTTAATTCTTGTGAAACCCATCTCTTCACCTAGGGGCATGACATGAGAAATGGGGAAGAATGGAAGAGGCCACAGTAGAAAACATGAACTTTACAAATTTTCAAACATTATTTTAAATATCATTAACTTTTGACATCCTAATAAATCATTTATAAACATCTATTATAATATATCTACATCAAAACTTATAATTAAACATCACTATTTATTATTTTAATTTCAAATGTTATTTATATTTGTTTCTTCTAATCCAACCTTTTATCTGTTAATTTCTATAACCCAGCAACAGATTAATTGCACAATAAATTCACAGAAAGAAATCTAATTTATAACAATTAATACAACTGGGTTAATTAACAACTAATAACAGCGGAAGCAAAAATAACATGAAGCCAAACACAAAAAGACAATAACACAGATATACCCAGGAAACCCCAATGCGGGGAAAAACCTGCAAATGTTGGATCTTCTATTTAGCCTAACAGCAAACTTTTCTTTCGAAAATACCATATGAGTTTGCTACAGCAATCTTGTATTTATAGAGCCTAGCTGCTTTACTTAGCGTGCAAGGAAAGAATCTTTCCTTGCTTTCTTTGGCTTTATTTACACATAAAATCACTTTAGGATTTATCTTATCCTCACAAACTCGGAAACATTCTATTAAAGAATAAAATCCCACTCTTGGATTTATCTTATCCTGTTGTTGCTAAAAATCCAACTCGAATTGTTTTAAAGCATATCTAATCTTGAGTTGCTTTAAAACAAATCCATATCCCACTTTTCTAGCTACAAAAATCAACACTCCCTCTTAGCGAGGAAAGTGTTATGCACCACACCCAACTTGTCCCTAAAGAATTCAAACTTGCTCTTCATCAAGGCCTTCGTCAGGATATCTGCTATCTTGTTCGTCCGTAGGAATATAATTGAGCTTCACTATCCCCTTCTCCACAGAATCTCTGATGAAGTGGTACTTGATCTCAATGTGCTTTGACTTGTCATAAAACACTGGATTCTCAGAGAGTTTGATGCAACTCTGATTATCACAGTAAATGACTGTAGGATCCAACTCCTGATTAAAGAGCCCAGCTAGAAGTTTTCGAAGCCATATAGCTTCACATGTAGCCATACTGGCTGCCATATACTCGGCCTCTGTAGAACTCAGTGCAACTGACTTCTGTTTCCTGCTATACCAAGAGACTGCTCCTGATCCCAAACTGAAACTACACCCTAAAGTGCTCTTTCGATCAGCTGTACGCCTGCCCAATCAGACAAGAAACCCCTTGAGCTTCACTCCATCCTGCTGAACATACTTCAGCCCATAATCAACTGTGCCTTGAAGATATCTCAAAACATGCTTCGCAGCTATCCAGTGCACACGTTTAGGTTCCACCATAAACTGGCTGAGTGAGTTCACTGCAAAACAAATGTCTGGCCTGGTGTTGACCAGATACATAAGAGAGCCTATCAACTGTCTATATAAAGTCGGGTCCACTACCTCTGATCTGGAAGCATCAATCTTCTTCCAATTGGTCACAAGTGGCATTGACATAGGCTTACAATTTTCCATCCTAAATCGCTTCAAGATATCAATTAAGTACTTTCCTTGTCCAAGGAAGATCTCTCCCTCTTTCTGCCACAACTCCAATCCCAGAAAGTAGTGCATCAACCCCAAGTCCTTCATCTAAAACTCTCCTGCAAGATCCTGCTTGCAATGTGCTATGAGCTCCTCTGACCCTGTGAGAAATAGGTCATCAACATATAACAACAATATGAGAAATTCACCCTTCACCTGAACATAGTACAGGTTTGAATCTGCCTCACTCTTGATGAAGCCCACACTCTGCAAGTAACTATCAATACGTGAATACCATGCCCTGGGAGCCTGCTTGAGTCCATACAGTGCTCTTTTCAACCTACATACATGAGAATCTCTCTCATGTGCTTCAAACCCTTCTGGTTGCTCTATGTAAATCTCTTCCTCAATCACCCCATTGAGGAAAGTCGTCTTTACATCCATCTGATGAATCCTCCAACCCATCTGTGCTGCTATAGAAATGATAGCTCTTATGGATGAGTACCTAGCTACTGGAGCGAAAGTCTCATCATAGTCGACTCCTTCCTTCTGTGAAAACCCCTTAGCCACAAACCGGGCTTTGAACTTTTCCACACTACCATCTGCAGCATGCTTAATCTTATATAGCCATCTCGAGCCCACCACAGACTTATTTTCTGGTCTTGGTACTACCTCCCACACACTGTTCTTCATGATGGAAGAATACTCTTCCACCATGGCATCTCTCCACACTTGGTGCTTGGATGCCTCCTAAAAGCTGGAAGGCTCTACTTCAATTAATTCACTCATAAGTGCCACATAATCTGAATAACGTCTGGGAGCCCTTCTTTGTCTGACTGAATCTTGAGGATCACCTACGTATTCTTGAGCCTCTCTTAATGTTTGCTCAGCTGCCCTGTTCCTCCTCTTCTCACTAATAGGAATCTGAAGCTGAGGAATTATTTGTTCCTCTATCTGATCATCCTGCTTGTTCTGCTCTCCAACTTGCATGACTGAAGTTTGAGGAATTTGTGCTACCTCCACTATGGATGTTTGTTCCTCCTCATTCATCAAGTTACTTGACTTCTGAAGAGCCCTCTCTTCCTCAAACTTCACATCTCTATGAACCACTATTTTCCTGAGAGTAGGAATATAAACCCGATAAGCCTTAGAAGTTTCACTGTACCCAACAAAGATACCCTTCTCTACAGTAGGTTCCAACTTGGTTCTCTTCTCAACAGGAATGTGACAATACACAAGGCATCCAAAGATGCGAATGTGCCCCAAATCTGGTTTCTTACCAGTGAACGCCTCTTCTGGATTCAATTTACCCAACACTTTGTGAGGGCTCCTATTCTGCAAATACACAGCTGTGTTGCAAGCTTCTGCCCATAAGAACCAAGGCAGATCCTGATCATGAAGCATGGCCTTGGCTGCTCCAACTATAGCCCTATTTTTTCGTTCAGCAACCCCATTCTGTTGAGGGTTGTACGGAACTGTCAACTCTTTCTTGATACCTTCCTGAGCACAAAAATATTTGAAGGCATTCGAGGTATACTCGCCTCCATTATCAGACCTCAGTATCTTGATCTTCTTCCCAGTTTGGTTCTCCACGAGAGCCTTAAACTCTTTGAACCTACTGAAGACCTCATCTTTATTCTTCATGAAATATATCCATGTCTTCCTGGAGAAATCATCAATGAAAGTAACATAATACTCATATCCATTCAAGGATGTTGTTGACATAGGTCCACACACATCTGAGTGTACAAGATCCAAAATCCCTTCGGATCTAGTGTCGCTACTTGGAAAATTGGTCTTGGCATATTTCCCAAGAGCACAACCCTTGCACACCTCATGTTTTTCTGTCTTCATCCTAGGAAGCCCTGTCACTATTTCCTTAAGAATATTAAGTGCTCCATAGTGAAGGTGAGCCATCCTCCTATGCCATAATTCTCCTATCCCTTTACAGCTACTAACCAACGCATGTGCTGGCTCAAACTGTAACCGAAACAAGCTGCCATGCCTGACACCAATCACTTTTGCAATCTTGGAATCTTTGGGACGAATATAGACTTTTCCCCTCTCAAAGGTCACAATGTAACCCTTGTCTTCCAAGGCAGAAACTGATATTAAATTCTTTGTCATGCCAGGGACATACAACACATCCTCCACCAACAAAGGTTTGCCAGACTCCCTCTGAAACTTGACGGTGCCAATACCAGTTGCATGGTACTTGGCATTGTCTCCGAGCTCAATATAGAAATCCAGCTTCTTCTCCTCCAACTTGGTGAAACATTCTTTGACTCCCGTCATGTGGCGAGAAGCCCCACTGTCAATATACCATACCCTGTTGGCAATTGAACTTGAGAGACAAGCAATGAGCGAAAACTCATTTTCAAATCGTGATGCAAACTCGTCCACCTCTGCTGTAGCAGCAAATTGCTTCTTCTGCTTGTCCTTATTTTTCTTATTCGGACATTGACTAGCATAGTGACCCATCTGATGGCAGCAAAAACATTTAATCTTGCTTAGATCTTTCTTCTTCCCACTCTTGGAAGAAGAACCTTCCGATTGCTCTTTATTGGACTTCTTCTTACCCTTGCTTGCAAGAGCAAGATTTTCTTCATCTTGAACCTTCTTTGTCTGATCTCCTCGATGAGCACCTTCACGGATCTCCTCCTGAACAAAATCATCCCAAAGTCTTGCCCAATCAGGTAGCCGATCTCTGCCGACAACACACTTGACAAACACTTCCCAGTGCTTTGAAAAACCATTCAAGGCTATACGCACCAACTCATCTTCTTTAATCGTCTCTCCAACAGCAGCAAGCTCATCCCTGACTTGTGTCAGCTTGGACAAGTAAGAGGTCACACTCTCGCCTTTGGACATCTTGGTATTATGCAATTTGTCCTTGAGCATCATCTTACAACTCTGATAGTCGCTCTGATAAAGTTTTGTGAGTGTATCCCACATCTCCTTGGCGGTGTCTTTCCCCGATAAATGAGGAATTAAATGATCTCTTACTCCATCCAGGATAATCCTCTGAGCTTTGGCCTCTTTGACTTCATGTGAATCTAAGGCAACAGGATCATTTGTTGGTGGAGTCACTTCTATGCTAGCATAGATCCATAGCCTGTTCTCCTTGAGAACAGATGTAATCCGAACCTTCCACTGCAGAAGAAGTTAGGACGACCTCGAAATTGCCCTCAGATCAACATCAGGCTATAGCCACAAAGAATTGAGATGAAAAATCAGATGACTTTTTTTTTCTTGAAATCATAAGCATAAATCTTTGGCTTCATTCGTGAGTTTAGAGTCTGGATACTATGTTAATTTCTTATAACCTTAAAGAACAACACTCGTACAATAAATTCATAGAAAGAAATTGATTTATAACAATTAATACAACTGGGTTAATTAACAACTAATAACAGCGGAAGCAAAAATAACATGAAGCCAAACACAAAAAGACAATAACACAGATATACCCAGGAAACCCCAATGCGGGGAAAAACCTGCAAATGTTGGATCTTCTATTTAGCCTAACAGCAAACTTTTCTTTCGAAAATACCATATGAGTTTGCTACAACAATCTTGTATTTATAGAGCCTAGCTGCTTTACTTAGCGTGCAAGGAAAGAATCTTTCCTTGCTTTCTTTGGCTTTATTTACACATAAAATCACTTTAGGATTTATCTTATCCTCACAAACTCGGAAACATTCTATTAAAGAATAAAATCCCACTCTTGGATTTATCTTATCCTGCTGTTGCTAAAAATCCAACTCGAATTGTTTTAAAGCATATCTAATCTTGAGTTGCTTTAAAACAAATCCATATCCCACTTTTCTAGCTACAAAAATCAACATTATCTAAAATAAATTTCTTTATTTATTGAAGATTCATTCTCCCTTATAATCAAAACAATAATTGTACTTCAATTTTTTTGAGATATCCATTATTTAAATTTAATATTATATATATATATATATATATGCAAAATTTTATGGAAATTTTGAATGTAAATTAAAACTCATTCTCATTCACAATATAATAAATACACTAAAATAATTTTTACAAATATGTAATGCACAATTATTATAATATAATGAATTCATCCTAAAAGTTACATTTACTTTAAATATACTTCAAATATATTTTATATTATCTTTTTAAAATTTTAATATAAAATATATTAATTTAAATCTTTAAAAACTATTTATAAAGTATGAATTGAATGAAGTTAAAAGATTAAAAAATCTTAAATTATCTTTAGTTGTTTATTAATTTAGACTTAAATTTGTTGAAAGTAAATATTTTTATGATCACTACATATTTCATATCCATAAACATAAACATATGCATTACTTATATTATATTTTATATAATTTTGTGACATCTTATATAAAATCTTTTATTTCATACGATATAATCTTTTCAAAATTTTAATTACATTTTACATAAAAAAATATAAATACAATCATACAATAATCAAACTTAAATCTTGAATATTCTAACAATATAATCATGTTGCTAAATCATATTACCAAATAAATCAAATGATGGCAAAATTATACTTAAAATAGATTAATGCTTACTTATTTTAAATGTATTTCATTAGATCACATTAATTTTACTAAAAGTTTGAAATAAACAACTTATTTAGATTATATATAAAAGCTATAAAAGATTTTCATTCTTGAAACATGATAAACATGTACATAATTCAAAAATCAAATAAAATCAAGATATCTGAAATACAAGAGTTGCAATTAAAGCTCACTAAAGGAATAACCCAAAAGATATGTACAAAAACTTTGCTTTCAATTAAATGGCAAGGACTAGCTCGCACTTTGGCCTCTTCTTCATCAAGTCTTTTGTGGGACAAATTAACACATAAAATCAGTCATTGAAATCAATTTTATTATTTGATGAAGGTAGTGTTTTTGTAAAGGAAAATATTTTAAAATATTTTTGTGGATACTATTTAGAATATTTAAGAATTCTTTTAAATAGAATCTTTTAAATTTTGTAATAATACATAAGTTAAAATTTTCCTTTTAAAATATGAGAAATTTTCATTATAAACAATATTTCAAAATCTAATTGATAAGGGTGTGGTTTGGTGGTCAAATTGCTTGGTTGTAGTGGCCCCTACAAGGGTTGCAAGCCTTGTGCCTGATTTCTTGTAAAGGGTTCATAATTCTGATCAAAAGGGTTTACCACTAATAATATTAATTTCAATTTATCTATAACAAAATTACCTTTTTTTTTTTTTTTTTATTGAACAAAGAGAAAGAATTACAAGAACAAAGCTACCAGCAGTAGCTGAAACCAAAAAATCAGATATACATAATCCGAGTGACCATATCAGAGGCCGAACAAGGCAACAGCCATAAGAAACAGCCACAAAAAGACAAATTACAAAATATGTATAACATTTTACAATGCTCCATCTTATTGCCCAGTTGAAACTTCGTAATCTGCATTATAATTTGTTGTAGCCTTTGTTTAGCCTGCTCATTCTTCTTACCTATAACCCGAATCTGTGAAAAAAGAACAATCACCTATAGATATATGTGAGAGTAAAGCCCAACAATCTAATAAGAGTTACTAGAAAACATTGCACCACACCTAATCTTCCATAACAAAATTACTTTTATCCCTCTTTGAAAAAATTAGTTCTTGAAACGGGTTCCACAACATCGCTGCCTAAAAGTTTCTACCTCTGATTTTTAAACAACCATTGTTCTTTGGTTAGCAATGGCTGATGCCATCACTCCACATACAACAGGCGTTCATGTCTGCGGGAAATGACAAATCACACTGACATCGTGTACGTTGTTTGTGTTTGTACGAATGAATTGAGAAGGTGTAGGACAATGCACAAGGGAATCGATTGAAGTGCTCAAGTCGAGCTTACCCAAGATGATGTCAGCCTGACTGCAAGGACTTCAAAGATTCCAAAACATATGACTGGCAAATACATGTACTCCGCATAGACCCATGCGAATCATGTCTGCAGAAAATGAATGTGCTTGTAAAAATCTGTGGAGACCTTAATGAAATGCTGGATCACATCCCCATTTCCTTATTTCAAATTTTGATGAGTTTAGATGTCAGAAAAGATGGCATTTCCTAAAGTAGGGGTTTCTCAATGGCTGGAACAAATAAAGAACACACAAAAGCATGGAGAAGAACAAGGCATAGCATCTCATGTGCATCCATACATCTTCACCATACCAGAGCCCCTGCGTGTTGAAAGGCCAGATGCTTATATGCCACAGGTAGTTTCTCTTGGTCCTTACCATCATCTTAAGCTTGAACTGTTTGAGTCTGAAAGATATAAATCGAAGCTTACTATCCTAGTTGAAAAAAAAGCAAAGGGAGGGACTTTTGAGGATTTGGTTAAAGATCTAATTAGTATTGGAGGGGACATAAGGAACAGTTATAATGATCAAATTGAGTGTGGAGATGAAGCATTAGGGTGGATGATGGCTCGGATGCTGTGTTTATTCTGGAGTTTATTGGCTGTTATAACCAATATGAAAGCCCTAGAATTCAACAGACAACCCTTATTTTCAGAATATGGAAGCTGTTTTCAATCCAGAAAGAAAGAGCCCTTTGTTCTTCCCACTCCAGGCTGGTATATTTAAGCTGGAGAATCAAATCCCACTTTTCGTTTTGAAAAAAGTTTTGGAATGGCAGACTGGTTCAGAAAATCAAGCTTTAAACAGGCTTAATATGACAATTTCAAGTGCCTGTAAAAATTTCTCACCTTTCGTGCATGTTGGGGATTCTTATCGTTCTGTTACGCGAGAATGCTACAATGGTTTGGTTGATGAAAGGCATATACTAGAATGCCTTTATAATTTTATCGTTCCGAAGGAAAATAATTCTCAGACTAATGCACCCGTCGGAGATAATCATAGTGGGATTATGCTGAGGAGCACCGCTTCTCAGTTTCTTCATCAGATGACATCAAGATTTAGGGGACTTCTGTCTCCCAAATCCCGTAAAGCTGATATATATCTCCCTTCAGCAACAGAATTACACAGGAGACGGGTGAAATTCTCTCCTTTCAAATGGGCATCCGAAGAGATAAGGTTTGATAGAGCCAGCTCTACACTGTTCCTTTCTTGTATAGAGATGGACTACATGAAGGCCAGAGGCAGAGGAGGAAGTTTTCACACACAGTAAAAATTAAAATATAAAATATTATTTTCTAACACACAGAGCTGCTGCTCGTAATTTTCTGTTTGCTCACATTCACCTTCTTCTTCTCATTCTCATTCCTTGTCAAAAATAAAAATTCAAAATCACCTAACTAACTTTTCCCCCGTCAAAATGCATTTAATACAATGTCATTTTCATAATATTAAAACTTAAATATTAATTCCCTGACGGTGGCGGCTTTCTCCATAGTTCCCCGCGGTATCGCGATGGTTAAAATCTTTATTGCGATATTGCGGGCAGCGGTTAGTTGACGGCCCGGTAAACTGCGGCGGTTAAAAATAAAACAAACTTTTACGGAGTCTCCCGTGATATCGCGATGAATATTTTATTGATTGCGATATAGCGGGTATTGGCTGGAGGTACGACAGACGGTTGATATAAAACAAAAAGACTACGGAAGTCTCCCGCGGTATCGCAATGGCTAATTTATTGATTGCGATATAGCGGGCAGTGGTTGGCGGGGACGGCGGCAGTTAGGGTTAATATTCCAACACTACAGAACATATGTTTTCTTGAGGAATATGGTGGCACTGGAAGCATTCATGAAATGGAAAAGTAAAGTGTTTACTTGCTATGCAGACCTGATGGACAGATTGGTCGACACTCCTAACGATGTTGCAGTACTGAAGAAATATGGTATCATCTATAGTAGTTTAGGAAGTAATAAAGAGATAAGCATTCTGTTGAATGGCATCTGCAGATCAATATGGAGGAGCCCATATGATCCTATCGACAATACAATCAAGGCTGTAAATGATTATTACAGAAGTAGGTACCGAGTTTTACTCGGTGAGTGCTTGCAGGAACATTTCTCAAAGCCATGGCGAGCTGCATCAGTGATAGCTGCATGCACTCTGCTCCTTCTGACTTTCTTGCAGACATTATTCTCATATTTTCAACTTCGCCGAGACTGTGAACCCAAGTGCGCATAACTTCTCTTTACAGTATTTCATGTCTGTGTCTGTAATAGATTCTCGGTTGTCTATGCATTTTACCTAGCTAGTCCAGCTTTGGCTAGGTAATGAAGACCATAAACGAGATTCATGTGCGTTTCTGTCTGTTCCAAACTAGTATTATTCTCGACACTTTAGATTCCTCTGTTTTATATAATTTGGTTATGATAAAAGAGACTGCTTTGTTAGATTATCCAAGCACCCATAAGTGACAGGAGCAATGTCAATACGTGAATACCATGCCCTGGGAGCCTGCTTGAGTCCATACAGTGCTCTTTTCAACCTACATACATGAGAATCTCTCTCATGTGCTTCAAACCCTTCTGGTTGCTCTATGTAAATCTCTTCCTCAATCACCCCGTTGAGGAAGGCCGTCTTTACATCCATCTGATGAATCCTCCAACCCATCTGTGCTGCTATAGAAATGATAGCTCTTATGGATGAGTACCTAGCTACTGGAGCAAAAGTCTCATCATAGTCGACTCCTTCCTTCTGTGAAAACCCCTTAGCCACAAACCGGGCTTTGAACTTTTCCACACGGCCATCTGCAGCATGCTTAATTTTATACAGCCATCTCGAGCCCACCACAGACTTATCTTCTGGTCTTGGTACTACCTCCCATACACTGTTCTTCATGATGGAAGAATACTCTTCCACCATGGCATCTCTCCACACTTGGTGCTTGGATGCCTCCTGAAAGCTGGAAGGCTCTACTTCAATTAATTCACTCATAAGAGCAACATAATCTGAATAACGTCTGGGAGCCCTTCTTTGTCTGACTGAATCTTGAGGATCACCTACGTATTCTTGAGCTTCTCTCAATGTCTGCTCAGTTGCCCTATTTCTCCTCTTCTCACTCATAGGAATCTGAGGCTGAGGAATTATTTGTTCCTCTATCTCATCCTGCTTGTTCTGCTCTCCAGCTTGTGTTACTGAAGTTTGAGGGATTTTTGCTACCTCAACTGTGGATGATTGTTCCTCCTCATTCATCAAGTTACTTGACTTTTGAAGAGCCCTCTCTTCCTCAAACTTCACATCTCTGCGAACCACTGTTTTCCTGAGAGTAGGAATATAATCTCTATAAGCCTTAGAAGTTTCACTGTACCCAACAAGGATATTCTCTTCGTAGGTAGGTTCCACCCTTGGTTCTTTCTCAACGTGAATGTGATAATACAATAAGGTATCCAAAGACGAACCCCAAATCTGGTTTCTACTGAACGCTTTCTGAGTCACTTGACTAACACTTTGTGAGGGCTCTTATTTCGCAAATACACAAATTGTGTTGTAAGCTTCTATAAGAAATTCATATGTATTTCGGACATGAAGTATGGCTTTGGTCGTCAATGAGTAGTTTCTATTTTTCCGCTTCAAGAACCTCGGCCTCTGGCCAGGGTTGTACGGAACTGTCAACTCTTTTTTGATACCTTCCTGAGCACAAAAATATTTGAAGGCATTCGAGGTATACTCGCCTCCATTATCAGACCTCAGTATCTTGATCTTCTTCCCAGTTTGGTTCTCCATGAGAGCCTTAAACTCTTTGAACCTACTGAAGACCTCATCTTTATTCTTCATGAAATATATCCACGTCTTCCTGGAGAAATCATCAATGAAGGTAACATAATACTCATATCCATTTAAGGATGTTGTTGACATAGGTCCACACACATCTGAGTGTACAAGATCCAAAATCCCTTCGGATCTAGTGTCGTTGCTTGGAAAACTGGTCTTGGCATATTTCCCAAGAGCACAACCCTTGCACACCTCATGCTTTTCTGTCTTCATCCCAGGCAGCCCTGTCACTATTTCCTTAAGAATATTAAGTGCTCCATAGTGAAGGTGAGCCATCCTCCTGTGCCATAATTCTCCTATCCCTTTACAGCTACTAACCAACGCATGTGCTGGCTCAAACTGTAACCGAAACAAGCTACCATGCCTGACACCAATCACTTTTGCAATCTTGGAATCTTTGGGACGAATATAGACTTTTCCCCTCTCAAAGGTCACGATGTAACCCTTGTCTTCCAAGGCAGAAACTGAGATTAAATTCTTTGTCATGCTAGGGACATACAACACATCCTCCACCAACAAAGGTTTGCCAGACTCCCTCTGAAACTTGACGGTGCCAATACCAGTTGCATGGTACTTGGCATTGTCTCCGAGCTCAATATAGAAATCCAACTTCTTCTCCTCCAACTTGGTGAAACATTCTTTGACTCCCGTCATGTGGCGAGAAGCCCCACTGTCAATATACACCATACCCTGTTGGCAATTGAACTTGAGAGACAGGCAATGAGCGAAAACTCATTTTCAAATCGTGATGCAAATTCGTCCACCTCTGCTGTAGCAGCAAATTGCTTCTTCTGCTTGTCCTTATTTTTCTTATTCGGACATTGACTAGCATAGTAACCCATCTGATGGCAGCAAAAACATTTAATCTTGCTCAAATCTTTCTTCTTCCCACTCTTGGAAGAAGAACCTTCTGATTGCTCTTTATTGAACTTCTTTTTACCCTTGCTTGCAAGAGCAATATTTTCTTCATCTTGAACCTTCTTTGTCTGATCTCCTCGATGAGCACCTTCACTGATCTCCTCCTGAACAAAATCATCCCAAAGTCTTGCCCAATCAGGTAGCCGATCTCTGTCGACAACACACTTGACAAACACTTCCCAGTGCTTTGAAAAACCATTCAAGGCTATACGCACCAACTCATCTTCTTTAATCATCTCTCCAACAGCAGCAAGCTCATCCCTGACCTGTGTCAGCTTGGACGAGTAGGAGGTCACACTCTCGCCTTTGGACATCTTGGTATTATGCAATTTGTCCTTGAGCATCATCTTACGACTCTGATAGTCGCTCTATAAAGTTTTGTGAGCGTATCCCACATCTCCTTGGCGGTGTCTTTCCCGATAAATGAGGAATTAAATGATCTCTTACTCCATCCAGGATAATCCTCTGAGCTTTGGCCTCTTTGACTTCATGCGAATCTAAGGCAACAGGATCATTTGTTGGTGGAGTCACTTCTGTGCTAGCATAGGTCCATAGCATGTTCTCCTTGAGAACAGATGTAATCCGAACCTTCCACTGCAAGAAGTTAGACGCACCCTCGAGCCTATCCTCGTATCGAACCTAGTTGCCATAGCCACAAAAGAACTGGAGATCGAAAATATGATGACTTTTTTTTTTTTTGAAATCTGGTTACAAATCTTGGCTTCGTATTCAGAGTTTAGAGCTCTGATACCATGTTAATTTCTATAACCCAGCAACAGATTAATTGCACAATAAATTCACAGAAAGAAATCGATTTATAACAATTAATACAACTGGTTAATTAACAACTAATAAAGTGGAAGAAAAAATAACATTAAGCCAAACACAAAAAGACAATAACACAGATATACCCAGGAAACCCCAATGCGGGGAAAAACCTGCAAATGTTGGATCTTCTATTCAGCCTAACAGCAAACTTTTCTTTCGAAAAATACAATATGAGTTTGCTACAGCAATCTTGTATTTATAGGGCCTAGCTGCTTTACTTAGCGTGCAAGGAAAGAATCTTTCCTTGCTTTCTTTGGCTTTATTTACACATAAAATCACTCTAGGATTTATCTTATCCTCACAAACTCGGAAACATTCTATTAAAGAATAAAATCCCACTCTTGGATTTATCTTATCCTCACAAACTCAGAAATATTCTATTTAAAGAATAAAAATCCTGTTGTTGCTAAAAATCCAACTCGAATTGATTTAAAGCAAATCTTATCTTGAGTTGCTTTAAAGCAAATCCATATCCCACTTTTCTAGCTACAAAAATCAACACTAGGAATTTCCTAGCCTGTATGGTTGAAATTAAGGGGGAGTGTTGGAATATTAATTTCAACTACCAATATTAAATGAATCTTCTAGTGGTTTCTTGTTCTGGTATGTTCTACCACCTAACCAATAGGAAATAGGTGAAGCCATTAAATGCTATATGTCGGTTCCTCCTGTCGGAAACTTCTTATAATTTCTGAACTCCTCTATAAAGGAGGACTAATGTAATCAGTTTAAGCAGGCAATAGATATTGTGTGCAGCAGCATAGTTGTTATAATATCTTGTCTCCTCTGCCCCACCTACACCACTCTCGTTCGTTAATTCAGAGATTTGATATAATTTTGATTATGATGAAAGAGACTGCTTTATTAGATTACCCAAGCACACACAACTCACAAATGACAGAACCAATGAGGTATAATTGAGATTCCTGTGTAATTTACTGGGTTACTATTCTTTAAGTGGTTTGCAAGAATACAGAATGTGAGTATCTACACTGATGAATGTCAACAACTGGACTTCACACAAGCTTCATCTTCTACAACAACAATGACATCCATGTTGTCAGAAGATTTACCAGATTTTTTACTACGCCTTGTAGCATTGAACACTTCATGCAGCCATAATTCAAGGCACTTCTTTAAATTGCTTCAAGGAACCCAAAGTTAGTTCCTGGAGCAATAAAGGCCAATGTGTTTGACTTTACAAAACAAGGGATTAAATCATAGCTGTCAAACTTCAGACTATTCCATACCCTCTGCACTCTCCTCTCAACAGTAACTATTATAATTCTCCATCTTAGCCTAAGCTGACTGAAACAAGGATGTCACTTTGGAGGGACCATGGGCTCTTCCCAGAGCCCTCCCACCTTGAATCAAATCTCTTTCTTAGATCAGTTGTCTTTCAGGACACACATCAGTTTTGTAGGGAAAAGCTGCTTCAGTTTATTCACCACCACAACCATAAGAAGACAATCAAGCGCTACCAAAAAGGAAAATGGTTGTTGCTTTAGGATGGAAACCCATCAAAGGTGATGTTTTTCATTGATGAAATGGAAAATGGCTGCTCAAGGATAATGCCCTTATTTACAGATTCAGGGGGGACATTTGAATATAGAAAACTCTATAATTTTGAAAGCAATTAACTATTTATGAATATTGTTAGTAGATTAGTTGTTTGTTAGAAGGCAGTAGTTGTTTGATTAGTTTGATTTGGTTATGAATTCTAATGTATAAATGCGTAGTTTGGACCGATGAATTTTAACAAGGAGTTTTTGGTGCGCCCTCCAAGGATTTTGTTTGTAAATTTTTTGATACTTTCATTTGGTATTAGATCATAGGAAGATGGAGAACCTTGCAAGTTTAAACACACACACACAAAGACATATATATTAACATGCTACAGCAGAGGACAAGCAAATGGTGTGCTTTATGTGTGAAGGCATAGTAGTTGCGTGCACCATTTTGTAACGTTGGCTCTTTTGAACGGCTTACATAGTGTGGTTCCCCATTGCCATCACATTTCACTTGGAAGCCCAAACATAGGGCTGAATGGTTACAAATAGCAAGAATTTTTTGTCTTTGTAACCAAGGAATTGTTGTCTTTTTCTGAGAAGAGGAATGGGTTGGATTGGTTGGTGAGGAGAAATTACAGTTTGCAAAGGGAACATTATTTTTTTCAGGTATGGATGAAATGTTGCAAGGTGATAATTGCTAGTTTTTATGCTAAAATATTGTGGATAATTTTCTTTTGCAATTGCATGAGAAAGAGTAAAGATGAGAGTGATAGAAGTAGGTGAAAGAGTATTTTGATAAAAACTTGTAAAAGAGAGATTATCCTTCTAATTGTTTGGAGTATGATGGCAAATCCTATAGGCATATTGAAACTATTGGTTCTTATTTTCATGGGATCAATTTTTCTTATTGGAATATACATAAAGATATCATTGTATTAGGTAATCAACATAAAAGATAATTTAAGCAAAATGAACCAAAAAAAATTCTTATTGGATTTTTTGTCAACAATTCCATTACATCATGTGTCCCAAATCAACTATCCATGATGTAGTGACCCGTTTTTATTGATAAAATTTTAATTACTTCCCTTGTTATTATTACTTGGAATTGGATGATATTCAATGAAGAGCCCTTGTAATAGGAGTTTGTATACATAATACTTTGTGGTAAAATGTAACAAGCTATCAAAAGTTGTGGTATAGTTGGCATGGTGATTTACATATGACAATTATGTTGTAAGTGTTATGGTACATCATATATGTTTTTTTACACATAAGGATGTTGTGGTAGCAATTATAAAGTATTTGGAAGAACTCACAACAATATATGTGTTTGATGTTGTTGATTCATGAACAAAATGCAAAAGATCATGTAACAGTAGTGAATATCATGTGGCACAATATGAGGGCAAGCAAATTTCCTAAAATACGGTACTTGCTACCTTAAGAAGTCAAGATCAATGTCATATTTATATAAGGTACAAAAAGTGAGGAGTTGGTGGTGGTTATACTAAAAACATGTGTGTATATCGATAGTGTAAACGATTTAACTCTTGATTCATAGAATGTGATATGGTAGAGTGTATAAGATGACTATCCACATGAAGCCATCAAACTTGGTGACATATGCAATAAGTTGATGTCATGTATATTGCTAAATTATGTTAATTAGATTAGCTATAGAAGAAGGGTATAATGTAGATTAAGACTCTATAAAGGTTCCAAAGATCTTATTGTACTAATTATGTCATAATTTTAAATAATGTAATTGTGAATATCTTTTGGTGTTGATTTTCTTGTAAGAGGATTCTCACATAGATATTTTGTGTTATATCATCCATATTCAATTCCATTCAATTTCTTAGATGTTTTCAAACAGATTTTTTATGTGTTGTTGACTTTCATTTAGATACAATCATCTTAATTTTTCATCATCCACGTATATGAAAGGAAGCAATAAATGCTTCCTATATGAATCTAATGAGGAGAGATAGTTCAAAAGTTTAAGATCCTTAAACATTCGCAATAAGAAGATACACAACTTAAAACATGTACAAATTGACAATATAAACCATAATAGGACTTTACATGGGGAAAACCCTTATGAGAGTAAAATCCCACACTACAAAGCATAGCCTAATAGCATCATAATATAAACCACTCCACAAGCATCATATTTATAGAGCTTATAATGAAAAATATAGATGCTTTTAAATTCGACACCCTAGAAGGCCACATGGTGGAAATCCAATGCTTGCATGCATGCAATAGACCTCCTTGACATACAAGGTGCTTACATGCATGCAACATCCTTGCATACATAGGCCCCTACATAAATGGGTCCCACCTATCATTGTTTTTCTATTTGTTGAATCTTATAGCTATCATAATATGCCATTGGGATAATCAATCATAAATCTATCATAGACCTACAATTTATGACACATATCACAAATTAAGCTTCACAAAGGGGCGCACAAAGTGGGACACATGCCTCCTCAAATTGAGGTTAAATTTCATCCTAGTCACCTTACATGTAGGATGATATCTCACCATGATAGGTCTCACAAGATGACATCATTAGATGTTCAACATGAAATTATATAGATATAAATAATTAATAAATCAAGGTTATGATATGTAGAGTTTGAGACACTCTAATCCTAGAATTTTCCCACTTGTCGAACACGTCTCAAGAGCTAGAAATAAAGCATGAAATCAACTACTAGGGGTTGAGAGGCTCGTAGACTTTGAACACCATCTACATTTCTCTATCCTCACAGGCTTTACACTTGCCAAAGTGTCAACTTTTTCCAATTTTACCCTCCCATCCTCTACCATGTTAAAAAAAATGGTATAGGACATCAATGTAATTGTCCCTGCATGGAAGGTCAAATTCTTTGTCAAACATATGACAATATGAATCACAAAAAATAGTAATCAACCTTGCATCAAGCCCAACATCAAAACACAATATCCTAAGACAAATGACTTCCTTACAAGAATGAGTGTATTCAATGTATTTTGCTTCTATCATGAATAAAGTTATTATATCTTATCACTTACTCATCCAAGTAATAGAACCAACAATAATTATGAAAAAATATCCTTTGGTGGATCTTCTACTATTTATGTCACCTACCTAATCTAAATCCACATATTGATGAATACAAACCTAATGTTGAGGTCTTGTAGGATAAGCATGAAAACATAGGGAATAATCTGAAGTACTCCACAAGTATCTAAACACTAAAGTAAGTTCATGGAAATAGGGGACCAACAAGCGGCCTTAAGTGGCAACTTTTTTTTTTAAATTAGGAAAGATTGATTTTGGATGAGAAATTGAAGATAGTTACACTCAATATTGGAAGACACGATGAGAATAAGAGTTGTAGTGGTTTGAATCTACTTTCTAAACTACTAATTTTTTTTGAATATGATGGAGATTAAGGGGTTCAGAAAGAGGGAGAACACAAAGTGTTCATATTTTTATAAAAACAACATAACATAGCATCTAGTGTGCTACCTATAAAATGTTAACCTTTTTTAGTATTTAAATTTTTTTGGTGTGAAAGTAGCTAACACCATGAAGTTTATTCCCAATTTTTCTAATAATTATTTGTAAAATATATGATTTTTTACTAATTTTCAAATTCAACACACCTTGAAAAATTAAAAAATGAGCATGTTGCACCAAATTTTATAGGAAATTAATTGAAAATCATTTTTTTAATATCTATAGAATAGAATCTAGTTTCTAAAAATGTAATTTATTTGAAATTTTAATGAATGACTAAAAAATAAGCCAAAAATACCACTATAGGTTTTGACAAAATGTGGAGACACTAGAAAAATAAATTAAACATCAAAACATTAACATATTTGAAATGTGAAAAAATTACATGATTAGAAAGCTAAGAGAGAGCTCAACAAAACTATGTCATTTTTTGACTTGAATTTGAAACATGTGTAAACTTGATGGAGAGTGCACTCAATATCATCATTTATTTTACAATTTAGAAAACACATCTTTGGATATTGAAATCTCAATCCAAATTTTTAGGTTGGATGACCAAGGAAAATCTGAACCTAAGGGTGGAAAATACCCAAGGTAGACAATAATGTGATCAAGCTATAACACACTCATTTTATAATGTGCTCTCATTATAACACACTAGCATTATTATTTTTCTTAGGTTTCCATAATGTGAATTTTATAATGGGCTTGAATATTATTGTGAAGAAAAAATGTTATTATCTTTCTTTCTCTCTCTCTACCCTCTCCATCCTTCCCTTCTTCCCTCTCTCCCTCCCTCTCTCTTTGTCTCGCTTTAAATATCCATCTCTCTATATGTATCACTCTACCTCTCTCTCCCTCCTTCACTATGTATTTATCTTTATATCACCTCTCTATCTCTCTCCTTATCTTTTCTCTCGCATCTCTTTCTCTCTCCACTAGCTACCTATCCCTCCCTACCTTGTTCTCTCTCTCTCTCTCTCTCCCCTGACTGCCTCTCCCTCCCTCACTTTCTATCTCTCCCTCCATCCATCTCTTTTTTATCTCCTCTCTCTCACCCTCTCCCTATTTAACATATGGGTATGTGTAGGGTATGTGGCTGGCGACTTTTTTTAACCCAAAATTGATGAAACGAAAACGGTTTTTAAAGGAGATTCTTAGCTTTCCACCAATATAAATTATGTTTTATTTTGAATTTAATAAATAATTATTATTCATTTTCTATTTGAATTACAACTAAGGTCATGATTGATAGGCTGATTGAAAAACATCTATAGCTTTCAAATGGTATCATATTTTTTTAATCTGAAACATGCGTCACATTTTATGCTTCTCATAGTATAGGATTAAAAAAAAAAAAATCATGAAGTTTTGACCAAGTTAAGGTAGTCAAACATACACATTTTTATATTTTTCAAAAGTTGTAATAAAAAAATCATAATTAATTATTTACTTGGAAAAAAATTACAAAAAAATATGCATCACATTGGGACATGAGTCCTCTACTTATATCTAAAATTTTATAAAATATAATTATCATTTTATTGTGGTTAGGGTGGTTAGACAAACACCTACTTATTTTTCTTTGAAATTCAAGTACTACTGCATTGAAATTTTAAATTTTCACCAAATATTTTTTTTCTTTTAAATAAACCTAGTAGTTTAGAAACTAGATTCAATTTGCTACAGATTCTCTTCTTACATGTTTTTGAAATAATATAGATAACTTATTCAAATTTTTATGTTGAGTTTCCTAACTCTGATTTTTTTGATTTTTTTGCCACTTAAGGGCCTATTTTCTCCATGATGATTCTGCACATACCCATATAATATTTAGTTTAGGGATTAAGGTTTAGGGTTTAGGTTTTGGGCCTCTAATTTAGGGTTTATGATTGATGATGGAAGGTTGAGGGTGGAATCTACCTCTCTCTCTCTCTACCCCCTCTCTACTTATCCCTCCCTTCTATCATTCCCTCTATTCTTCTTCTCTCTCTCTCTCCCTCCATCTCCTCTTTTTCACCTCAATCTCTCTCCCCTATTACCTCTGCCTCACTCACTCTCTACCTCTCCATCCCTCCATTGTTCTCCCTCTCTCACTCTCTCCCTCTCTTCTCCCTATTTCTCTCCCTCTCTCTCCCTCCCTCCCTCTCTCACTCTATCTCTCCCTATTTCCCTCTCCTCCTCTCTCTTCTTCTCTCTCCCTCTCCATGTTTAGCATATAATGTTTAGATTTTAGGGTGTAATATTTAATATTTAGGGTTCATGATGGAGGGTTGGGGGTAGATACCTACCTCTTTCTCACCTCTCTCTCTCATTACCACCTCTCCTTCGCTCGCTCCCTTTGTACCCCCTTTTTCTTTAAATTATTCCTGGTTTAAGGTTTAGGGTTTAGTGTATAGTGTTTAAGGTTTAGGGCTTAGGGTTTAAGGTTTAAAGGCTAGGTTTTATGGTTTATGATTGATAATGGAGGGTTTATGGTGGCACCTATTTGTTTCTTTCACCTCTCTATCTCCTCTCTTTATTATATCACAATGTACCTATACAAGATTAGCCATAAATCAGTTGTCTCCCCATTGCTTAGGCAATGTCTAGCCTTGTACAAACCATATCATACATCAAACTACAAAATAAACTTGCATAAGGTACTATATACACATCCTTCATCTAAGTAGGAGGTTTTGGATAGTCATCCACATATGACTTTGTCCCTGAGTAAGTGCAAAAAGATGGGGAGCCAAAAAGGGGTCTTAAGTGGCCACTTTTTTTTTGAAATAAAAAATACTAACCTTGGATGTGAAATTGACGATAGTTACACTCAAAAAATTTAGATGCAAAAAAAAAAGGATTGTAGTGCTCCAAGTCTATTTTCTAAACTACTATTTTTTTTGACAATAGGAGAGATTAAGGGGTTCAAAAGAGGGAGCCACAAAAAATGGTGTTGTTTTTTGTAAATAAACATAACTTAGTGACTTTTGTGGCTCCCTCAAAAGGTTAAATTTTTTTAGTATTTTTAAAATCACTTCGGTGAGAAATTCACTAATAATATGTAGTTTATACTTGATTTTTTTGATAATTTTTTAATGAATATTTGTTTTTTTACTATATTTCAAAGTGGACACATCCTGAAAAATAGATTTTTGGTCGTGTTACCTCTATAAATTTTGAAAAAATATATTTTTTAATATGTGTAGAATGGAGTCTAGTTTTTAAAAATATAATTTATTTGTAATTTTAATGAAACAATTAATTTATAGCGAAAAAAATACCAAATTATGGTGTTTGCCAAAAAATGGACACACAAACAAAAGAAATTAAAGATGAAAGGCATAACATTGTCAAAATGTGAAAAAAGTTACATCATTAAGTAGCTAAGAGAAAACTAACAATACCCAGGTGTTAGATTTGTTCAACCTTGCAACACGTGCAAATGTGATGGCTAATACAAACATGATTATGTGAAATCTTGTAGAATATGCAAAAACACATCTTTGGATGTTGGGAAGGCACCCCAAGCCTTTGGGTTGATAATCCAAAGCAAATACCAAGCTTAAGGATTTGGGATTCCCAAAGCAAGAAATAATGTGAGTGTGTTATAACGTGCTCACGTTATTTCATGTTTTTGAAATTTTTTTGAATGTTTGTACACAAGAGTTTCCTAAGCAAGACATAATGTGAACACGTTATAATGCGCTCACGTTATGTTTTGCTTTGTGTTAAATGCTAGTCTATTAAATGCATGTGTATATATTTGTATGTATGTATGTATGTATGTATGTATGTATGTATGTATGACATGTATGCATGTATATATGCATGCTTGTATGTATGTATGTATGTATCAGTGTATGTATGTATGTATGCATGTATGTAAGATTGTATGTACATATGTATGTATTCTTGTATGTATGTATGTATGTATGTATGTATTTAGATATGCATAATTTTAAGAGAGAGAGAGAGAGAGAGAGTTGTCTAGGTAGGGTGGGAGGGAGAGAGGGAGAGAGAGACCTAAGAGAGAGAGACCTAAGAGAGGTAGAGGGGGTTGGAGGGAGAGACCTGAGAGAGAGGTAGTGGGAGAGAGAGGGATGGGAGAGATATATAGAGAGGCTGGCAGGGAGAGACCTAAGGGAGAGGGAGTTGGAGAGAGTGGGTTGGAGTGAGGACTTATCTAGGTAGGTGGAAGGGATATATAAACAAAGAGAGGCAGAGAGAGAGGAAGAGACTTGAGAGAGGGAGAAGGCGTGGGAGAGAGACCTAAGAGAGAGAGGGTGTGGCAGGGAGAGACTTGAGAGAGAGGGAGAGAGAGAGAGGGTGGGAGAGAGGGGGTTGGAGGGGTAGAGAGAGGGGAGGTAGAGACTTGAGAGAGGGATACCTAAGAGAGAGGGAGAGAGAGGGAGTGGGAGAGAGGAGGTTGGAGTGAGAGGGACTTATCTAGGTAGAGTGGGAGGGATAGAGAGAGGGGTAGAGACTTGAGAGAGAGAATTATCTAGGTACGCTGCCAAAGTGAGAGACCTAAGAGAGGGGGTGTGAGAGAGAGACCTGAGACACAGGGAGAGAGGGAGTGCAAGATAGAGGGAGAGAGAGAGGGTGGGGGTGGCAAGGAGAGACTTGGGAGAGAGGGAGAAAAAGAGAGAGTGGGTGAGAGGGGGTTGGAGTGAGAGGGACTTATCTAGGTAGTGTGGGAGGATAGAGGGAGAGAGAGAGAGGGAGGGAGGAAAATACTTAAGAGAGGGAGAGGGGGTGGGAGAGAGAACTGATAGAGAGAGATAGTTATCTAGGTATGGTGCCAAAGCAAGAGACCTAAGAGAAAGAGAGGCATGGGAGGGAGAGACCTGAGACATAGGGAGAGAGAGAGAGGGAGTGTGATAGAGAGGGAGTGGGAAAGAATCGGCGTGAGAGAGAGTGAGTGGGTTAGAGAGGGAGTGGGAAAGAATCGGAGTGAGAGAGAGTGAGTGGGTTAGAGAGGGAGTGAGAGAGAGAGAGAGGGTGTGCAAGTGAGAGGGAGTGGGAGAGAGAGGAAGTTAGAGAGGGATTGGGAGAGAGATAGAGAGAGTGAATGAGAGAGAGAGAGATTAGGGTTTAAGGTTTAATGGTTGAGGTATTAAGGGCCTTAGGGTTTAAGGCATAGTGTCCAAGGTTGAGGAATAAGGGATAGGGTTTAGGATTAAGTGAGAGACCTAGATGGCTAAGGAGGGATGGATGGCTAAGGAGACAGAGAGAGGAAGCCTTTATAAAATCAACATTTTCATAATGCGAGTGCATTTTGAAGAAGTTGAGATATAGCCATTTTGTATAGCAAGACAACACACTTGCTTTATAACACAAGCATATTTTGGCTTGCTCTAAAAATAGTAAAAAAGTTAGAACACCCGTGATCCAATCCCACATATTATATTATTTTGTTGATTATGCATGTGTTCCAACACAAAAGAGCTTTTTGATGTTGTTGGGAAGTGCACATACAATTTTTTCACATTCTACCACCCTTGCATGAACTTTCCACCACATTTTATGGTTTTCCAACTTAGGAAAGAGGAAATAACAAATTTTTCACATCGAATTTGATATATATCAATTCAAGTCTCAATTTTTCTAATGTTGTAATGTTAATTGTGATTGAATTGTAGGAATTTAACATTATACATTGGTTATTTGTATTGTTGTTAGTAATTCTATTTGAGTGATATACAATTGAACATTGAAAAGGAAGCAATCTTGTGAAAAACTCAAATTTTTGAGGAGTTTGATTCAAGAAGAAAAAAATACTACATAATTGGGTAGTTCCTCTATTTAGATCTCCTTTTTTCATGTATGCCAAGTCTTTACACATTTTCTTTACATTTTCCTTTTAATTCTATTATGTTTCTTTATCATCCCTTATCATACATGCTTAATACAATGGTTTGACTTTGTTATTATGCATATTCCATGTTCATCAAATTGTTTGTTTCTCATTATAACCTTAGCCCCTCTTGGAACATTTGAAACTACACAATTCTTTACACTTTCCAATTACATTTTAAACCACATCTCTTTTAGGAAATTTGTAAAAAAATTGACCTACCTTGTGTATGCTTCCACATTTTGTATACGCATTTACGAGACTAGTTATAACTATGTAACATAATACATCATTTCTCATTCCTTTTTATGGATGTGCATACCCCTTGCCAAAGCTTCAATTTTGGTACAGACATGGGGGATGTTGGAAAATGCTTTGGAATTTGGTTTTACACCTAAAAATTTTATTTGCTTGAAATTTTCTAAATCCTTTTCAACAAATTCATTTTGTGCATATCCTACAATCATTGTAGTCCATGAGGATGTATATCTCATTGAGGCATATTGTTAAACGACTCATGTGCCTTGTTTTTACATTTCTACCAAAGTATTTTATCAAACATGTTAGACAAGGTAATGAGTTGTTTGAAAAAATGCCTCAAAGAAATATTGTCTCATGGTAATGGAATGTCATTCCATCACCATGAGACCACATTTATTTGAGGAATTTTTTCAAATAGCTCACTACCTTGTCCATGCTACCACATTTTCCACACATCTACCAAAGAATTTTATCAAACATTTTAGACAAGGAAATGAGTTGTTTGAACAAATTCCTCAAAGAAATGTCGTCTCATGGTGATGTCCATTCCATCATTATGAGACCACATTTCTTTGAGGAATTTGTTCAAACAACTAATTTCCTTGTCTATGCTACCAAAATTTCTATACATTTTCCATTTTGTGTCTCACGGTGATGTACATTACCCTTACAATGCTCACTAACTTGTCAATGCATGCACATTGACCGCAAGGACATATCTCATTGAGGGATTTTGTCAAATAGTTCATGTGCCCTGTCTATGCATCCACATTTTGCATGTGTCTACTAAGATAATTACAACAATAACACTCACAAAAATCCCCCCTTTTATGCTTTGATAGATGTCATACCCCATTCCAAGGTCCCCTTGCTGCTATGGATAAAATCCTAAAACATGTTCTTTCGACCAAACTATGGATGCATGGAAAAAATAGAATCAAAACATAATAGTAAGAAAAAGCATAGAAAAGGAATTGAGCTGTTTGAAAAAATTTCTCAAAGAAATGTGGTCTCATGGTGATGGACATCACCATGAAACTACATTTCTTTGAGGCATTTTTTCAAACAACTCATTGCCTTGTGTATGCTACCACATTTTCCATACATTTTCCATTTTGTGCATGTCCTGCAATCATTCCAATCTTTATGGGAAGATTGACAAATGAAAAACTGAAGTCAAAGATTCTTGAACTTAACACTTCTATGGAGAAAATACAAATAGAAATAGATGATAAGGAAGAATTAATATAATGTACATGAAAAAAAGGAGAATCGGTGTGATGGACACTTGAAAGTCTTATTTATAAAGGTAGAGAAGTTTTGTAAAAAACTTGTTAAAAGAAACATTTGCATTTTGTAATAAGAAAGACACTTCCAAAGATGATAACAATAGTTGTAGATGCAAATGCAATAGTTGGAAGTGTTGAAATTGAAGCAAAACAATTGAAGACTAAAATTAACCACTTAGAAAAGAAATTAAAGGACAAGAAAAATATTTTATCGTCAATGGAAAGGAGGTTAGTCTACTCTAAAAATACTTGAAAAAGAAGAATACCAAATTGAATGAGATACATAATGTATTCAATGAAGAGATACTTCCTACTCTCAAGAAGTTGAGGAAGGTGCATGTGTAGATTCTTCTCTTTTCATCATACAATCGAATCAACTATTCCAACACATTTATATGGGTGGGTTTATTCCAGGTAAAGTCCTCTTTCACACCCAAACACGCTGAAACATTTTGAACCACATTCTACCAATGAAGTCTCTTAAGAGACCAAAGTGCAAAAGGGTAGAAAACTTTGACAAGTGATTACTCAGAAACCATGAAACTTGGAAAAATTTTGTTTGATGCTACAAGATCATGTAGGGACCCTCTACAATAACCTCTCTCGGTTTTTGATATCTCCAAGTCATTTTCCTTTGGTGAACAGATTTCAGTTGATGGAAAACAGGTCGTTGCATGTAGTGTAAACCTACAAGGTAGGCTACTTTTTGTTTTGTTCTCTGTTGGGCCAAATAGTTAGCGCCAACACATCTAGGTGGCCACATCTATGCTAGGAATGGTCACCATGCTACACTATAAAAGGTTTGTAGTTTTTCCTATTCGAAGGGTCACAACTTTTCGCCTTTGAAAAGTCACAACCAAATTCATATCATCACTATTCATGAGAATGTAAATTGATTTATTTGCAAATTTTTAGATATGCTTGGGGAAAAGGAAATTTTTGAATTTTCAGTTGGTTTTGTTTCTATCATGCACATCTCTTGAAGTTGTTTATTAACTATTGTAAGCATACAATTTTAACTTTTAAAGTTGCATTCTTCTAATTATTGAGTTTGAATTCATGTTTAGAAATAGGATGAATATCTATGAAGTTCGATATTGGCAAGGTTTATTTGTGGTCTCTTAATCTCCAATAATTCAATGCCATTATGATCTTCAATAAGACATACATGCCTTTAATTTTTGTTTGTGAGACTTAGTTGTTACTTTTCATTTTCTTTTGTCAATAGTTTTATGATGTTTTCTTTATCTATGTAATACATGAATCATGAAGCATACTATGACCAATGTTGTTAGCCTATCCTAAATGATGCAAAACGGAATGCAAAAGATAACAAACAACACTTAACACCTCATGATAGGGCTACATTAACTCAAACAAAATAAAGATAAAGAAAGTAGATTTACCTTGCAAGAGTAGCTCCTTGGTTCGCCCTTTGATGATTGATGTCTTGTGTGCTCCTTTGATGGAAAGATGGATTAAAGATGGACTCAAAATGATCTATGTAAGATAAGGAATGCAATGAGCTAGGTGGGTAGTTGGATGGATGAATGCAAGTGTAAGAGATGGAAGCTTGAAAGTATGCAACAATGGAGGTTTTCTTGAGTGTAAGAATGAAACTATGAGGGTATGAGAGCTTGAATTGCAAAATGTGTGAAAGAATTATTCATGTGTATGCTTGATGCTTGATGCTTGTAAAACAGATGAGTGACTGATGTGACTTTTCAATGATCACATGGGGAAGATGAGAGTCCTTGAAGAAATAAAAGTGAATTTTAAATTCACATGGGGAAGAGGTCATGGCCAAATGGAGAAAGTGATGATGAAATTTGACTTGGAGAAAATGCTAGAAATGGAAAGAGGATTAGATTAAGGTTGTGCAAACATGTAAATAAGAAGATTAATGACAGATTAGAAACAAGTGGCAAAAGTTGGAGGATGTGACATTAATCCTGATTAAGGGTGTACACATCCTAATCATGGATTAATTAGACTAATCTAGATTAGAAGAGGATCATGGAGGATGTGACAAGGAGAGAGAAAAAGAAATTAAAATTGATTTAAATTCCAAAAGGATAAATGACCAAATTAAATAAATTGATGTATTTATTTAATTTAGAGAAAAGAATGAAAGGTAAATTATTTAATTATAAAATTAAATACTTTAGGAACCTTAGGAAAAAGATAAATATTAATTAAATAAGTTTTTTAATTAATATCGATGAAGTAGACAAATAAAGAGGATGGATTGGACCATATGGGAGTGGTCAAATTTGGATGTCTACACATACAAGTGAATGGTAGCATGAAGCATACACATCAAGAATCAAGCATCAAGCATACACATGAATTTCCTCTGTGAAGCACATGAAGCATGAAGCATTACTATATTCATATGATTGATTTAATGTTCAATAATCTTGTAGGAGAATAATGTCCAAACTTTATTATATATTTACAATTATATAAAAGAAGAGTGCATGGAAAACACTTGGATTTTAAATATTTGAAGTAAACCATCTACAAATATCTATTGAAGCATGGATTTATAATACAAATATGGACACCATCAATAAAAAATATTTGTATTAATCAAATAGCCATGTAGTGATACATCAATATATGTCAATATAAGTATGAAATATATACAAAATAGCCATATAGGCTTACAAGAAAGCCATATAGGCATACAATGTCAAGTATATGCAATAAAAAATATGTCTAAAAATACCATATAGGCATACAACAAGGGAGCCCAATCAAAATTCATTTCCCTCCACCTAGGTGAAGGAAACAGATGGGTGGCCTTTGTTGGTTGGGTGGATGGCGATGTGTATAACACTTGTTTACTTGGAATTCGAAGGTCGATCCTCCTATTTAGTTTTTGATCAAGCTTCAACTATTACAATAACAAGTAAATACATTAATATATAGAAATTACATTATAAACAATGATATATTTAACAAAATAATCACTTACCACTTCCAAATGATCTCTCTTCTCAAGCAAAAGATTTGCATGCTCAAGCTCTGGTATGCCAGAGTTCTATAGAAACCATCCAAATATAAATTAAACTATGAATCAATAATAATTTGATTTTTTTAGTAATAAATAGCTATAAAAATAAAAACAAGACCAAGAAAAAGATGGGTAAAATTGGGGCCAGAAAGGAGGAGGGGAAAAAGCTAGCAAAAAGGAAGCCTAGGGCTGAGGAAAGTGACAAGAGGGAGTAGATGAGGAAATAGAATAATGGATGACATGTGGTGCTTGGTGTGAATGTAGAGATTCAACAGTTTGCAGACATGCAAGATGCAATCAGAGGTGCCAGAAGCGATGATAGCAAAGATGAACGAAGCAAATCATGAATTTCTGTCACAAGTAGGACTACTACATTTATTAGGATACCCTACAATTAGATTACATTGTGCAATGCTAACAACCCTGATTGAGCATTGAAGGTTGGATACTTTGACTTTCCATCTTCCGACAAGGGAGATGACTGTGACACTAGAGGATGTATGGCAGATATTGAGGCTTCCTATAGCAGGCCAGATGGTGAGTGTGATGATGTCAGAGGGGGCAGAGCTGGATCATACTATGTGGGTGTTGTTTGGATGAGATGACCTGCCTATACAAAGACAGAGGTTAGACATAGACAGATGTCTGGCATTGGGGGTGCTAGTGTTACCACTATACCTATGTGGGTTTATTAGTGGATTGTTGCTACCAGACCAGAGTGGGCATTTTTGTAGCTTTAGCTACATGGAGGTGATTCGACACATCATCAAGGGGACAGAGGGGCAGTTTACATGAGGTAAATGCATACTATCACAACTCTATAGAGACATGCATGCTATCTGCTACCAAGAGGTACTCAGTGTGACACAGGTGACGCTGTTGTAGGTATGGGTCTAGGAGCATATCAGTGTTGCTAGGCTAGGAGTGGTGAGAGTAGGATAGGAGGATCATACAACACTAGTAGTGTGGTGGTATGGGTTAGAATATGGCTAGGTTTGGAACTATGAGGGTCTCGGGGATTTGGACAGATGGAGGACATTGGATGATCTCTAGGATGAGGATATAGTGTGGAGGCCGTATATGACACAACAGTTTTCTTGATGGAGGAGGGATGAGGAGAGACACAAAGGCTACTTCAACACTAGATGCTTCATAGTTAGGAGGGAGCCATGTACCGTGGAGGCACATAGGCTAGATAGGGTGACCAAATAGTTTGGGATAACATAGGACATTCTGAACAGACTACATAGATTTTGATGGATCACACGAGAGTGGCCATGGGGAGATCTGATTTCGTTGAGGTTTGTAAGAGAGCATTGGGATACACTACAACTGATATCTTACTAGGGTAGGACCGAGGGAGAGGTAGAGGTAGGAGTGATAGTTTGATACTCCACGTGGTACCTTCATCATTGACCCAAATGGATCACTTTAGAGGAGCTAATTATGGGTGTATTGGGGTTTTTGCCAATGGGGTTTTTTCCAAAGGATGAGTTATGATTAGTAGGTCATAGGAAAGGGGGTAGGAGAGGATAGAAAAGGAGAGGGAAGGAGGTAGATAGAGCAGCCGAGCAAGATGAGGGAGGATAGGAGGCAACTAGAGTAGCAAGGAAAGTGGCATCTAGAGCAGTAAGACATCAAGAGAGAGGATAGGGAGAGGCGAGAGTTGTTGGGTAGCAGGAGAGAGGATAGGGAGAGGCGAGAGTCACTGGGCAGTAGGAGAGTGTGGGGAGGAGGAGGAGATAGTGGAGGAGATCTTGGGTGGAGATCAGGGTAGACTAGGAGAGGGAGGAGGTAGAGGTGGAGATGATGGATGCAAGAGAGGAGGTAGGGGTGGAGGTTGGGGCCACAGGTCCGCATGAGGGGATGAGGAGGAGGAGACAGTGAAGGGTAGCCCAAGTGGAGATTAGGGTAGGGCTGGAGAGAGATGAGGTAGATGAGGGCCTAGGTATAGACCTTGTAGGTAGAGAGGGATGTAGGACAAACATAGGTGCAGACCTTGCACGAGGAGAGGGATACAACACGGGTACATATGAAAACCCTATAGAGTGAGAGGGATGCATCAAAAAGACAAGTGCAAACCTTGTAGAGTGAGAGGGATGCGACAGTGGATCGAGCACATATTGTAGAGAGAGAGATGCATTACATGCTCAAACACAGGAAAAGTAGGGTGTGGGTGGTGAGACGGGAGGAGAGATACAAAGATTGCAGGAATAGTTATAGGCTATGCAGGCTAAGAGGGATAGGGCTATTTAGCAAGTGTCACAGATGAGATCAAAGATGGGGCAGTTGAGGTTGGCACAGGATGCATAGGTGTAGGAGTAGAGATCCATTTGTGGGGATCAAGATAGATATAGACATGAGCACAATGTAGCCAAGTATCAGGCTACAGAGAGAGATAAGTATATGAGGGAGGTGACCTACTAGATGTGTGCTTATTAGTAGACAATTCCAAATCTGACACAACACATAGCTCACTATGTCCGACAGGTTCCTAGATGCCTGCACCATCCTGGTCACTAGGGACACATACCCGAGGGTACAATGACTATCAGGTGACTCCTCCACATAGAGGGTCAGTGCTTGAATCTCCAAAGAGCTCAGATGTGGGAAGCTCATAGTAGAGATGATAGAGGATAGGTGCCAGGATACCAATTTTTGACAGATGTAGTATGGGTGTATAGTATAGAGCAGTAAAGACCAGAGTTGATTCAAATCCTTGTAATTGTACTTTAGTTGATGATATATGTGATGGATATGTATTTTGATTATATGATGAAAATTATTATGAACTATGTGATGGACATTGTATTTTTATTTTTATATATGATATGTGACAACCTTTATTGACACTATGCTATGTATATGTGATGGATGATTGATTGATGCATGCGTGTATGTTTATGAATTTATTATGGATGATCTTTATGAGATGATGTATGGATATGCATATGATGATGTATGTTTATGCTTACATAGATGAGATAAATGATATATATGATGACTAACGTGTATGATGTAGGATGTGATGATGGATTTATAACTTGAAATGCTATGGATATGGATCTAACAATTTGTGTTGCAGGTGGCAATGCATTCCAATGTGTTAATGATGTGGAAATGAATGGATAATGAAATGAATGAAGATGCTTAGAATAACCAAATATGAGATGATAATTCACATCAGATGGAATGCAATGAACCTATAATGTGACATGAACATAAGTGTTAATAAGGACTTGCATGGTAATGAGGGTAGATGGTATGTGAAATTGCACCTGTCAAGAACTGTAGGTATCCTGAGAAGAATGGGAAATGGAAGGTGAATGTTTGCACAACCAAAAATCATAGGTCATAGGTCAGGTAAGAATGCAATGCAATGGAATTGATCATGAAATGCAATCCTAATGTAATTTTCCATTTTCGAAGCACTAATTTTTTCTTTAGCATAGGACATTAGGTGCCAAGGTATGTGAAACAAAGGAAATTTTAGCACCTAATGCATAAAAAAACACAACAAACAAGAAGGCTATCCCAACACCCAAGGTTGCAAAGACTTTGGTTGGGCTAGGCATTGGGATAACCACAAGCACAAAAGGATCCTCCAATGTAATAGAAGACCGCGGGGATTTTGGTGGGTACAACACAGGACAACTACAAAGACAATAACAAAGAAAAGATCAAGATATGTCCCTATGCGAACCAATCAAAAAACACCATAATATGATAGATCATGGTGACCTTGAAAAGTAATGATAGGGAGCTCAAATGATAAATAAAAACCAAAAGTATCAAAATATCGCAAGCAATTTCAAAATGTCCTATTCCATAGGATCAAGAGAATGGATGGGGTTGATGAGCTCTGTTAGGAAGGATGCATCCTGTTGAGACCAAAGATGGATATTAAACTAAAAGATCAATTATGACATAGGAAATTCCAAAACTAATTAAGTTTCATGATACAAGTGGATCTCAGTTGTGAAGAACCAACAGGACAAGGACATACTTGACGACACGATAGAAGACAAGAGACATGAGACCAACACACCCTAACGACCTAGGGGCTCGGAGGCTAATCCAATATTAGCCTTGCCTACATGAAAGCGCAGAGCCCTCGTAGTTCAAGAAAAGACCATGGATACAAGTGAAAAGAGGACTAATGGAGATGAGCAATGGAGGACAATGACCAAGAAAGAGAAACAAAACAAAGCCTCGGGGGTGGATCAAAAGATTGACATTGCTTACATGAAAGTGCAGGGGCAACGTAGTTTGACAAAGGACTGACGAAGAATGAGAGTGTAAAGGGGGACAATGGAGACCACAATGAATGACCAAAATAGGATGGAAAAAATGCCTTAGGGGTGGATCAAATGATCAGCCTTGCCTATGTGAAAGTGTAGGGGCAACACAGTTCGAAAAAGACCAACAAGACCGACATGATAGGATGGGATCTAGATAGGAGCAAAGGACTGACAAGATGACAGGACATACAACACAAGCTCATATTAGGATAAAAGCTTAGGATGATAGATAGTAGATGAAGTTTGTCCAATGCTCAACCAAAATATACCAAGCAACCAAGTGAAGGATGTAGATGAAAGGATAGCATTGATAGGATGATGGGGGGTATGAGATCAGGATGGATGGAAGCATAAAGTAACAAGAGCACAAGGTAGATAATGATTAAGCCCTCTACAAATGGTGCCTGTGACCAGGTTTTCAGCAAATGTACTTATCCAAGGTGCCACCAAAGGTGATTTTAACCATAGGACAAATTATTTCTCTTTACTATTTTTGTATTTTCTAATTTTTTTATTTTGTGTATTTTTGACAATTTTTACTTTTTTTTGGTATTTTTTTATTTTTGCAAGATAGGATATCCCAGCTGACTTAATTGTAGAACCTTTTCAGGTGTAGGATATTAATGGGCTCCTCTAGGGGCTCTCCTTCAAGCGTAGCAAGTTTGTATGCCCCTAATCCATATTTTGATGTGATGACATAAGGACCAAGCCACTTTACTTCAAAATTTCCCTTCCTTTCTCGGTCCTATTGAGTACGCTAGTTCTCCTTGAGAGCTAAATCACCAATGTTGAGCTGGCGAAGATGGACCTTCTTGTTGTAACTTCTTTTCAGACAATTTTGATAGGCTTGAAGGTGGTCATATGCTTTAATCTATCTTTCATCAAGAAGTTCTAGTTGGCTAAGTCTTGCAATTTGAGCATCTTCATCATTGATAAGATTCTTCAAGGAGATTCTCAGTGAATGGATTTCTACCTCAATCATCAAGATGGTCTTGACACCATAAATGAGAGAATATGAGATGGTGCCGGTAGGGGTGCACATGGAAGTGCGATATTCCCAAAGGGCGGGATGGATGTGAAGGTGCCAATCTTGACTAGTATTGTTGACCACCTTTTTAAGGATTCTGATGAGGGTTATGTTGGTGGCTTCTTCCTGACCATTACCCTAGGGGTAATAAGGCGTAGACCAACAATGTTGGATATGGAAGGTGTCACAAAGGTGTTTCATAGCTTGGTCCTTGAAAGGATTTCCATTATCAAAAATGTTGATGGAGGGTATTCCATATCTGTAGAGAATATGGAAGAGGATAAATTTGGAAATATGAGTACTGTGATTTGTGAGAGTGGCATTGCTTCCACCCACTTAGTAAAGTACTCAGTTGTAGTGATGATGAAGGTCTAATCATTGGAGGATGTGGGATATATCTTGCCAATTAGGTCAAAATCCCACTGAGAGAAGGGCCACGATGCTATAAGAGGCTACATATCATGTGTAGGAGCATGTATCAAATTGGTGTGTTGTTGACAGGGTAGGCACTTCTTGATGAACTCACAAGAATCAAGTTCTAATGTAGGCCAGTAGTATCTTACTCTGAGAATTATCTTAGCCAAGGCCATGCCATTTGAGTGGGCCCCACATACACCACTATGTGCTTCCATTAATGTAGTATGGGATTTAGTCTTCTTTGGACATCGGAGGAGGGTTCCATCATACCCACATCGATAAAGTGTACCACCTACGATTATGTAACGGGATGTTCATTGGATGAAATATTTTCTTTGATTGTGTGTGAGATTGGGAGGTAGGATATTGTCATGAAGGTAGGTGTAGATATCATGGTACCATGGTGACATGGGACCTACAATATTGCACACCATCTCACTTTCATGGATGTCATAGGATGGGATTAAGAGTTGTTCAATGAGGAACTCACACTCTATTTTTTCTTTAGGCATGTTGATTAAGGAACCAATGGTAGCCATTATATTCATTTCTTTGTTCTATACTCTTGGAATCTAATCAAACTAGATGGAAGTGAAATACTTCTTAAATTCATCTACAATGCGTTTATAGGCTAGTAACTTATCATCCTTTGTTAGAAACTCATTGTTGACCTGTTTGATGATTAATTGAGAATCACCAAAGACTCTGAGGTGAGTGATGTGCCATTGGATTGCTATTCTGAGGCTAGTAAGAAGAGCTTCATATTTAGCTATGTTATTTGTGCACAAAAGGCCAATCTGAATGACTGTGGTATATAATCAGCTTGAGGGGTGATGAGCAAGATTCCTATCCCTGATCCATTGTGTGTGTATGACCCATCAAAGTATAGTGTCCATGTGGTCTCTTTTGTTACTACAAAGGCTCCCTCATCATGAAATTCTATGGTTAGAGGATAGGAATCTATGAAAGGTGCATCTACCAGCTAATCAACTATCACTTGTCCTTTAATAGCTTTTTGATCCACATATTTAATATCAAATTAACTCATAAGCATGACCCACTTAGCCATGTGACCAATTAGAATTGTTCTGGATAACAGGCATTTAAGTGGATCGACCTTGGAGATGAGATTTATTGGATGACTAAGCATGTAATGTTGGAGCTTTTGTGAACTAAATACCATGGCTAAGAAAGCTTTCTCCATTGGGGAATAATTAAGCTCATAACCCACGAGGGTCTAGCTAATGTAGTAGATTGTTCTTTCCTTTGATGATTCATCATGTTGGGCCAACAATGCCCCCAGTGCCACTAAAGTTGTAGAAATATACAACAAGAGTGATTTACCCAAAATTGGTGGCATATGGATCAGAGGGTGGGCCAAGTATTCTTTGATCTTACCAAAGCCAAGTTGACACTATTGATTCCACTTAAAGGAATTATCTTTCTTCAAGAGACGAGTGAATGACTGACACTTGTTAGCTAGTTGAGCAATGAACCACTGAATGGAATGTAACTTACCGTGAAGGATCCTTAACTTTTTGAGATTGTGTGGTGGAGGCATATCAATAATTTCTTTGACCTTCGCTAGATCGAATTCTATACCTTTGTGAGAGACAATGAATCCTGGTAGTTTTCCTGATGTGACCTCAAAGACACATTTCTTAGGATTTACCCTTAGCTTAAATACTCCTCTAAATGTTCAAAGATCTTTTTAAGGACCATAGGATGTTCTTCCCTTGTTCTTTATTTTCCTAATAGATCATCAACATAGTCTTCCATTATGATGTGAATCAGGTCACATAAGATAACATTCATAGCTCGCTGATAGTTTGCTCTTGCATTTTTAAGGCCAAAGGGCATAAAATTATAATAGAAGGTGCCCCATCGTGTAGTGAAGGCTATTTTATGCTAGTCTTTGGGCACAATTCTGATATGATTGTATCCAGAGAAGCCATCCATGAGGGAAAGCATCTCGCGTCCTGCAATGAGGTTGACCAACATGCAAATGTTTGGAAAAGGAAAATCATCTTTGGGACAAGCCTTGGTGAGGTCACAAAAGTCTATACACACTCTAATAGCACTATTTAGCTTGGCTATAGGCACTATGTTTGAGATCCAATCCAATTTTTCAATGGACCTTATGAACCCAACTTCCAATAGTTTCTCCAACTCCTTTTTGAAAAGTAAATCCACCTGAGGGTACATTTTTCTTAATTTTTGTTTGATAGGTTTGGCATCTAGATGTACAACTAGATGATGTACTACTACGGCAAGATCAGGGCTTGGCATGTCTGAATATGTCCATGCATAATTGATTATTCCTTCTTTGAGAAGCGTGGCGATGGTAGAATATTCTTCCTCTGATAGTGATTTGACTATGTATGTGATTTTGGGATCCTCTTCAGTTCCTAAATTTATTTCCTATGTTTCCTCGATTATGATGGATGATTGTTTAGGGAGCTGAGTTCCTACAAGGGGAAGATGGACATCCCCATCTTCTAGCACCTCATTGAGGTTTTTGCTATTAGATACACCCTTTTTTTTTACTTTTTCTAGGTTAGGAAGCACTTAAGAGAGGTTTTTGCTAGGTGACCTTTTTTTTATTTTGTTTCTTTTTACTTTTTTGGTTAGGGTGTTCATCTTCCCCCAATCCCATAAGATGTACATACTGATCCATTGTAGGAAAGGTGTCAATAGGTGTGCTACCATCTAGGTCCCAATCTATGAGTTCAAGATGTTTAAAGGATAGGTTGATGGTGCAAACGTGTAAGTAGTCGAACATGGAAGAGAGGTCGATGTGATCTATATCATCGTATGTGTGTATGATGGATTCCTCCTCTAGTATATCTTCAAGGAGTCTTGTTCTCATTGATGTTATTCAAGGCACTAGATGGTGCTATAGGTCCCTATTGTTTTGTGTCATGACCCAAGCCTAAGTTTCTTGGTCTTATTGTAGCCTCAATATGGTGTTTCCTTCCTTGCTTTTTAGTGCCAAGGCCTCCCCCCTGATAATTGTACTTTTCTAGGAACTTAGATGGCCAAGGATAGTTCTCCTAGAAATATTCTTTCAAAGGAGGGGAGGGGTCTGGTTCCTCATGGTACACCCATTGACTAATGTAATCTTCAGGTGTGTCTTGCCTTAATCCAAGAGAGCGAAAGGTGTTGGATCCCACATTTGGAAGATTAAAGGTGATGGTATTCTTTTCTTCTTTTGATACATATTGAGAGGGTTTGTTGTATGTGTGTGGTGAAGGTGGCATGGTTGACATGTTCAAAGCTATGCGTATTTCATACTCACCACACCCCTTGTCAATGATCTAGACCTTGGTAATGGTGGAATTAGATGTGGACAATGGAGTGGATGAAGTGGTGGCTAGTTTGGTGATAGATGATTGGGGATTCATGTGTATGGTAACTTCTACCCCATTGAATGGGAATTTAAGACATTTTTCATATGTAGATGGAATGGCTTGCATGGAGTGAATCCATGGATGACTGAGGAGGAGGTTATAGGGGAGTTCTAGATGAAGGATGTGGCATGTAATGTATTGCACAACTGGACCAACCTAGATTGGAAGAGATATTGTTCCTTCAGAATATCGCTCTCCATTATCATACGCCTTGATTGTGATGACTTGATTATTTACATTAGCATGGGTGTATCCCACTTGTTTTATTAATTTTAATGTACAAAGGTTTAGGGTAGAAACATTATCTACCAAGATCCTCTTTAATTTATGGTGATTTACTAGGACCTCTAGATGGAAGGGATGGTTATATGATTAGAGTGAATGCAGGGCATGCCATTTTGGCTAAAACCTAGTCGATAAGTGGCAGAGAGGTGCCCTACCAATGCTTGAAATTGCATACAGTCTATCTCTTTAGGAACTTGGGTGTCCTGTAAGGCCTTATTTAGGATTTCTTGTTGTGTGGGAGAGGACTTATGCAAATCTAAAATGGATATTTGTGCCAAAGTCTTTCCCAGATGGTCAAGAATGTTGTATTGAGGATTCACAGACTGTAATTGGGTAGGTGCAGAGGCTCCAGGTATTGTGATGTGGGTTCGATGGGTGGAAATAAAAAATTGCAGATCCTTACCTTTCACATGTATCATAGACAGATGTGGTTCTACTTTCTCAATGTATGTGATGAGGCCCTCATAATTGAGAGGCACATTCTTGTAACTAATTTTGTTGGTGTTGTTATTCTAATTATTATTGGTGCTAGTCCCTGGGTTTGAGTTTGATATACTAGGACCTTGGTTATGGTTGGGGAATATGTTTTGGTATATTTGCAATTGAGCATTGGATGAAGGTGTCATGTTGGAATCCACATGTATGTCACCCTGATCTATGAGATCTTGGATGTACATTTTCAGACTTTGACACTTATTCAATGTATGCCCTTTAATCTTGTGGAACTCGCAATACTCATTTTCCTTAAACTAGGCTAGCTTAGGCTTGGATTCATTGAGTGGCTTGGTCATGTGATATATAATCAGGTAATTGGATTGAAGAAGTCTGTTAAACACAACACTTATGGGTTCCCCTAGTTGAGTGAATTGACATTTTCCATTCCCTTGGTTATGCTAATTGGATTGTTTGTTAGGATGAGGTGCCCCTTAAGGTACTGATATAGCATGAGGATTTGACTACTCAGGAGGAGCATATTGTGGCTTCTAGGAAGCATTAGCTACTTGGACGTGTTTAGTGTTAGTGTCACCATTGTTGACAACATTTTTGTTTTTGTTCCAATAACGCGGCTTATCCCTAGATGACTTCTCCTTATCAAAGTTAAAGATTTTGACTAGCCCTTTTGCGATAAGGGCCCTCTCAAGAATAGTACCTTTCTCCACTATTGCTATGAAGGTTGTGACATAGTGGAGTTTGAAGTTGTGAGCCATATCCAGATGAGAGTTTTCAATGCAAAAGGTGACCATATCCTTTTATCTTAATGGGAATTTCATGTGACTGGATAGGGCTTGCCATCTTTGAAGATAGCTCACAAAGGTTTCTCCCTCACATTGCTTTTCCTTCAAAAGATCTAACATGTCAATGTCCTTCGCTAGATGAAAGGAGAAGTGGGAGACAAACTCTTCTGAAAGTTTTGCAAAGGAATTGATAGATCCCTTCTCAAGACCCATGAACTAGTCAAGAGTTATTCCCTGTAAACTCTTGGGAAACAATCTCATGAGGTAATTGTCATTATGCATGACTTCTTGATAGTGTGTGTAAGAATCTTGAAGGTGAGCCTTGGTGTCTTTGGTTCCCTTATACTTATCAAATTTTGGCATTTCAAAATGCTTTGGGAAAGGAACCAATGAGATTGATGAATCAAACTAGTAAGGACAAATATCTTCAAACTTGAACGATTGTTTACTGGTCCCTATTTGTAAGTCCTTTAACACAACTTTGACTTCTTCCAACTCTTTATTGATAGGTGTCGTGGGAGTCAGATTGGATGGATTAGGTTGGTTGTATGGAGGATACTACTGATATGATGAGGATGGTGCTAAAGCAGCTGGATCATAAGTAGGTTGAGGTGTATATGGAGGTGTTTGTTGGTATTGTTGGCGTAAGCAGATTGTGGATTGTGGATTGACGTAAGGCAGATATGATAGATTTTGATGATAAGAGGTTGAAGCTACTTGTTGGTATGGTGGTTGTTGTTGATAGTATGAAGTGGATGGAGTACCTTGCTGCTATTGCATAACAGCTTGATAGTATGATGATGTGGAAGCCCCTTGCTAGTAAGGCAGTTATTGCTGAAAGTAAGAGGTAGATTAAGCACCCTATTGATAAGGTGGTTGTGGTTGCATGTAGGATGTGGATGAGGCACCTTATTGGTATGAGGGTTGTTATTGAGCATAATATGGATTGGATTGATAATTGTACACAACATTGGGTTGTTGTGTGATGTATGGAGGTTGTATTAGATTAGACTAATGTTATTATAGGTTTGCGTGTGATTGCAAAGGATTAGTGTAAGGAGGCAGTTGTGTCCAGGGTGGATTCTAATAGGCCACATGGATAGTTAGATTAGGATTAGATGTAGCACCATAAGCGATGTATGTGCTAGATGGATGATAAAGATATTGTGCAAGAGGATTATGGTGCATCTACGCAGAAATGTGTGTATGCTACCAATAAATTGGGTGTGTCAGGATGTGATGCTATTGTGGGACTGCTACAAAAACTCCATGGGGTGGTTGCAGCGGTTGTGATGTAGTTTGCGTCACTTGATGTGTAGGAACAATAGTGTGTTTATGAGGAATCAAAATGTTTTGTTATGGAATGGTGACATTTTGTTGCGGGATTGTGACATTTTTCCATGGAGGTTGTTGATGGGATGGCTGAGACGAGATAGTAGCAACAACAACATGTGGTAGTTCCAACAAGGGAATAGCAGTGTGTTGCAGCGGTGCTTGTAACACACTAGGGATATTACCTTGATGTGGTGGTGGTAGATTGCCAATAGGAACAAACTCTGGAGGTGGCATCAATGCAAGGATGAGATTTCCCCTAGTATTGATGGGTGGTTGAGTAGGATGGTGAGGCACAAGTGGTGGAGTAAATGAAATGTTTTGCGGCATTCCATAGGAAAAGGGGTCATTAGGATCGAGTGGTGCCATAGACACTGTGGATGGGAGGTGAATCATGGTATTTCCAAACTCAAGATGATACCAATTCTCTATAGGTGTACCTTCAGGGACATAGGAATTTCCTGGAACATTTTGTGAGGTTTGCAGATCTTGAGATGCAGGATGAGACTAGGTGTCAGCATACTGTGACATATTGAAATTGGGCAGTGGTTTGACTCCTTTTATGATTAGGGTAGCAAGAATCTTATCCCCACACTTGTTGAGGAGGCAATCTGTCATCTGAACATTAGCGGGATTGCTTAGGTATTCATCAACGGTGACTTCAAGCTGATTGACCATGTTCTTGTCTCTAGGTGGTGAGGTGTTTTGGATGTTAGTGTTGGACTATGATGATGCACTGTTATGGGGATCTTGATGGATATTCACGGAATTGTTGGAATCTTTAGGGATATTTGTGACGTTATTGGGATCTTATGGGATATTTAGCTGGGGACCTTGGCCTTGTTGATTTGCCATTTGTTTCTTGGCTTGTGATCAAGTCTGGACGAGCATGTCTGGATGGGTATGAAAGTGTAGAACTATTATGTGAAATAAGATGGGACTAGAATCTATGATGCAGTGTAAAGATGACCTAAACGATGATTAGAGGATTGATTGGATTTGATAATGGATCAATTGATTGGATGATTTGATAAGGATGAGATCAGATTAGATGGGTAGATTGGATGATTGGATATAAGGATGATTTGGATTAGATCAGATAAGATTAATTGATGAAAAGATTGATAAAATTGGATAATTGGATGAGATTGTATGATGCAAGGGATTCTAAACTAGGTTCAAAGATCACACTAGGTGACTTAAGCTACTAATTGATCAGATTAAGGATAAATAGATGGTTGTAGCACTGAATCCAACTTGATATGGAAGTGGATTGATTGACCTGAATGATGATGTCTGACTAGGACCAATGATGATCCTAAGTAGATGTTGTAGAATGACGATCGATTAAAACACCTAGGTCAATTTGGATAATAACTTCAAGCGAAGTTCAAAGGATTTGGATTGAGAAAAAAATGGGGGATATGCAATGTAGAGATGCCTTATGATGTACCTATATGATTCAGATCATGAACGAGTGAACCTTAGAGAATGGAGATGCATAGTGGTTTGATAAAGATCAAACTCATCTAGCCAAGATGCAAGACCATCCAGCTAGGGGGCAAGGTTTCCCAACTAGAGCTCAGGTTCGCTTAAACAAAGGTTAGATTCACCCAAAAAAAGTTAGGTTCACCTAACTGGAGGTCAGGTTTTCCCAAACAGAGGTCAAGTTTGCCCAACTAGAGGTCAGGTTCATCCAAACAAAGGTCGCATTCACCCGATTGGAGGTTAGGTTCACCCAAACAGAGGTGAGGTTCACCCAAGTGGAGGTTAGGTTCACCCAAATAGAGGTTAGGTTCGCCCAACAAAGGTTAGGTTCACCCAAACAAAGGTCAGGTTCACCCAACTAGAGGTCAGGTTCGCACAAACAAAGGTCAGATTCACCCAAACAAAGGTTAGGTTTACCCAACTCAACTTTTAGACTTGTCTAAATTAGAAAAGAGGTCAAGTGGACTAACAAAATGGGTGAATGGATCCTCAAGATAGGCAAATGGGGTATTAGAATGGGTAAACAAGCACACAGAACGAGGAAACAAATGCTCAAAATAGTAAAATAGATGCTCAGAATGGGAAAATAGGTGCTCAAAATAGGAAAATAGGTGCTTAAAATGGGCAAAGAGGTGCTCAGAATGACTAAATGGGTAAAAAAATACTCAAAATGGGAAAATGGATACTTAGAATGGAGAAATGAATTCATGAAACATGGAATGGATACTCAAAATGGGTAAATGAATAGTCAAAACCGGAAAAGGTTTACTTGAAATGGGAAAATGGATGCATGGAACAAGGAAAGGATTCTTAGAATGACAAAAGAGTGCTCGATATGGGCAAATAAGTGCTTGGAATAGGAAAGCGGGTGCTCGGAACGGGCAAATAGGTGCTCAAAATGACTGAATGAGAGGAAAAACTTGTTGTTTAGGGGGTAGGTTCACCCAAGTTGGGGTAGGTTCACCCCTATTTAGGGAAGGTTCACCCTTGTACAGGGAAGGTTCTATTGTTCAATGAAAAGATAGACAATTTTGACAGAAATAAGCTAGTAAAAGATTAAGACAAAAGGCAAGTTTTCCCCTATTCAGGGCAGGTTCGCCCTTGTTCAGGGTAGGTTCACCTGTTTAGTGAAAAGATAGACAATTTTGGTAGAAATAGGTTGGTAAAAGACTGAGACACAGGGTAGGTTCACCTCTATTTAGGGCAGGTTCACCCCTATTCAGGGAAGGTTCACCTTTGTCAACAAACCTGGACTTGACTTAGGTGAAAAAGGCTATGGAAAATGACTAAAAACATAACAAATAGAAAGCAGGAGATAAGCATGTCTTGACTGAACATAAATTTATTGGTTTCACACAAAAAAGATAGTTCAGACAACACAATCCTAAGATTAGTATAAAGGGTATGGCCAACATTGTCCTCTAATTAGGCTGAACAAGGGAAGACTAGGGCGTCCTCAATATACGGGCATTACATGAGGCACAACCGTGCACACCATCCCGCCTACAAGCATGACTCCAAAACCCTAGCAAGATACTAAAGGCTCAGACCAACTCTTCGCGTCTTATCTAGGTATCACCCTAGCTTTGATGCTCCACCAAACATGACATGATTGGATTGGAGTACAACTTTGGCCCCCCCCTTTGTATACCTCGCCGATATGCGTGGTTGGAATCATCCCTTGGTGTGATGAAATCCTCAAGCAGGTCCCACTAAAAAGAGAACACTAACCATTTTTGGCTACTCCCTAGGCTCATACGAAGTGCAAGGGGAAAGCATGAATGAGATAGTGCCCCTTGGGTGACACAAAGAACTTTTAAACAAAACAAACAATATGTTGACTCCCCCCTAGTTAAACTATGTGCCTAAGTAGTATGAAAAATGAAAGACAAACAGCTAACTAATAACTAGACACATGCATCTTGTAGCAAATATGTTAAAAAAAATTCTTTTCGATCTTCACCAAGTGTGAAACAAGCTACACAAACGTTAGTCAAAGCTATCACAATCAACCATAAGACAAGTTAGGGGTTTAGTATTAATCAAAAAAACATAAAATAGACCCTGGAAATGAATTTTAAAGCACTATTTTACCTTACAAAAGCCTTTCTTTAGGGCAGAGTTGCACTTGTTAAGGCAAGTTCACTCCTTTACAGGGCAGGTTCGCCCCTCTATGGGTCAGTTTCACCCATATGCAGAAAATAGTGAATAAATTTGGCTTGTGTGGCTCAGAAGGGAAACTCTACAGGGTAGGGTTGTCTCTGTTGAGGTTGAGGTCGCGTGTCTTGGGGCAGGTTTGCCCCTTTGTAGGTCAAGTTTGCCCCTCTTTAGAAAACAGTGAAGAAATTTTGCCTCTGTGGCTTAGAAGAATGACTCTGTAGGGCAGGGTAGCCTCTATTAAGGTCAGGGTCCCCTATCTTGGGGCAGGTTCACCTCTTTGTAGGTCAAGTTCACCCCTCTACAAAAAATAGTGAAGAAATTTGGCCTCTGTTGCTTAGAAGGGCAACTCTATAGGGAAGGGTTGCCTCTGTTGAGGTTGGGGTTACCTGTCTTGGGGTAGGTTCACCTATCCTTGGGAAAGTTCAATCCTATTTAGGGCAGGTTCACCCATGTTAGGGGTAGGTTCGCCTTTGTGTGACCTAAACGTACAAAATATCAAAAAAATAGCAAACGTAAAAGCAAAAGGACCTATCTGTGGGTCCCACCAGGCATGCCAGAAATGTGATCAGTGTTAACCTATCCTAAATGATGCAAAAAAATATGCAAAAGATAATACACAACACTTAATACCTCATGATAGGGCTACATTAACACAAACAAAATAAAGATAAAGAAAGCAAATTTACCTTGCAAGAGTTGCTCCTTGGTTGGCCCTTTGATGATTGATGTCTTGCGTGCTCCTTTCACAGCAAGATGGATTAAAGATGGACTCAAAATTATCTGTGTGAGATAAGGAATGCAATGAGCTAGGTGGGTAGTTGGATGGATGAATGCAAGTGCAAGAAATGGAAGCTTGGAATTATGCAACAATGGAGGTTTTCTTGAGTGGAAAGATGCAAGTGTGAGAGTATGAGAGTTTGAATTGAAAAATGTGTGAATGCCTAATGAGAAAATGAAGCCAAAATCCTCTATTTTAGGGGTAAGGCCTCTAGTGATTTGAATGGCTAGGATTTAGCCAACATGGGCAAGATGAAGGATTGTGGTGAGTTGAGGACTCACAAGCCCTCACATCTTGCCATGTGGAAAAGAAGGTGTCAAAAGGAAAATTGATGTGGAGAGAGGACATGTGAGGTGGAGGTACTTGCAAGTACCTTGGAAAGGGGAGAAGATTTCCTCAAAAATGAACTTCTTGTCCCCATGTGGGAGGAAAGTGACATATGATGAATTTTAGTATTGCTCAAAAATATCCATGGGGAACAGAGAAGTGGTTGGAGAAATAAATGTGAATTTTAAATTCACATGATTGGAAGGGATAAGGTGGTTGGAAGAATAAATGTGAATTTTAAATTCACATGAGAGGCACCTTGTGGATAAGAAAAGGTTCTTATGAAGGAAGCCAAAAAGTACCTTGTGAATAAGACAAGGTCCTTATAATGGAAGGTTCTTGACCCCATGTGACTGATCTGTAGGATCTTCATCAAAAATTAAAGTTTCTCTTTTATCTTCAGAATCAACATCATCAGAAAGAAGGTGAAATTCTGACTCCAACACAATTTGAATGGAGTCAAATGTAGTTACGGAGCCCAAGGTACACTTAGTCAAACCTTGGTCAACCTTTGAGCTAGGTCAGAGAAAAAAAGGGCCAAAAATTGACATCATCAAAAGTGGTCAAAGTCAGTGTCCATACAAAGATCTCATCGCAGGCTTTCCGACGGTGGTCATTTCATAGAAAACGAAGTCTGCTTGCACGAGATATGAGCAGTCAAAGTTGGGTTGAATTTGCTGACATCAACATGGTACAGTCAATAGTCCAGTCAGCCAACACATCATCATCCACATCAACATGCTAGTCAGTATCCACATTAGCTTCATAGTTAACATGGTATAGTCAACAGTATTGACCATGTCATCGTCCATGTTGGCTTCACAATCAGCATACACATTGGCATCCTCATCAGCAAACATGTCTGCATCATTGTCAAATGGGAGACTTACACATGGTACCCTCCTAGTGCAACACGTGGATCAGTCAGCTCCCTCCTCCATCGGTCAGTGCTACGTTTGTTAACAAAAATATTTAAAAGCCTGCAAGGGGCTCTAACACATAACCAACAACATGCAAATCAGAGGTCTTAGCCAACACACCACACATTGTTCATCTAATTATGTATGGCAACCATTTTGTTTTATTATGGAACAGTTGCAAATTGGCTATAAAAAGCCAGTGGCTAGGGTTGAACCCCTGACCACTAGCTTACCAAAAGGAGTGCCCACCAATAAGCCATTGAATGGCTTTAGAAATGTATATGGCATCAGTTGATTTCATTAATCATTAAAAACTGATAGCCTTAATTTTGAAACAAACTCCCCGAAATTTAAAACGAAAGAACTTCCTAATCCTTTTAAGGATTAAAATGGAAAACCTCCTGTAAAAAAATAGCATGATCTAATGAATAATTAAAAGGGCTTAGATTAATTATATGGGATTTAATACAAATTTTATGTGTATAAGGGGGTTATTTTAAAGATTTTTATGTAAAAAAGGAGAGATAAGGTGGATTTTGTAAATCAAATGGTTATTAGCCCAATTGAGTAATTTTTTTGTATAAAAAGGGGGGGTTAGAGGCTTTAGGGGATCATCCAGAATATACATGATTTAGGTGTTGAAGACTTGAGATAATTTTCAGAGAGACGAATTGTTGATCCTGTACGTCAGTAGAATGTTGGAATTTTGGGCTTGAAGGGAAAAGCTTGTAAACATATGTAATGCCAATTTTTGAAGATTTCAAACCATGAACTTCGTTATCAAGCTATTTGTGTTCTCTCTTCCTTGTGTCTCATTTTGAATTCCTTCTTTCTATCAATTTCATTAGTTTAATTTATGTTGTGTTGATTTCATTTTAGTAATTTGGATTTTTAAATTGTAATCATTATGCATTCAATGAAATTGTCATAGATTTGAATAATATCAGAGATGTGTTTTGACTAGTATTTCAGATTTGAATGCTTACATGCTCCCAACTTCAACAAGGCAAATGAAAACTTGAAGAGTATAATCCAGAGATTGGAAGATGAAGAGCTCATTCATAGACACGGATGGCAAATCCAAAAAATGGACAAAGTTCAGAGCTTGGTGAGAAATAATTTTAGAAGGATTTTCTCAACATGAAGGCCATGGTTGAAGTCCTATTCTAGGAGAGGAAAGAAAGGATGTGGAGACATGAAGCTCGTGCAGGAAAAGGAAAGAAATTAGGAGATGATCTTGAGCCTTTGAAGACACCTCCCTCTTCTCCTTCTTCTTCATCTTCTCCGTCTTCTCCTTCTTCTCCTTCTTCTACTCATTCTATGCATTTTAATCCTTTTAAGGGTCCACATAAGCCCAAACTTAAGTTGGATGTAAAATTTGACTTACCAAAGTATTGTTGTGAATAAAATGTTGAAAAACTAGATGACTAGATTCAGCAGGTTGAAGTCTATTGTAGAGTCGAAAACCTTGTAGATGATGGTGATAGGATCCAACTTGCTACTCTTCGGTTAGGGGATACAACTCTAACTTGGTGGGAGAGTAGGACTAGGGTAGAAATCTCCCAACATGGTAAAGTCAACTTGTCCTAGACAAAATTTGTAAGTGCTCTTAAAAAGCAATTCTATCCTTTAGGCTACATGCAACAGTTAATGATGAACTAGCAGATGTTTAGGAAAGAGAAAGGTCAATCTAGTCAGGAGTACACTCATGAATTTCGTAAAAGGGCTATTGTATTAGATGTTCCTTTGTAGACCCAGGATACTTTGTTGAAGTACATAGGAGATCTTCATTCCTACCATAGACATTGAATTTTGGTTTTGAATCCCAATAACCTTGACGAAGTTTGTGTCCAAGCTACCCACTTAGAGTCTAGAGGTAAGGGATCGTTCATTGATAAGTTTGATAAAAAACCATCTAAGTCTGAGGGAAAGTCTAAGGGTAAAGATAAAGAAAAATATAAAGGTAAAGGAAAGAAGATAGCTATGGTGAAGAAAGAGGGTGAAAAACACACATGCTCACACTGTTAGAAAGAGGGGCATGATGAATCAAGGTGCTTGAAATTGCATCTGAAGGCAAGGCCAAAAATATTTGGAGGCAATAAAGGAAAACAAAAGACTACTATTGCTATCATTCAATAGGATCTTGGATTTGATTCTAGAGATAAGACAAAGATTATTGTTGTCGGGATCCAAGGTAAAGGGAAAGGTATGATTCTCTCTCTTGATGCAAGTAAAGTATCAACTCCTAAAGTTGATAAACAACAAAATGAATTGTTTCACATTTGTGTGGTAACTAAAAAGACAAAGATTGTTACACTATTTGATTCAGGCTCTCAAGCCAACTTGATTTCTAAAGAGGTTGTTAAGAAATTGAATCTAAATACTACTCCTCATCCTAAGCCCTATCCACTCGGATGGGTATGTAATGATGCACAGTTGTGGGTGACAAAACAGTGCAAATTGCATTTTTCCATCACTGCTAAATTCATTGATGAAGTAGAAGTAGATGTTGTACCTCTAGATATTTGTGGTCTTGTATTAGGGAGTCCTTATTTGTATGATAGAAAGTAAATCTTCTACAGGGGGAGAACAAGTATCATCTTTTTAAAGATGGGGTAGAATATATTTTACGTGGACACAAGGTCAAGAATAATCTCACACTAGTTAATGCTAGTCAAATGAAAAGGTTAGTCCACTCTAGTAAGAACTATGTGTTAATGCTTGTAAAATCCAAAGAAGAAGATATCTCTAAGGAATTTAAGGGGTGTGACCCAAAACATAAGGTTGAAATGGTCAAAATTGTTTCTACTTATGATGACTTGTTTTAGGAACCAAAGGGGTTGCTATCCAAGAGGGAAATAAAACATGAAATCTAGTTACAGCAGGATGTGCCATTGCCTAATATCAACTTGTACCGTTTTCCCATTATGCATAATGAAGAAATCAAGAAACAAGTTTAGGAGTTAGCGGAGAAAGGAGTCATCCATCCTAGTGCATCTCCTTGTGGTTCTCCAATTGTGTTGGTTCCAAAGAAAGATGGATCTTGGATAATGTGCATTGACTACCATGCCCTGAACAAATAATGGTAAAAAATAGGTACCCTCTTCCAAGAATTGACGATTTACTTGATTAGTTAAAAAATACAATTTATTTCACTAAATTAGATTTGTGAAGTGGTTATCATTAGATTAGAATTGCAAAAGATGACATTTGGAAAACTGATTTCAAGACAAAATAGGGCCTTTATGAATGGTTGGTTATGCCCTTCGGGCTTTGTAATGCACCTTCCATGTTCATGAGGGTCATGAATGATGTCTTTCATCCTTTCATTGATGATTTTTTCATTATCTATTTAGATGATATCCTTATATTTAGCAAGTCTTGGGATGATCATGTAAGTCATGTAAAGAAATTTTTTGATGTCTTAAGAAAAGAAAAACTCTATGTAAAGATGTTTAAGTGTGAATTTACAAAGACATCTCTAGAGTACTTAGGCTCTGTTGTAGGGAATGGTCAATTGAAAGTAGAACCTGTGAAGGTCGAAGCTATTGTAAACTGGCCTAAGCCAAGTATTGTAATAGAAATCAGAAGTTTCCTAGGTCCAGTCCAGTACTGGAGAAAGCTCGTTGCAAACTTCTCCTACATTGCATCACCATTGCACGCATTGACAAGTATGAAGACAACTTTTCAGTGTGGAGGTCCAAAGTACAAGGCCTTCAACACTTTGAAGGAAAATTTAAGCACTGTACCAATTCTGGCTTTACCAGATCTACATCAACCATTTGGGATCAAGACTGATGCAAGTGGGTTTGCCATGGGAGCTGTTCTTATGCAAGGAGGTAAACCATTCTGCTACCACTCTTAAACCTTTTCAGGAGCAGTAAGTAACTATCCTACTTATGATAAGGAACTTTATACATTAGTTTAGAGTGTTAAGAAATGGAAAAATTACATAATGGGGAAAGAAACTATAATCCACACTAATCAGTGCCAGCCACTACAATACTTGCACTCACCGTCTAAACTGCAACAAAGTAGGCATTTTAGATGGATGGGATTTTAACAACAATTTCAGTTAGTAATTAAGTACAAGAAAGGTACCCATAACAAAGTAGCAGATATGCTTTCTATGCCTCCTAGTATGAACTCATTGATTATTGTTAAAGGTAGTTCCATGGTGCATGAAAGCTTTCAGGAATAGTATGCTAATGATGAAAACTATAAGGATATTTATTCATCTTTAATTGTAGGAAAACAGATAGAAGAGAGATTATTATGCAGGATAAACTTTTGTATCATTTGGGTAAATTATGTGTTCCGAAAGATGAACAAGCACATGTAATCCGTGAAGCTCATGCCTCTTTGATTGCAGGACATTTTGGGGTAAGTAAAACCGTTACTAAATTTTAGAAATATTGTTACTAGCCTAAACTGCAAGAAACTGTGGCCAAATACATTAAGGGTTGTATTATGTGTGCAACTAGTAAACCAAGTAACAAAAAACTGGGGTTGCACACACCATTACCTATTCCATCTCATCCATGTGAAAGTGTGTCTATGGATTTTGTTGAAGGTTTACCTATGTCTAGGAAGGGTCATGACTATCTTTATGTAGTATTTGATTGGTTCAGAAAAATGTGTATCTTAATGCTATGTAAAAAGCAAGTCACTGTTGAACTAACAACTCAAATGTACTTCCAATCTGTATGGGCTCATTTTGGGTTACCTACTTCTATTGTATCAGATCAAGATTCTTGATTCCTAGGGGAATTTTGTTTAGCTTTTTGGGGACTCATGGACACCAAACTAAAGAAGAGTACAACCTTCCATCCGCAGACTGACAAAAAGACAAAGGTAGTAAATAGGATAGTTGTGCATCTACTCAGAGGCTACTGTAGCAAGCATCCCAAATTATGGGATGAGATTCTTCATTATGTGCAACATGCTTACAACCATGCAACATACTCTTCTACAAAGAGGTCTCCCTTTGAGACTTGTTTTGGTTATGTGCCTAAGACTCTGATGGATTTTTCTTTTGGGAAAGATGATGTTGAAGATGGATGCCATGATTCAAAGAAGGCTTTGAAGTTCATCCAAAAAGTCCAAGCCATCCATCAAGCAATGGAAACACAGTTGGAAAAGAGTCAAGCCAAATACAAGTCATCATTTTCAAGTCGGTGACCACATTTGGTTACATATCAGTAAGGAAAGAATGCAAGGAAAAGGAAGGAAGCTCAAGCCAATTCGATATGGTCCCTTTGAGATCTTGGAAAAGATCAAAACCAATTCCTTCCACCTTAATATTCCTCCATACATGTAGATCTATTCAGTTGTCAATGTTGAGAACTTGAAGTTGTATGAACCTTCGTTGATATTGGACGAGGAGACTAACATTCAGGTTCCATCAGTTGATGATCTTTCACTAGAGTACATGTCAGAGTTGCCAGAGGATGTCGTCCTAGATAGGAAAACCAGGACTTAATGAAGAGGAATAGTTGAATACCTTAGAGTGGGACTAAGGGGGATGAATCCAAGGGTATGTGCAGGATCATCATGCAAAAAACTAGCCCTTAAGTGGCAAAAAATTCAGAAAAATTAGTGTTAGGCAACTTGACGTAAATATTTGAATAAGTTATCTATATTATTTCAAAAATATGTAAGAATAGAATTTGTAGAAAATTGAATGTAGTTTCTAAAATACTAGGTTTATTTAAAAAAAATAAAATCTATTTGGTGAAAATTTGAAATTTCAATGCAGTAGTACTTAAATTTCAAGGAAAAAATAAGAAGGGTGTCTGTCGACCACCCTAACCATAATAAAATGATAATTTTTTGTAAGATTTTATATATAAGTAGAGGACTCATGTCTAGATGTGGTGCATATTTTTTTGTAATTTTTTCCAAGTAAATAATTAATTATGAATTTTTATTACAACTTTTAGAAAATATAAAAACTCGTCTGTCTAACCTTAACTTGGTCAAAACTTCATGAAATTTAATTTTTTTTTTTAATCCTATAGTATGTGAAGCATAGAATGTGACAAATGTTTTGGATTCAAAAATATGACACCGTTGAAAGTTATAGATGTTTTTCAATTAGCCTATCGATCAGGACTTTAGTCGTAATTCTAATAGAAAATGAATAATAATTATTTATTAAATTCACATTAAATCATAATTTATATTTTTGGAAAGTTGAGAATCTCCTCTAAAAACCCTTTTCGTTTCATTAATTTTGGGTCAAAAAAAAATTCGTCAGCCACATACCCTCATAATATTGCCACTTTTTGGCGCACCATGATCCTACACATACCCCCAAGCAAGGAAAAATGGATGGAGATTGGTAAAGTGAGGGAACTTTACCCTCACTTACTTTTTGAGTAATCAAGATTTCAGAGGTCCAAAAGCTCTCCAGTGGGGAGGACTGATCCAGAGGATCTTCATCAAAAATTGAAGTTTCTCTTTTAGCTTTAGAATCAACATCATTAGAAAGAGGGAAAAATTATGACTCCAATGCAACTCAAACAGAGTCAAACTGAGCTACGGAGCCCAAGATACACTCAGTCAAACCTTGGTCAACCGTGGAACCAAGTCAAAGAAAAAAAGGGCCAAAAATTGACATCATCAAAACTGGTCAAAGTTAGTGTCAATGAAAAGATCTCATCGCAAGCTTTCTAACAATGTTTGTTTCACGGAATCTGTTTGCACAAGATATGAGTAGTCAAAGTTGGGTTGACTTTGCTAACATCAACATGGTACAGTCAATAGTCCAATCAGCTGACACATCATCATCCATGTCAGCATCCACATCAGCTTCATAGTTAGCAGTATTGGCCACGTCATCGTCTAGGTCAGCTTCACAATTAGGATACACATCGGCATCCTTGTCAGCAAACATGTTGGCATCATTGTCAAATGGGAGACTGACACATGGCACCCTCCTGGTGTGACACATGGCTCATTCAGTTCCCTCCTCCATTGGTTAGCGCTACATTTGTTAACAAAAAATCTTTAACAGCCCGCAAGGGGCTCAAACCCGTAACCAACGACGTGCAAACCAGAGGTCTAAGCCAACAAACCACACATTATTCATCTAATTATGTATGGCGGCTATTTTGTTTTGTTATGGAATAGTTGCAAATTGGCTATAAAAAGCCAGTGGCCAGGGTTGAACCCCTGACTGTCAACTTACCAAAAGGAGTGGCCACCAATAAGCCATTGAATGGCTTTAGAAACATATAATATGGCATCGATTGATTTTATTAATCATTAAAAACCAATAGCCTTAATTTTGAAATAAACTCCCCTAAATTTACAACCAAACAACTTCCTAATCCTTTTAAGGATTAAAATGAAAAAAATCTTGTAACAAAATAGCCTATGAATGAATAATTAAAAGGGCTTTGATTAATTATATGGGATTTAATACATATTTTATGTGTATAAGGGGGTTATCTTAAAGATTTTTATGTAAAAATGGAGAGATAAGGTGGATTTTGTAAATCAATTGGTTATTATCCCAATTGAGTAGATTTTTTGTATAAAAAAGGGGGGTTATAGGCTTTAGGGGATCATCTAGAATATACATGATTTAGGTGTTGAAGACTTGAGATAATTTTTAGAGAGATGAATTACTGATCCTGTACATCGAGAGAATGTTGGAATTCTGTCATGCTTGAAGGGAAATGCTTGTAAACAGATGTGATGCCAAATTTTTGAAGATTTCAATTGGATTGGTGTACTCTTTAGAGACGGGCCCAAAGACATAGTCGTTCTTACGATGAACTTCATTATCAAGTTGTTTGCGTTCTCTCTTCCTTGTGTCTCACTTTGAATTCTATCTTTCTATCAATTCCATTAGTTCAATTATGTTGTGGTGTAGATTTCATTTTAGTAATTTGGATTTTAAATTGTAATCATTACACATTCAATGCAATTGTCATAGATCTATAAAATAGATAAGTGACTGATGTGACATTTCAATGATCACATGGGGAAGAGGAGAGTCCTTGAAGAAATTGAAGTGAATTTTAAATTCACATGGGGAAGAGGTCATGGCCAAATGGAGAAAATGATGATGAAAGTTGACTTGGAGAAAATGCTAGAAATGGAAAGAGGATTAGATTAAGGTTGTGCAAACAGGTGATTAAGAAGATTAATGACAGATTAGAAACAAGTGGCAAAATTTGGAGGATGTGACATTAATCCTGATTAAGGGTGTGCACATCCTAATCATGGATTAATTAGACTAATCCACATTATAAGGGGATCATGGAGGATTTGACAAGGAGAGAGAAACAGAAGAATTTAAAATTGATTTAAATTCCAAAAGGCTAAATGACCAAATTAAATAAATCAATGTATTTATTTAATTTAGAGAAAAGAATGAGAGGTAAATTATTTAATTATAAAATTAAATACTTTAGGAACCTTAGGGAAAGGATAAATATTAATTAAATAAGTTATTTAATTAATATTGATGAAGTAGATGAATAAAGAGGATGGATTTGACCATATGGGAGTGGTCAAATTTTGATTTCTAGACATACACGTGAATGGTAGCATGAAGCATACACATGAATTTCCTCCATGAAGCGCATGAAGCATTACTATATTCATATGATTGATTTAATGTTCAATAATCTTGCAGGAGAATAATGTCCAAACTTTATTATATATCTACAATTATATAAAAGAAGAGTGCATGGAAAACACTTGGATTTTAAATATTTGAAGTAAACTGTCTACAAATATCTATTGAAGCATGGATTTATAATGCAAATATGGACACCATCAATAAAAAATATTTGTATTAACCAAATAGCCATTAGTCATACATCAATATACGTCAATATAAGTATGAAATTTATACAAAATAGCCATATAGGCTTGCAAGAAATCCATATAGGCATACAATGTCAAGTATATGCAATACAAAATATGTCTAAATATTCCATATAGGCATACAACAAGGGAGCCCAATCAAAATGCATTTCCCTCCACCTAGGTGAAGGAAACAGACGGGTGTCCTTTGTTGGTTGGGTGGATGGTGATGTGTATAAAACTTGTTTACTTTGAATTCAAAGGTTGCTCCTCCTATTTAGTTCTTGATCAAGCTTCAACTATTACAATAACAAGTAAATACATTAATATATAGAAATTACATTGTAAAAAATGATATATTTAACAAAATAATCACTTACTTCCTCCAAATGATCTCTCTTCTCAAGCAAATTGAGCTGTCTATTGTGAAAGATACACCCCACTTCATTTCCCTATCAATATTGGGAGGTTTTTCTGCTTCCATCATCTAAAAATAAAACAACAAACTATTCAATCATGAAAACTTGAATAGTGATGCATGTGTTAACTCTCCAAATTTGTACCCCTACCAAGTTGTGGAAACTCAACAAATTTGGAGGAACATCAGACTAATGATTTCCTTGAGGAAAGAGTAAGAAGGAAACATAAACTAAAAAATTAACTGAAGCCTTTAAAGGGCGATACACCAAATACTAACGAAGACCTACAAATAGCTTGTACACGGTTCAAACAATGACAAATCTTTCCTTACACAACTCATTTTATATGCATTCTTCAATAAGTATTTTATAAGAAGGTTTTAAAACTAAACTCCTAGAAGGAGAGAAATTTCATAACTAAAAGCATTTTTGCATTTATAACACAACTTATAACCTGCAACAACACACTTTTCTGCAAAATAGGCACTTAACATGAGACAAAATTTCAAGGTAAAGCTAAATTTCACAAGTAATTTGATCAACCACTAGATGCACACAATAAAGAATGAAATGAGAAGGCAAAATATTCAATGTCATTGATCCAAGGTACTCACAGTATACAAATCTATCATTGAGTTACAATACTCTTGTTGAAAAGTGAACTCCAAAAAATAAGCTATCACACTACGGGAAAGAAAGAACTCCTTCAAAACCTTTTTTTGAAGTTATGCAATTTTTCAAACAATTTCCCACACATTTCCTTCTAGAAACCTCTAGTTGGATGTATCAGAAAGGCCAAAAGAGAACCTTCTAAAACTCTTCCAAAATGCATAAAAGTCAAGACAAGACCCAAAAGTCACACTAATAGTGTGAGAAAACTACCTCCAAATGTCCCATTTGCTCCAAAATCATCCAAGGACAAAACTCACACACCTTTCCCATGTTGCTTAGTCATCATTACGCTCCAAAATCTTTGACTCATGCTCCTTATGTGTTTGCAAAAGCATAAGACCTTCTTTTGCATTTGAAATAACAATTTAATTAAGTGACTTATAATAACATCAATTACTAAAATTGTTTTACATTTCAAAATAAAATGTAGAATAAAAGGCCCCACCATTCCTTGGAATACATCAAAATTTTGCATTATTATTATTATTTTTTCGATTGTAGGAATCGGGTAGCACGACCCCCTATAAATTACAATGCGCTTGGTAAAAATTTTAACATGACCAATGGTGCTGGCATGACATGCCCTCTGGTACCACGGGGGTGGGGGAGACTAGACCTCGTGACCAACCTCCTACAACAAGAAAGATTTAGCCAACTGAGCTAGGACCCCTGCCCCCAAAATTTTGCATTATGAATAATATTAAATAAAGTGATTTATAGACACACCACTTGAATAATGTTTTACAATTTAGAATAAATGCAAAAATAAGAACAATTTTCTCAACCACTCCTCAAGGCTTGAAGAACATCACCTAACTCAATCTCCCTTAAGGTATTACTCACTATTACTTTGCACTTTGAAATATCATTCACCATTAAGTGATTTATACTTAATTAAAATGTTATAAATTTTGAGATGCATAGAAAGCAAGGGTCAGCCTAATGCACAACATAAGTCTTGAAGACTTTTATGCAAGGTGATGAGAGTTGAAAATAAAACACTAAGTCCTAGAAAGACTTTGCAACCTTTAAGGGGACATGAAATTAAAAGACACATATGACAAAGTCATCAAAAATCACTAAGGATAGGACTTAAAAATGGCAACAAAGGCAAATCAACACAAGGCATAAGACTTTCTTGACCATGGCATACATTAATTTGTGTTTGCAATTTTTTTGAAAAAGGTAAAAAATACTTTTTGTGGTCAGCTGGTAATAGGTTTTTAAACCCTAACACAAAACAATGAAAATTTAGCAAAAGTTAATCATTTTTTCATCAAACTTTCTAGAGTATTGCTTCTGGCTTCCAACGAGGGTTTCAATGATGATTTTCTATGTTCTCCTCCATGGTGATTTCGTGGTAGATTCTACATGATTTGTTATGGAAACCACTAGAAAAATGAGGTAAATGTGAGTCTTTAACAAAATTTGGATGTTTTCCTTCATTTGAAAGCCATTTAAGATGTCAAGGCCGTGGCCATACACATTTTTTTGATGCAATATTTTTTCTTTTATCTGTGAAAGTTTTACTTGCATTTGGCCACCATGATTGGGTTCTCTAAAGCTTCCTATGGTGAAAAGTAACTTCCATATTCAATGGAAACAAATAAACTTGAGCTCAAGTAAGCTCTATGCCGATGTATTTTACTTTTCTCTCTGCATTATTACCTTATTTCCTGAGAATAGAAGCTTGGTTTGAGCTCTGTAATTGCAAAAAATGAATATATTTTATATATTTTGTGCATTTCTAGCTGTTTCCAACACTTGATCAAGCTCAAATCCCCCCATATCATTCTGCATCTGGTGATTTTGAGACAACCCAAATGGGATTTTTGCATTTTATGAAGAAAATTATTTCTTCAGGCCATAAAGATCAAGAAATAAAATGGTTTTATTAATAATTTTTTGTAGAATGTAAGTTTGAATCGAGTTCAAAACCTCATCTACCATTCTATATTTGTGACTTTTAAACAAACCCCAGATGCGTTTTTGCACTTTTTCAGAGAAAAACTTCTTTAGGATGTGACCATGTGAACTCGGTTCTTTCATTTCACTTTTCCATGGCTGTGGCTCATTTTGTTTTGGGTATTTCTATTTTGCATATTTGAGGGTTAAAATTTTTGCTCCAACACCCTAGCTCAAGGGCCATTCGGGTGAATTTCTCTTATACATAAGTTTCCCTCTATTTTCCATTCCATAGGTGAAAAGAAAATGTGCTATAGACTTTTAGTGTATAATGCATTCATGAATAACATTACTTTTGTATTGTTTTGTGATTTATCCATTTACCCACATGGGATCACCCGAAAACTATCTTTCTTTGAAGAGGAAAAGAAATGAAAAATGATTTCGTACCATTGTAGAACATTAGCTATGAATCAAGGGATTCACACATAGTTTCCAACACAAATGCAACCATATGTATATATTTTTATCCTTGTTATGAAGGACATATACATTTTGTGCTTTGCTTTTGAAGAGAAATGATGCTAGCATTTCCATGTTTATCTAAAAGTTTTATTGCATATTCTTGTCTTTCCTAACTTTCCTTATTAGGAGATTGCATCTTCTAGAACTGATATTATCGTGGTTGTAGCTAACATAGATGGCTGCTTCATTTGAATGTAATCTCAATCTTTCATTGATATTAGTAGAGAAACCAATCTTTGTGTTATCTTACAATGCATCTCTTCACTTTCAAATGTACCAATCATGAAGGCTTTCATTTGCATCATTGTGTAGTTGTGAATCACTACTATGGAGGTTTTTTCCAATAAGGAATCATGCACTTTACAATCCATCATAGCCTCACAATTATTACTTGTAATCAACCTTTTGATCCCATGTTACTTTTGCAACTCCTGAATCTAGTTTCTACTCTTCATATTGTGAGATAGTCCCCTATGATTGTGGCATGCTTATCCTTGCCACCATTATCAAGTCTTGACATCACTGTCCTCCTTAAAGTCCCCTTCATAGTGATTGTCCCCCTTTTTTTTCATCAACTGTCTATTTTATTCTTGTTTCATCTAATCATTGTCATGTTGTTGATTATCATACATGAATTTCTATGACTGCACACTAATGCACATATCATCACTTTACAGACTTGAATTAAGGAGCAACAACACTCACAACCATCTATACCTCCTTACCTTCTAGTATCCCTTCGTGTGTATAGTTATGACTACCCCTTATCATTAGTATGCATTGTGATCTCTTCGTAGCATCCTTGTCAATGTTGCTTGATTGTACAAGATCAAACATTAGGCATCTTAGATCCTGTTTTACCACTATAGAAATGATTCAATATTTCAATCATCAATTCAGCTCTCTCATTTCATAGCATCTTTAAGCTACTAGTATGACAATCAACCTCCTCACATACATGGTGTCAACCTTGCCATACTGTGTTTGTTCATTTTGAATATTGAATCCTCTAATGAAGAGCTGCCAACTGAATTCATTCTAGTTCAGGAATATTGAGTTTACCTAAAACCTGAAAGTCTAGCATCCAATTGTCACACTTATGCTATCAAGGGGGGTTGTCCCTGCTTTCCCTTTTGTAGGACTATCATCATGCACTAATCCACTGCCATCCCTTGCTAGTGTCACCTCTAAGAGGATTGTCATCTGTAACCTATCTTCTATACACGACTGTGAACTAAGTTATGATTTCACCACATTCTACCATTCTTCCAAATGACCCGTCTCATTAAGGTTTTAAGATTTTTCCTTGCATGGCATTGAATGCCTTTGACATGATTATCAACAAAACCTTCTCAAAGGATTCCCTTCATAACTATCTTACATTCATTTGTAGGATCATTTACATTTCCTCAAACCATCATGCATTGATTGTTTATCAGAGTGTGTACTGCAATTATTTGTGAATACTCATGATAGATTTTGATAGGACTTGATAGCTCCTACACTATATATTGATGAATGCATAATTGAACTTGATGCATTTGTCTTCATATTATCACAAAAATCATCTGTTTCTTGCGAAGAAACAAACTATTTCATCTTTGAATGATTGTTGTCCTTGTTCTTGCTCTTGTTCCCTTCTTTACTAGCTCTAGGAAAAAGATGACAATGAAATCCAACTCATATCATTATTAAAATGGAATTTTGATCCACTTACAAAGATTGAAAGACATTTCCAGCAAAGTAATATTTCCAAGTAGCCCACTGTTTGATTCATTGTGAAAGATGAAGAGTAACTTTCTTGATAATTCACACTATTTTGCTGCATCTTTTGAATCTGATAATGAAAGTTGATCAACTAGTATGATGCCATATTAATTTAATGCATCAAGAATAGGTTTATCATTGATTGATCAAGTTGCTCAATTTCCTATCCCTTCTAAAACATGAGGGAAACATGTTGGGCTCAACCCTTGTGGGAGCCACATTTTACTCCCCATGTTGTAATCAGCTAAAACAAAAATAGTAACAAGATTTTGTTGTGCAGTTTTCGCACACACAGCCCACTGAAGGAAGGGACCCTCTTTCACTTTGCTTTATGGTGTTTTGGCCCTTGGATTTTGTGGATTTGAATTGCCTTGCCATGAACTTGAAATATTCATCTCGCTTGCCAAAGTGTTTTCCCTTAGTTACACTTTGAAAATATTAAGTTCTAGGCGAAATCCGAGTTTTTGCTCTATTTCAAGATTTTTCACTTGGTCTGGATTTTCCTAGATTTCACTCAAAGCCTAGCAGCTGACTGTTTTCTAGAAATCTTCTCACCTTGTAGAATTCTAAATGGACTGGATTTCCCCAAAATTTTGTCTTAGTGTTGAATTCCTGATTTTCTGGGTTTGGTCTGTCGTTTTATGAATGTTGATGCCCTTGGGAAAATTATGAGTCTAGATCCATTAATGAGTGAATTTTGATGCATTTGAGCCTGGGTCCTCAAATTTGTGATCTTTGATCAATTTGTGTGAGATCATTGGAGAACGCCAAAATCTGGGTTTTCCTTCAGTTTCAGGATATTCCGGTGCTGGTGGATTTCCCTGGTTTTTCCTGTTCCTCTGGATTTTCCCGATTTTCTTGACTGCTGCATTTTCCTTGAAAATATGGAGTTTTTCCTACTTTGCGGATTTTCGCTCCCTCTAGATTTTCCCAAAATCTCGTTGCCCCTTCATTTTCTGGTTTTTTTTTACTATTGTTTGTTTTCACCAAAATCCGCTTGGTCTGGATTTTTTTGAAAATCCCTTCTAGCCTGGATTCTGCAGAGGGGTGAAAATCCTAAACTATGTAGAAACTTTGCATTAACAATTTTTCGCGGGATTTCAAAATTTTCTTGGATTTATTTGAATATATTATTGATAATGGATATTATTGATGTTGTTTTTTGTCGAGTGCAAGCTGGGTTTAATTTGAGTGAAGGTGGATTTGAGGCATTTATTAATTCACCTGTGGCCAACCTGGAGAGTATTTTCCTCAAGATATCAGATAAATTAAGATAGGAATGAAGGGGCTAGTTAATGATCAATTGCATTGGGAATTGTGCTTCACGTGCATTGGATCGAGTTACATTTTAAATCCCAGGCTAACCTGGATGAGTCCCATGCATTTAATACATATCTTATCTTATTTCAAATTTCTCTTGGCTAACCTTTCTGGGCTATTTTATTATTGTAAAATCTATATTGGGCCAACATGTTTTGGGGTTTTCTATAAATATGGTATTTCGCCTCATTTGTAAAGGGGGATTATTAGTAGAAGTCGCTAGAGATAGTTCTTAGAAGCAATTAGGGTAGTAAAGTAAGAGTTAAAAGTAGGAGTTAGTCAATTTCTGAGCAAGTGCTATAACAGAACATTGGGATTGTTGCTAAAATTTGATGATTCAATACAATTGAAGGGAGTTGTGATTTTTCTGGTGATCTTTTTCTGTTGACTTATCTTACATGGTTCTTATGATTCTATCTTTCAAATTGATCAAGGGTATTAGATTTAGATTTAGATCTGATTCAATGGTTTTCATGATTTAATCCTTGAAATGTTGTAGCAATCCCTGGTCCATACTTTTTGTGGCTAGTTGATTGTTAGTTGCTTTGCAAAGTTAGCCTAGAATTTATATTCATTGTGCTTAGTTCAATTGTGGAGATTTATTCATTTCAATTGCAATTGGGTTGTATTGGATGAATGTTCATGATCTAAAAAACTTTAAAACCTTAGATGATTGCACTGTTTCTATGAGATTATAGATTTATCTTGGTCAAGTAGGAATTAGTTTATGATGGATTGGTCCATATCAAGTATTTCATCATTAGCATTGTTAATATTAAGAGTAGTTAAATTTAGATCTCTCAGAAACCCTAAACTTTTGTTATTTCTTTATTATCTGGGTTAGTTTTAGGATTGAAGTATCATCACATTGTCAGATCCAATAGGTCCATAATTCAATATTTTCTTGTAGTAAGGTCCCATTGTGATTACCAACATTTTCACATTTATCACTGAGTTATTTATGCATTGTCAAGACCTGACATTAGAGACCTTAGGGTTATCTCTTGAGGCTTGCTAATAGAGATTTAGCTTTCAAGAGAGATAGGATTTCATATTTGGTCTGAGTTGTTGTGTAGAAAAAATCATCAACAGATTTTTCCTATATCTGCACAAGGAGCAAACATGTTAGATAAACAAAGCATATGATAGGTGTGTTTGATAACTCTTTTTTTTTCCTGGAAACCTATGGTATTCTATCTATTTTAATGCTTATGGAGATCATATTATATGTTTATGGATGTTTGCACATATTTTGATTGGTGACCTTTCATTTCTCTAACAACACTCTTCTTCTAGATGCAGGGAACCTAGGAGCAGTAGGGAAAGCATCAACTGGAAGCAAAACAAGTGGGGAAGACTGAAGATGATGCAGGACAAGGCAACTGGGATTCATCATTCAAGCAATGATGGGTCCCCCTTCATTTTATGTGCATTTCTTTGTTGTATTTGTAAATGTACAGTGTTTACTTTATATGCATTAAAATGGTCAGTCCCTAGGCTTGTGAGGGACACTATACGCTTATCATTATCAACAAAGACTACATTTGCAATAAATGTTGACTCTCTTTTCTATTGTATGTAATTGTATAACTATAATAATGCAATCTTTTGATAATCTCTTTTATGCACATGGATGAAACTTAGCAAAAGAAGATATGTACCTTTTTATCATTTAAATGCAAACACAATCATATGTCTACCTAATTTAGCTGGGAACAAAATCAGGTAACAGTAGGTCATGGCTTATAATGTATGAGATAATCAACAAAATTTTGAGTACTTATTGAACTATATATATTTCTTACTATTATGCTTACTATTTTCCCTATCCATAGCTTGTTTGAAAGCACCTGTTTTAGGCTTTTATACATAGCAACAAGGTAGTGAACTATTTGATAAAATGCTTTTGTAGACATGTATGAAAAATGTGGTAGCATAGAGAAGGAAGTGAATATTTTGAGAAAAGCCTCAAAGAAATGTGGTTTCATGGTGATGGAATTCCATCACCACAAGACCATATTTCTTTGAGGATTTTTTTCAAACAACTCATTTCCTTCTCTATGCTTGTTATCAATAGGATTGCACCTGTACTACAAAACCTTTAAAAGTTCCACAATCCCATGTAACATTGGACTAATTTCAAGTTGTGGGTACCCTATTGTGAAACTAGACCTCCAAATTCTAGGTTGGTTCCTATATGATGATAAATTAGGTACTTGAATGATTCATTTTGATAAAAGGGTAAGAAGGATTGAACTGAATGCATGAACGAAAATTCAAGCATCGGTGATGCACCTAATTGGAAATCTAAACTGCAACTTAATTCACAAATGATTACTTAGTACCTCTAGTTGCACAACCTGATCTGATAGACCAATCACCTAAATATTTTATATAGAGGTCTTGATTGAATACAATTTTGAGGGAAAACAATTAGTTTGTGTGACTAAACTAACTAATCAATTACATGCATAGTGTATAACCAATGAGCTTAAACTAAACTGCATACATCTATTTACGATATGAGACAAAAATATTAGATGTTTCAAAATTGAAACACAATAATCTTTCGTTCAAATCCCACACAATGATGATGCCTGAAATCTTGAAGGAAAAAATTGAAAATAATGGAAATCAAAAGGAATTCTTCTACAAATTACAAACTTAATTAGCTAGTAAAAGCTGGTGCATAATCTATTAAACTATGAAAACTAAGTTACATGAAGTCTCTTTGCTAAAGGAAAAGAAAGAAAACAAGAACCAAGGAAAAACTAAGTCTTTTCCCCAATATATACAATAAAGGGCTTCAAAAAGACAAGAGGAGATAACTGAAGTCAAAATAATTGAATCTCAAAGAAATCCACAAGAAAAAGCAAAAATAGCTGAAAATCATACTCTCCAATGTTGTAAACTGAGCCTAAACAACTTAGAACTTCATGTCACAATATATGTAACTGAATGGTAACTCAAAAAGGCTCCAGAATGCATGGAACTAGCACTAAAAGTGATAATATCTCCTCACGAGCAAAGATGAAAGTCCCTAAAAAAAGGGCTCAAAATTGGAGCTAACTACACTCAATACATCACAAACTCCTCATGTCATACATGATCAAAAAAGCCTCCAGAAAGATCTTAGTTTGACTCAAAGTCATGAATAGAACTCCAAATGACACTTATTATCTTTAACTTAGTTTCACTTGTCTATTTTGCATGATTTTGGAAAAAAGGATTGTTTGATTAAATATTAAAGATAACCACAAATGATTATTTTAATATTTAATGTGTGATAGTTTTCCTTTTTTTTTTAACATTATAAGTTAAATATTAAGGAAATCAATTGATTATTACCATTAATATTTAAATACATTTATGACTTGTCAATCTCATGCAAAAATACAAAAAAGAGCAAATAAATGAAAATTCTTTTGACTTTACAATCAAGAGATAATGTGAACTTGACTTGATCAAGTCATGCCAGATTCCTACATCATTAGATCAATTGACCTAAGTATTTGGCCATGGGAAGAGACTATATGCAAATGACTTAATCTTTTTTTCATAGAACAAAAGTCAAATTCTCACCAAAATGATTAGGGAACGAGTAAAAGAAAACTTGAACCCTAAAATCATTTTTCAATTTGCATTCAATCTCCTGGAGACTTCTCTACTGTGCTGCCAATGGATAGGGTTCCAAGCTTGAGATGCCACATTTTCATGCTATTTCTGATGGATTTTTAAGGATCCTAATAGAAAAAACAAGGTGAGTGTTCCTTGGTTACATATTTGGTCTTTTCTTCAATTTCAAAGGGCATTTTTTAGGCTTATAGTTGTGGCTATGGTAGCTTTCTCCTGATATGTCTAAAGTTTATAATCTATCCATAAAACTACAACAACAAATTAGCTCCCAACAAGGAAGTTTGGGAGGAGGTTTTCCTTCAATGGGGTATCAGATGCCTAGCCCAACCCCTTTATTCAATACTATTCCATGGATGTCTCCTTCCCATTATGGACCTATGTCCGAGTTGCAGACTCAATCTCTTGTTCCATTCTTTGCCAATGGAGCTTATGACTTATTTTGACAATCAAAAGCTCATCATAGTCTGCATGGTCATCATAACCAAACTAGAACACCAAATCATGGCGATCAACCACTTGTTAAGAATGTTGAAAGTGAAAAGATAGTCCAACTCATAAACAAGGTGGAGATGCTAAAGAAAACTTTGCCCCAAGTGACGAATGACATGGCTCAGCTTAGATTGAACCCTTCTCAAAACCAAGGTAATTATCCTAATCAAAGTAATAACAATAAAGGTAATTATCCTAATTAGAGCAATAATAATCAGGGTAATTATCAGAATCATAACAATCACGACCAAAGGAGTTATCAAGGACAAAACTCATCTAACCAAGGCTATCAAAACAAAAATAGAGGATATAACCAAAGGCCAAATAACAACCAACAATGGAATATAGGGCCAAATAATGGTGGAGTTTCTCACAATTATCAAGCTAATAAGGAAAGGTCACATACTGCAAATGTGGCTGAACTTAATTTTATGACTAATTGGTGCAAGCTGCATGATATTGAAACCCATTCTGAGGTAAACTTCACTGAAATGGAGAAAGTTGTCAAGATGGCATAGGAAGATGCCCAAACATTCCAAGGGAATTCAAATAAAGAAGGTGGCTCAATAGATACAACAATGACTTATGACCTCTTTGAGGAAGAACCTTCATTCCCAATGAAGAATGAGAATGGACTAGAGGAGGATGCATATGATGCCCAAGCCTTTCAGACAAAGGGGGGACACTTCCTAAGAAATCAAAATCAGGGTTTGTTCACCATATCAGCACCACCTAATCACATGGTTCCTCTGAATCAAAGTGCTGACAATAACCCTCCTCCACCAAAAGGTCCACCTGACTTCCATAACAAAGGTAATTCACCTAGTGTTGTCAGATGTAATGTAAGCTATAACACATAATTTGATATTATTGCTGAGATACAGAGACAAAAAACCTCTTTATCATATTTTGACATCCTAAAGTGGTGCCTTGCTCAACAAGAGATAGTGTTGAAAGTTTTGGAGCAAGCTAATAAATCAAAAGGAAAAATCAAGGTGGCACCTGCTGCAGACATGAATGCAGCTTTGTACAGAAGCAAGGTAAGTATCCCATCATTTCTTTTAAGTTTAAGAATTTGTGGGAAGAATCTACATAATTGTTTGCTAGATTCAGGGGCTTTTGGAAATGTTATGCCATTTTCTATATGTAAGAAACCGGGATTGAACCCTATCCAAACAAACAAGAAGGTCATCCAACTAGATAAAACAGAGGTTAATGTGGTTGGAGAATTCAAAAATATACATATGCAACTAGGGTCTAACCCCAGGATTTTAACCAATATAGATATTCAAGTAGCAGACATTCTCAAGACTTACAGTATGTTGTTGAACAGAGATTTGATGAAAAGTATAGGAGGATATCTCTCCCTTGACTTTTTACATATGTGGCTACTATGGAGGGGAGTGCCTACGCAGATTAGGATTGAAAGTGAACCTCGCCTCAAGCATATCATCATTGAATATGATTGTCCCAACGAGGTAGCTTATTTTGAGACCGAGATAGGGGTTTATAAAAGAGAAAAAAATTTGACCTTTTTGGTTCTTGATACCAAAGATTTGTCAACACAAAAGTTCCCTGATCCCACTATTAATGAAAATCGACAGGCATTGATTAGGAAGCTGCAACAGGATTAGCTAGTCTTAGGGGAATATATCGACTTGCAAAGTATTTTACTCCCTAATTGGTGTAGGATACACTACCAAAATCATTTGGAATTGACCTGCCAACCCTGCATCAACATTTTAAATCATGTTTCCCAAGCTGAGGAAAATAGCCTAAGTCACCTTGAGACTATTGCAGATCACTTCACATTTGAAGCCAAAGATGCAATAATGTTAACCAGGGATAAGATGCCTTCAAAGGAAGTGCCTTCTCAAATTGAACTTACCCCAGTCACATTTTGAAACCAACATATTTATGAGGAACAACCCCAAGGTTTGCTTGATACCCCTGCACTCACAAGTATACCAAAACCTAAGGGATTAATCAAAGAGGTAAGTGACTATTAGAAGGATAGCCATAGATTATATGATATATCTATGCAAGAACTGGAAATTACACCTGAGGAACCAATTGAATACCCGTTCCCTATATTTGATGCAAAAGATAAAGTAGCCCCACCTATGGCTCATTCTATCCAAATTACCACAATAACCTCAAAAAGATCAACTCCATCTCATGATCAACTATGGACCCTCACGTTTGATGGATCCAAATCCAAGACAAGCTGCGGTGTTGGGATTGAATTAACCAGCCCAAAAGGGATAACTTTCTTTGCTTCTTACAGGTTGCAGTTTTTATGCACTAACATAGCAGAATATGAAGCTCTAGCTCGGGGGCTGGTGTTTGCACATAAGAAGAAAGTTACTGCATTAATGGTTAAATGGGATTTAGAAGTAGATATCAAGCAAGTGCATAGCCAATACACATGTCACAATAGAAGGCTGGTAGTTTATAGAAATCAGGTATGGAACCTGATTGAATACTTTGATGCATTTGGGATTAGCTTAATCCCTAGAGAGGAAAATCAAAAAGCTGATTCATTAGGTATTTTCTGCAAGTACCCTAGAACCCATGCAAGGCTCCAAGCTTAAGAGATTCTTAGTGGAATTGATATCCACCCCGACTATTCTTGATAATGTTAGGAACTTTCAAGTCTTTGATGATGATTGACATATCCTTTCTTTTCTAGCAAGTTCAGATGTTTTTGAAGGACAGATCATCGATGAGTTCAATAGAGATCAAGGGGACTGGAACCCTGAAGATTACGATACAAAGGGGGTCCTTAATCTAAAAGGTAATAGCATTCCCAAGGGAATGGTGGCCTTAGAAATAATTTTTGATTCAGACCCAAGGGCTCAGGAAAAGGTATCAGTCAAAGATAAAGGAGGTGAATATGAAATTGTTAATCTAGCTGATTTCAGCCCAAAAAGAAATGTTTACATAGGGACAGCTTTCCCTGAAGCAATTAGAAAAGATATACTAAAAGCACTGAAAAAGGATATTGCTGCAATAGCCTTAGGGTATGAAGATCTAAAGAAATTTAATGATTCTGTTATGAATCACACTATTCCTTTGAGGCTTGAAGCTAAACCATTTTGATAGAAACAACGTCCTATCAATGCCCTGATTGAACCATTGATCTTTAAAGAACTTTGAATATTTATTTCAATAAGAATAATCTTCCCTGTATGACATTCAATATGGGTGGCTAACTTGGTTCCAGTCCGTAAGAAAAATGGGGAGATTAGGCTATGTGTAGATTTTAGGAATATGAATAGAGCTTCAGAAAAAGACAACTACCCACTCCCTTCACTGGATGAAGTCTTGTAGATTGTCAACATGTCTCAGATGATATCATTGCTGGATGGTTATTCTAGATACAATTAGGTGATGGTTAACTGTGAAGACAAAATTGTTATGCCTTGCATAACCACCCCATTTTATTTTGGAATAAAATGGGTCCCCTTCTTTTTTTTCTGCTTTTGTTTTCTTCGCCTTTGGTTTTCTGGTTTGGTCTTGGGAGTTCTCTTGTTTTCCTCTTGAGTTTGTTTTTGTTTTGCTGAATTTCGTTCTGCCTCAATTAAAGTTGGGTTCCTTTTGTTGAAAATTAAGTGGAATGGTGAAAAATGATATATTTTATATGCTTCTAAGGACTAATGGAGACCTTGTTTTGTAGAATTGAATCACTCATCTAAAGATATCTCTCAAGGAGGTCAGTTGGAAGGCATCCCTCAATCCAATTTGGCATAAAAGTCCTCAATAATAAAGTCAGCAAGACCTTCTAGATGTCTTACTGACTAGTAGTGCTTCCATTCATTTGAAATGTCTTGGTCGCCATGACATCTCAGTCACCGTAGGTTTTCATATGTCTCCCTGACATGCTAAAGTCTCACCGACCGATTGTAGAAAAGGTCGGTGTCACTGAAAGATTTGCGCTCGATGAAAGGTCTTGTCGACCCATGATGTCTCGGTGAAAGGTTATACCTTCGACATAAGGTCTGGCCAAAGAGACAAGGTCTCAATGATAGAGGTGGCTTCAGGATAAAGTCTCATTGACAGGGTGGACTCTTGCCGAGATGAAGTGATGTCAGTGTAGTGGTTTGAGTTTAGTATGAAATCTCGACAATTGAGTGATGTCTCTTTGAAATATTTAAGTTCAACATGATGTTTGGCTAAAGGGGTAAAGTCTTGCCAACTGGGCAGAGTCTCGTTGAAATATGAAGGCCTTAGAGAGAAGTCCTGCTAAATGATGAAGGGTCTCGGCAAAATTTTTGAGCTCGGTGAAAGGTCTCGCCGACCAAGCAAAGTCTCCTCTAAATCAAGTGAGCTCTCGGTGAAAGGGCATGACTTTGTTGTAATGTCTCGATGAAGGAATCTAGTCTCGCCCACATGAGATGATATTGGCATAAGTTCTTGCCGATCCATCGGAGTCTTGAGGAAAAGGGGATGTCATTAGAAAGATCTCGCCAAGAGAGATAACGTCGGCATGAAGTCTCACCGATAGGGTGGACTCTCGCTGAAAAAGAATGAGCTCAGGGAGAATGAAGGAGCTCGACATAATGTCTCACTGATAGGGTAGGGTCTCCCCAAGATGAAATGAGATCGCTGAAGGATCTAGAGTTCAGCGTGATGTCTAGCCGATAGCAATTGTCTCAGTGACCACTCTGGATATCGATATGACTCTGGTCGCTCACTATGGAGTCTTGCAGACTCTCCTATGTCTTTCCAATACATGCTAGGAGCTATGATCACATCGGGGAGACATGATTAGTATCTCACTGACATGCGATTCGGTGTGAACAACTTTGGATCGCCCGAGAATCCCACTTGGAGTGTGTTCACCCAATCAGAGAGAAATAAGGTCAAACCCAAGATAGTTTGACTGATTGACTACCCCTATGAGGAAGATCAATAGAATACGACCGGTGTGGATCCGCTCTATGAATGAGCCAATGGAGTAGCTCGGTGAGCACTGGTGTGGAGATCTAACGAAAAGCATAATGCTGCTTCTAGAGATAGTCAACTTGCAGAAGGATCTAGAGCGAGAATCAAGTAGAAAGGAGGAAGAAACCATGAGTCATAGTGATAGTTGGGATCGCTATTGGCAAAGGGGGATCAACATTAATGATGATAATTTAGAGCATTTAAAGCGATTCTGATGGAAATTTGAAGGTGGACACGGAGGCCATAAGTAAATGCCATAGTTGCAAAAGATCTAGAGGTCATCACTGAAGCAATCTTTCACTGATGTGGACATGGAGGGTACAATTGAATGCAGTATTATCTTCATTCCGAAAAGATCTGAGGTTCGACCCTCTTGTAATGAAACTGATATTTTGTAAAACCCTAAAGAGGGGCCAACACATTCTTTTTGGAACGTTATGTATATATGGCATTTTTTCCTCTTTGTAAGAGAGGAGGAAAGTAGGAAAATAGGAATTTTTCTAAAAGTAGAAAAACTTAAGAGAAGCAGTAGAATAGGAGTTAGATTGGATAGAAGGTAGTGATGTAGCTTTCAAGTTTTCTTAGTATAAATGGAAACAGTATGAAGATATAGGTTTTCTATACACTGGTGATTGTGCCAAACTTGTAAATGTTGCTTATTTGTTTCACTAATAGTAGAAGCAACCAGATTTAAATCTACTTCATGTTGTGTTCCAGAATGGTATTCATTTTGGGTTAATCATTTGATTTGAAAAGCTTTCAAGGAATGAAATCTTATTTTATGTTTTGTTTAAATGGTAAGTTACAATCTGTTGTTGAAAGTTAGCACTGTGAATGAATGAAGCTGTGTGTTAATCACAAGTTGATTTTGTTATCTAGTTTTAGTTAGCAATTCCTTGAAAGGTAACAATTCTGTTTAACTTGGATGAATTATTATTCTCTTTAGTTCCAAAGCTTTGTTCTATCTTTTTCTGTTTCTTTAAAAAACCCCTGTTAAAGTAGGTTTGAATTTATGCTTGATCTTAGAACAATCTAGAAGCTCAACACCAGTAGACCCCTTGAACATTATAGTTCACATCAACCAATGAGTGAAATCAGCACAGTCAAGAACCGATTACAAAGACCTTGGGAGCTAAGATATCCATGTGTTATTATTTCTCTTTCAGGAGAGTAAAATAGTCATATTTTGTTTAACTATTTTGTGCTATTCTGACCATCAACAGAGAGTTGGTGCTAGAAGGAGGTCCTCCTTAAGGGTATGTGCAGGATCATGATGGGCCAAAAAGTGGCAATATGATGGGTATGTGGCTAACGACTTTTTTTAACCCAAAATTGATGAAACAAAAAGGGTTTTCAAAGGATATTCTTCGCTTTCCACCAATATAAATTATGTCTTACTTTGAATTTAATAAATAATTATTATTTATTTTCTATTTGAATTATGACTAAAGCCCTAATTGATAGGTTGATTGAAAAACATCTATAGATTTCAAATGGTATCACATTTTTTGACTCCAAAACATGCATCACATTCTATGCTTTGCATACTATAGGATGAAAAAAAGAAAAAATGAATTTCATAAAGTTTTGACCAAGTTAAGGTGGTCAGACATATGAGTTTTTATATTTTTTAATATTTGTAATAAAAAAATCTTAATTAATTATTTACTTGGAAAAAAATTACAAAAAAATATGCATCACATCGGGACATGAGTCCTCTACTTATATATAAAATATTATAAAAAAATATTATCATTTTATTGTGGTTAGGGTGGAACACACCTTCTTATTTTTCAGAAATTTAAGTACTATTGCATTGAAATTTAAAATTTTCACCAAATAGATTTTTTATTTTTAAAACAAACCTAGTAGTTTAGAAACTAAATTCAATTTTCTACAGATTCTATTCTTACATATTTTTGAAATAATATAGATAAGTTATTCAAATTTTTACGTCAAGTTGCCTAACTCTGATTTTTCTTAATTTTTTGCCACTTAAGAGCCTATTTTTTCAATGATGATCTTGCACATACCCTTGAGTAATTTTGGATTGTTATGAGTTGGAGTGGGTCAGATCTTTGAAAACCCAGCTCCAATGGGTAGCCCTTTGTATACACCAAGACTCTCCCAAGAAATCCCTTGTCATCTGTATGATAGGATTCCTTTATTTTTCCCTAACACTAGGCAAAATGCTTCTAAACATCTCAAAAATTGCAGGTTTATATTCATTTTTCTCTAGATTCAGCATTAGGATATCATCTACCAGTTATTTGTCAAAACACTTCAAGGTACAACAAGGCAATGGTATGATAATCTACCACTAGATTTTGTTTGTTCGTGGATAGAATTTAAAATCTTATTTTTAGAACAATTTGATCCTCATGCACATGTGCTACACTCATTACATGAATTTGCAACTACGAAAAGGATACCATTAGAACACATTTATCAATTTAATCACATGTTTTTGTTTATGTATCAAAGGGTTCAATCTTTAGATTTGGTTGTTGATGATCATATACTAATAGAAAATTATTATTGGGGTTTAAACCCCTTATTTACAACCAAAGTCAGACGTTGTCATGAGGATACATCCTTGCATGATGTATTGAGCAAAGCTCTCTTATTGGCACAATTTGGACATGACACTAGAAATTCAGATAGCCAAACTCAGGGTTATAATCCTCTTGTGCTTGCAAATTGCCATCATCTGCAGCCTTATGCCACTTCACCCACCATCCCTACCTTGGTGGAATCATTCTCACCAAGTAGCTACAACCTTCCTAAGCTTCCAAGTACCACATTCCCCAACTAGCCATATCAAGTCAATCCCACACAAGACCACTAGGATAACTTCTCTCTACAAAATAAAATCATAGAGTTAAATACTCCACTTGTCAATGAAGTTGTGACCATATCATCTCTTTTCAATCATATTCCAAAGCATAGTCCATTACATCACAATGAAGTTGAAGATGAAACATTTGATGAGCCAGAATCTAATTTTGATGACTTGTTTGGTAAAAAGCATGAAATGGATGTAAATTTAGAGCATAATGGAAATCTCAAGATAGAATCTATCTTTGTTGAAAATTTTAGTACTAACGATGGCTTTGAAGGAGATGAGGTGTTAATATGAGATTGTTGTCATGAGAAATCAACAATTTCTTCCAATGATTTGAACAACTCTTCTGATCAAGATGAGAATCAGGGTGACAAGGAATGGATATAGGAGCATGGTTCATGTTGGATTGATATCCCTCGTATGAAAAATCAAATAAGGGAGAAATTAGAAGAGCTGGGAGATCTGAAACTATCAAAACTTGTTGGGCCAAGTGGATGTAGGATACATCGAACTAATCAACACTCTTAGATTGATTGCCATGTCTTCCTAGGAAGGATGGAGTTGTATTTCAAGCAACTAATCACTAGTGAAGGAATACTTATGGAATATCCTTGGAGTACATATCCCCTCAATGAGGGGAATGAAACAACTAGCACGCATGAAAATGATAATCTGTCCATCCAAAATGATGAGAGTAACTGTGTGAAGAGGTTTAATTCTTCCCTATCTTTTGATGACCTTGATCCTTGCATTGAGATGGATTCAACCACTAATGAGACTCCTCCACCTAGTGAGGGCTTGATAGAAGTGGAGAATGGATTCATCAATGCATTCATAGATTCTTTCATGATGGTGATTGAGGAAGAAACACAATTTGATGGGTTAACACAAGAGGATGACTCTGTTGATTTAAGTATTGAATGGATTGAAACAGATAACACACTTCAAGATGAGATTTCCAATGAATCTTGTGGTCAAAGACAAAGACTTAAATTCCAAAATGAAATTTTGAGGGAAGAAGTTCAAGTAGATGTGCAAATCAGTCAAGTGTTCCCTGAAGAAATTCATGACGGGGTACATTTGGATGAAGCAGAGGGATGTCAAGAAAGTGACCAAGAGGTTATCTCAAAAGTTGAGTCACTTCAATATGACAAAGAGAATGAGACAAGGGAGTATTTTCTTGATTTTAATTCTATTTACTCAAATTTTTTGTTTGAAGAAAGTATTTGCTTAGCATCCACTAATGAATTTGATCTTAATACTGATAAATTTGATGTTGAATGGCATGTTCTTGTTGATGATGTGCAGGAATATGAATTGAGAAAGTGCTTTCCTAACTTTGAGTCCATGCATTCAAATGAGTTCGAAGGAAACTGTTGTTCACCATGTGTCGGTATCCCTAAAATCAATGGTGATAAGATGGACACAGATTCTCAAACCCTTGAGGGTGACATGTTTCAAGAGAGTGTTGAAAGTAAGACTTCATCTCAAAAAATCCAAAATTTTTTTGACTCTATACCTGAGATGAATACAAAGATGTTGGTTAGTGAATATCCCAGCTGCAAGACAAACCTTGCTTCAGTGGTGTTCCATGAGCCAAAATGTCAAGAGAAGGAATTCATACAACACAAGTCTACATCAGTAATTAGAAATCTTTTGAATTAGGTGGTGTCCTTTCATTATCCTCTGTGGTTCAATGATTTTCAGTTTGATTATGGCATTGCGGATAGTAAAACGTGCTTGTGGGTAAATCATGAAAAAATTGAAAACCCACAACTGATAATATTTTAAGCTTTATGCCCTCAGAATGAACTTATTGCACATAAACTTCATATTTCTGAGTACAAAGATAAACTTACTAGGTTTAGAACTATGCCTAGTAAGTTAAGATTGTTGTACAAAATGAAAAATTAGTCAAGTCAATGTACAAATTTTTATAGTTTTGTGTTTGTAAATCTTAGCTTTAGAGTTAGTTTAGGATTAGGATTGGTTAGTGTTGGTTTTTGGTTTAGTTAGTTTTCTTTTTGTTCTATTGTTTTCCTTTTCCTGTGTTCTCTTGTTTTTTTGTTTGTATATAGTTTGTTTGTTTTTCTGTTTGTAAATATTTTTCTTTTTTGTTTATAAATAGTTTTTTTTGCTTGTTTGTTTGTTTGTTCTTTCTTTCTGTCCTTTCATTTCCTTTTTTCTTTTGGTGTTTGTTTTGTTTTGTTCTTTGGGTTTCTCTATTCTTTCCATCTTGAAATGGTGGGTTGTTATCTGAAGCATACTTTGGTTATTAGGAGAAAATTGGTTTAGATACTTTTAGGTTCCGAGTGGATGATTTTGTCCTAAATTCTTTGTTTTATGCCCATTGTCAATAAGATTTGTGGAAAGTCTTGAAAACAAGGTGCAAAGTAAACAATCTTCATTAAGTACCTCTGGATCTATCACAAATCATCAAGATCATCTCCCTTTGTAATGGTATATTTGTCCTAGGATGATAGTGTTGTAAGATTTGAGTGACAAATCTGATCTCCCAAGTGATGTTATGAGGTCCATGGTAGTTTTCAACCCATAGCAGATGTTTGGCATCTGCCATATTGAGAAAAAAATTAAATGGAATATCTGAAACTACAAGAGAAAAAGAAAAAATAAAGAACTATCTAAAAAAAGAAAAGAGGACTCAATATGAATGGGTGATTTCAGTATCTCTACCAGGGCTATGGATGCTTGACTGGTAGTAGAGAAATGTTGTGAGAAAAATAGAGGTATCTCCGTTGGGGCTATAGACACTTGACTAGCAGCAGAGCAATGCCTAGGATATCATTGCACAATAGCTAAATGGAATCAACTCATGTAGTTCAAATCTTGCACATTGTTGTTCAAAAGATGAGGAGAACTTTATAAAATGATGATGCACCATCAAGCACACACATAGATTCAGGGGTAGCCATTGTTGATTTACATTTGAGATTCTAGCTCAACCTTGGTTGTAAAACTGACCCAAATGGAGTTGTGATGTTCATAAACTAGGAGTTCTGGGTAGCTGAATACTTCAGTTTCTTGAAAATGGTTAAACCATTTTCCTAGCCAAGTCATCATTTCTTATGCCTCGCATAACCACCCCATTTTATTCTAGAACAAAATGGGTCCTCCTCTTTTTTTTTCTGCTTTTGTTTTCTTCACCTTTGGTTTTCTGGTTTTGTCTTGGGAGTTCTCTTATTTTCCTCCTAAGTTTGTTTTTGTTTTGTTGAATTCGGTTTTGCCTCAATTAAAGTTGGGTTCCTTTTTTTTGAAAATTAAGTGGAATGGTGAAAATGATCTATTTGATATGCTTCTGAGGACTGATGGAGACCTTGTTTTGCAGGATTGAATTGCTCATCTAAAGATATCTCTCAAGGAGGTCAGTTGGAAGGCATCCCTCAATCCAGTTTGGCATAAAACTCCTCAAGAAGAAAGTCGGAAAGACCTTATAGATGTCTTTCTGACTAGCAGTTGTTCCATTCATTTGAAATGTCCCGGTTGCCATGACATCTTAGTCACCATAGGTTTTCATATGTCTCCCCGACATGCTAGAGTCTCACCGACTGATTGCACATAAGGTTAGTGTTGCCGAAATATTTTCCCTTGATGAAAGGTCTTGCCGACCCATGATGTCTCAGTGAGAGGTTATACCTTTGGTACAAGATTTGGTCGAAGAGGCAAGGTCTCAGTAATAGAGGTGGCTTTGGGATAAAGTCTCGCTTATAGGGTGCACTCTTGCTGAGATGAAGCAATGTCAGCATAGTGGTTTGAGTTCTGAATGAAGTCCCCGCGACCAAGTGATATCTCACAGAAAGATTTAAGTTTGGCATGATGTTTGGCCAAAGGGATAAATTCTTGCTGACTGGGCAGAGTCTCATTGAAAGATGAAGGCCTCAAAGAGAAGTCCTGTTGACCAATGAAGGGTCTCGGTGAAAGTTTTGAGCTCTACGAAAGGTCTCACCGACCAAGCAAAGTCTCCCCGAAATGAAGTGAGCTCTTGGAAAAAGGGCGTGACTTCGGTGTAATGTCTCGATGAAGGAAACTAATCTCGCCAATATCAGATGATATCAGCATAAGGTCTTGCCGATTTGTCGAAGTCTCGGCGAAAATTGGATGTCATTGGAAAGATCTCACCAAGAGAGATAATGTCGGCATGAAGTCTCACCAATAGGGTGGACTCTCGTTGAAACAAAATGAGCTTGAGGAGAATGGAGGAGCTTGAAATAATGTCTCACTGACAAGATAGGGTCTCCCTAAGATGAAATGAGCTTGCTGAAGGATCTTGAGTTCAACATTATGTCTGACCAATAGCGATTGTCTCATCGACCACTGTGGATATCGATATGACTCTCGCCGCTTGCTATGGAGTCTTGCCGATAGTTGCTAGGAGGTATGATCACATCAGGGAGACACAATTAGTGTCTCACTGACATGAAATTTGGTGTGAATGACTTTTGACTGCCCAAAAATCCCACGTGGTGTGTGTTCTCCCAATCATAGAGAACTAAGGGAAAACCCGAGACAATTTGACCAATTGACTACCCCTATGAGGAAGATCAACAAAATGCAACTAGTAAAGATCCACTTTGTGAATGAGCTGATGGAGTAGCTCGGTGAGCACTGGTGTGGAGATCTAATGAAAATCATGATGCTACTTCCATAGATGGTCAACTTGCAGAAGGATCTGGAGCGAGAATCAGGCAAAAAGGAGGAAGAAACTATGAGTCATAGTGACAATTGGGATCGCTACTGGCAAAGGGGGATCAACATTAATGATGATACTTTAGAGCATTCAAAGTGATTTTGATGGAAGTTTGAAGGTGGACACAAAGGTCATAAGTAAATGCCATAGTTGCAAAAGATCTAGAGGTCATCCCTGAAGCAATCTTTCACTGACATGGACATGAAGGATGCAATTGAATGCAACATTAACTTCATTCAGAAAAGATCTGAGGGTCGACCCTCCTGTAATGAAACTAATATTTTGTAAAACCCTCAATAGGGGCCAGTGCATTCTTTTTGGCACATTCTGTATATATGGCATTTTTGGCTCTTTGTGAGAGAGAGGAGGAAAGTAGGAAAATATGATTTTTTCTAAAAGTAGAAAAACTTAAGAGTAGTAGTAGAATAGGAGTTAAATTGGATAGAAGGCAGTGATGTATCTTTCAAGTTTTCTTAGTATAGATGGAAATAGTCTGAAGATATAGGTTTTCTATACACTGGTGAATGTGCCAGACTTGTAAATGTTGCTTATCTATTTCACTAACAATAGAAGCACCCAGATTTAAATCTACTTCATGTTGTGTTCCAGAATGGTATTCATTTTGGGTTAATCATTTGATTTGAAAATATTTCAAGGAATGAAATATTATTTTATGTTTTTTTTAAATGGTAAGTTACAATCTATTGTTGAAAGTTAGCACTGTGAATGAATGAAGTTGTGTGTTAATCACAATTTGATTTTGTTCTCCAGTTTTAGTTAGAAATTCCTTGAAAGGTAACAATTCTGGTTAATTTGGATGAATTATTATTCTCTTCAATTCCAAAGCTTTGTTCTATCTTTTTCTGTTTCTTTAAAAAACCCTAGTTAAAGTAGGTTTGAATTTATGCTTGATCTTAGAATAATCCAGAAGCTCAACACCACTAGGCCCCTTGAACATTATAGTTCACATCAACCACTTAGTGAAATCAACATAGTCAAGAACCGATTACAAAGACCTTAGGAGCTAAAATATCCATGTGTTATTCTTTCTCTTTCAAGAGAGAATAATAGTGATATTCTATTTAATTATTGTTGTGCTATTCTGACCATCAACCAGAATGAAGATATCCTTCACTACTAAGTGGGGAACATTTGCTTATAGAAGTATGCCATTTGGTTTCATAAACACTGGAGCAACCTTTCAGCATGCCATGGACATAGTATTCAAAGATATGATTGGTAAATGCATCATCATTTACATGAATGACCTGACAGTATTCTCTAAAGATAGACTAAATCATGATGCAAACCTGGCTAAAGTTCTTGAAAGATGTATTCAATATGGTGTCTCCCTGAATCCTAAAAAGTGTGTGTTTGGGGTTTTTGAAGGGAAAATTTTGGGACACATAATCTCTGAAAGAGGAATATCGATTGATCTAGACCAAGCTGAGTCCATTCTGAAGATAGCCATGCCAGGAAGTAAGAAGGAGATGAGATCTTTCTTTGGAAAGATCAACTTTGTGAGAAAGTTTATCATGGGTTTTGCAGAAATTGTAAAACCAATGAATGAAATGATGAAGAAAGATGTTGTAATAGAATGGAGTAATGAGGCAAAGGCCACATTTTCTCAAGTCAAAGGATCCATTTCAGAAGCGCTAGTCCTCACTAGCCCTGACTACTTGAAGCCATTCTATATTAATTCTTTTGCTTCTAAACATTCCTGTGTAGCTGTCCTAACTCAACAAAGAGAAGAGGGAGAGGATAGGCCAATTGCTTTCATGAGTCCTCCATTTAAGAATGCTGAAGTTAAGTACCCACCTCTTGAAAAACAAGCTTTTTCATTGGTCAGAGTTGTCAAGAAGTTCAGACATTACATCCTCCGAAGTCAAATTATTGTTGTAGTTCCTGATGCTGCTGTAAAGTCTTTACTTATGCAAAGCGACTTGGGAGAACAAAGGGGGAAATGGATGGTCATTTTGCAAGAGTTTGATCTGGAGATTCTCCCTATGAAACTTGTTCAAGTTCTGGGCCTATCTAAATCTATAGCCAATGCTGGCGAGAACATTATATGTCAGTAATACATGACACTCTCTTTTTCCAGTGACCCTTGGTATGCCGATATCATCTATTTCATGCTTAATAATTAGTGCCTAGAGGGAATGAATACGACTCAGAGGAGAGCACTGAGAATGAAGAGCTCCCATTATATGCTCAAAGGAGGATTTCTCTAAAGGAAAAATTTTGATGGAGTGTACCTACGATGCCTTGATCATCAACAAGAGGCTAAACACATGATTGTTGAATTCCATGGGAAACATGGCACAGGTCATGGTTTTGCAGACTCATTAGCACATCAGATCCTCAAATTTGGTTACTACTGGCCATGTGTGTTCAAATATTCCCATCAACATGTAAGAACATGTCACATATGTTAGATTTTTGCATCAAAAGAATGCCATTCGGCCATTGCATTGCAGCCTATTTATGAGGTAAGGCCATTTTCCCAATGGGCACTAGATTTTATTGGGGTAATTAACCCAAATTCTTCTACAGGAAATAAATTTATTCTGACTGCCATAGATTACTGCATGAGATGGAAAGAGGCTATACCTTGCAAGAACAACATGATAGAGGTAGTAATCAAGTTCCTCACCGAATGCATCACAACTAGGTTTGGGGTACCCTTCGCATTGGTATGTGACAATGGCTCTTCCTTTTATTCTGTCAAGTTCATTTCATGGGCTTATGATCACAAAATTGTCTTAAATTATTCTTCAAACTATTACCCACAAGGAAATGGAGTTGCAAAATCAACCGATAAGAATCTCTTAGGGGTAATTAAAAAATTGTTAGAGAACAATCCTAGGGACTAGCATACCCACCTGAGATTCACGTAATGGGCAGATAGGACTAGGATCAAGGCTACTTTAAAGAATTCACCATTTAAGCTAGTGTATGGCCAAGAGCTTGTGTTCCCTATTCACTTGCAAATACCTATCCTTGACTTCATGCAAAAATTCTACTCTAGTGATGATAAGATAGAAGTAAGATTAGCTGCCTTGTTGAAATTAGAAGAGCAGAGGGATGTTGCATTGCAGGAATTCTTTAGACACCAAGCTACTGTCAAATGTTGGTTTGACAAAAGAGCCAAAATCAAGGCTTTCAAAATATCATACCTTGTGTTGCTATGGGATAAAGCTAGTGAAAAGAAGGGCGGTCACCAAAAATTTGATAAGCTTTTGTTAGGTCCCTATCAAATTGAAGAGATCCTAGGAGAAAATGCTTTTCGACTAAGCTGTTTAATGGGAGAACCTGTTCCATTTCCTATCAATGGATAGTTTCTTAAACATTATTTTGAGTCATGAATTTTGGTATTTTTTCTATAGAGTACATTTATGAAAGTAGTTTTTTTTTGAATTTTGGCTTGTAAATAGTTTCTGCATTTCTGCCTATAAATAGTCTATGTATGTAAGTAATTTTTTCCTGTTTGTAAATAGTTTTGTTGTTTGTTTGTTTATTCTTTCTTTTTTTCCTTTCGTTTCCCATGATGTTCTTGTGTGTCTGTCTCATTTTGTTCTTTGGGTTTATCTATTCTTTTCTTCTTGAAATGGTTGGTTGTTATCTGAAGTATACTTTGGTTACTAGGAGAGAAGTGGTTTAGATATTTTTAGCTTTTCTGATTTGATGATTTTGTCCTAAATTCATTGTTTTATGCCCATTATCAATAAGAGTTGTGGAAAATCTTGAAAACAAGGTGCAAAGTAAACAATATTCATTCATTACCTCTGAATTTGTCACAAATCATCAAGATCATCTCCCGTTGTAATGGTATATTGTCCTAGGATGATAGTGTTGTAAGATTTGAGTGAAAAAATTGATTCCTGGATGTTGTTATGAGGTCCATGGTAGTTTCAACCTAGAACAGATGTTAAAAATTTGACATATTGAGAAAAAATAAATGAAATATTTGAAACTCCAAGAAAAATGAAAGAAAAAGGAGAACTATCTAAAAGTAAGAGAAGACTCTATATGAATGGGTGATTCCAGTATCTCTACTGGGGCTATGGATGCTTGATTGGTAATGGAACAATGCTATGATAAAAATAGAGGTATCTTCGTCAAGGATATGGACACCTGACTAGCAGCGAAGCAAGGCCCAGGATATCATTACACAAAAGCTAAAGGAAATCAACTCATGTAGTTCAAATCTTGCACATTTTTGTTCAAAAGATGAGGAAAACTTTATAAAAGGATGAGGCACCATCAAGCACACAAATAGATTCAGGGTTAGCCAGTGTTGACTTACATTTGAGATTCTAGCTCAACCTTGCTTGTTAAAACTGACCTAACTGGAGTTGTGATGTTCTTAAACTAGGAGTTCTAGGTAGCTGAATCCTTCACATTCTTGAAAATGGTTAAACCATTTTCCAGTTGAGTCGCCATTTGTTTTCCTTTGTTTGTCTGGTTTGGTCTTAGGAGCTCTTTTGTTTTCCTCCTAAGTTTGTATTTTGTTCTGTCAGATTTTGGTTATGCTTTAGCCAAAGTTGGGTTTCTTTTGTTAAAATTGAAGGCATTCAATGAACAATAGTGTATTTAATATTCTTTGAGGACTAATGGAGGCATTTGTGTTGTAGGATTAAATCATACACCTAATGATATTTCTCAAGGAAGTTAGCTAGGAAGCATACCTAAGTCACATTTGGTATAAAACTCTTCAAAGGATAAAGTCGCTGAGAACAACTAGATGTCTTACCAACTAGCAGTTTGGTTATATTCATTTGAAATATACTGGTCAGCCAGACATTTTAATTGCCATGGGTTTTTATATATCTCGCTGACCAAAGGAATTCTCGCCGACCATTGCACACAAGGTTAGCATCAGGGAGAGCTCCTACCGACATGTCAAGGTCTCGCTGAGAAGGATGGTGCCTTCGGTATAATGGTTTGTACTCAGAGAGAGGTCTATCTAAGTGGTGGAGCTTTCTATGAAAGAAGGGTTACTTGGGGAGAAGTCTTCCCGACTCTCCAGAAGTCTCGCCGAATAGTGGGGGGATTTGCTATAAGGTCTTGCCGACCAAATGGAGTCTCCCCAAAATGAAATGAGCTCACCGAAAGGAGGCATCATTGATATGAGGTCTAGACAAATGATCGTTGTCTCACCAAAAAAAGGCGGGCTCGGTGTGAAGTCTTCCCAACTAGTGGGAGTATCAATGAAGTGCAAGGGTTCAAGCTCAGGAAGAAAGGAAGGGGTCGGTGTAATGTCTTACTGACAAACGATGGTCTTGCTGAAGGAAGTTGAGCTCAGCATGATATCGCGTCGATGATGGTATGTCTCACCGAAGGTCTTGTGGCTTCATTACGATATCTTGCTGACTGAGAGAGTCTTGCCGATAGTGATGGTCTCGGCGATGGAAAGGGATATTGCTATAACTTTTGCACACTTGCTATGACCTTTGGCCAATAATGATTTTCTTGTAGATGGTTTTTGTGATATCGATATAACTTTTGCATTTGATATGAGGTCTCACCGACAGTTGTATGCTACGTCGATAGTTGCTATATAGCATAATTGCATCATGGAGACACGATTAGTGCCTCACCAACATCCAATTATGTTTAAACGACCTTTTGACCACCTAGAAAGCCTAAGTGGCATGCATTCAACCAATTAGAGGGGACTAAAGGTGAACCATTGGCAGTTTGATAGATTGACTACCCCTATGAAGAAGATCAATAGAATGTGTGTGGCATGGTTGGCTCAGTGAAATAATGGTGTTTGAATCTAACAGGGGAGGTCAGATGCTGCTTCTTGAAGATGGTCAACTTGTAGAAAGACCTTCAACACAAGAAAGCCAAAAGGAAGAAAAGGCCACAAGTCTCAGTGATAGCTGGGATATCTACTGGCAAAAGGCAGATCGATATTAATGGCTATACTCTAGGGCATTCAAAGCAACTCTGATGGAAGTTCAAGGGTGGACATGTAGGCCAAAAGTTAATGCGATTATTCCAAGAGATCTGGAGGCCATTCCTAGAGCCATCCTTCACTGACATGGACATGGGGATGCACATTGAATGCAACATTAACTTCATTCCAAAAATATCTGAGGGTTGACCTTTTTGAAACCAACCAATATTTTGTAAAACCCTAAAATAGGGGGTAGCACATTTGTTTTGGCATGTTCTGTATATATGACATTTTTGCCTCTCTTTTTTCAAGGACAAGAGAGAGAGAGAGAGAGAAAGAAAAAACTAGATAGAGATTTCAGGAGAGACAAATATTTTTTTTAGTAGTAGGGATTTTTTGAAAGATAGAGGGGACATAACTGCATCCTGTTTCTTTGTAATGGGAGCTTCTTTTGTCTTCTTAGTTAGGAGTTAGATTCAACATAGACGTTAATGTATCTTTCCAGTTTTCTTAGTGTAGATAGAGATGATTGGGAGTCATGGATTTTCTATACACTGGTGATTGTGCTAGATTTGTAAATGTTGTTTATCTATTTCACAAATAGTAGAAACAACCAGATTTAAATCTACTTCATATTATGCTTCAGAATGGTATTTATCTTGGGTTAATCATTTGATTTGACAAGCTTTCAAGGAATGAAGTTTTATTTTATGTTATGTTTAAATAGTGAGTTGCAATTTGCTATTGAAATTAGCACTGCTAATGAATGAAACTGTGTGTTAATCACAAGTTAATTTTGTTCTGCAGTTTTAGTTAGCAATTCCTTAAAAGGTAACAAGTCTAGTTAAGTTGGATGAATTATTATTCTCTTCAGTTCCAAAGCTTTGATCTATCTTTTTCTGTTTCCTTAAAAACCCTAGCTAAAGTAGGATTGAATTTATGTTTGATCATAGAACAATCCAGAAGCTGAACACCAGTAGGCCCCTTGAACATTATAGTTCACATCAACCATTGAGTGAAATCAACACAGTCGAGAATCGATTACCAAGACCTTGGGAGTTAGATATCCATGCATTATTCTTTCTCTTTTAGGAGAGAAAAATAGTAATATTTTTTTTACTATTGTTGTGCTCATCCTTACCATCAATGGTATGTGCAAGATCATCATAGAAAAAATAGGCCTTTAAGTGGCAACAAATTTAGAAAAATCAAAGTTAGGCAACTTGACGTAAAAATTAGAATAAGTCATCTTTATTATTTCAAAAATATGTAAGAAAAGAATATGTAGCAAATTGAATGTAGTTTCTAAACTTCTAGGTTTTCAAAAAAAAAAAAAAATCTATACATCATGAAAATTTGAAATTTAAATGTAGTGGTACTTAAATTTTAGGAAAAAAGAAGAAGTAGGTGTTTTTCTGACCACCCTAACCACAATAAAATGATAATATATTTTTATAATATTTTAGGTATAAGTAGAGGACTCATGCCCTGATGTGATGCATATTTTGTTATAATTTTTTCCAAGTAAATAATTAATTATGAATTTTTATTACAACTTTTAAAATATAAAACTCATATGTGTGACCACCTTAACTTGGTCAAAACTTCATGAAATTCAATTTTTCTTTTTTAATCCTATAGTATGTGAAGCATAGAATGTGACATGTTTTGGATTCAAAAAATGCGATACCATTTGAAAGCTATAGATTTTTTTTTATCAACCTATCAATTAGGACTTTAGTCGTAATTTGAATAAAAAATGAATAATATTTTCTTATTAAATTCAAAGTAAAGCATAATTTATATCGGTGGAAATTTGAGAATCTCCTTTGAAAACCCTTTTCATTTCATCAATTTTAGGTGAAAAAATAGTCATCAACCACACACCCATCATATTGCCACTTTTTGGTCCTTCATGATCTTGCACATACCCTATATTATATATATATATATATATATATATATATATATATATATATATATATATATATATATATATATATATATATATATATATATATATATATATATATATATATATATATATATATGTATGTATATATATATGTCTATATATGTGTGCGTGTGTGTGTATGTATGTATGTATGTGTAGACACCGAAAAGTCTTGATTAATACTATACATCTAATTTTGGTCAAATAACACTGTTTCTTCCAAAATCACTTCAAATACATCAATTAATTGAATAATTAACGTTATTTAATTAAATTCAACAAATTCAACTATTAATCAAATAATTAAATTTATTGATTAATTCACCTTTCTTCTAACAAATATTCATCCTATTTAATTAAATCAAATCATTTAATGAAATCCCCCTAAGTCTTCTTATTTGATTAAAATCAATTAAATCAAATGTCAAATCCCCTAACCTCATATAAATAATTAATTATGGATAAATTAATCCTAAATTAGCTTTCTAATCATCATTATCAATTCCTCTAGATTTTAATTCCTCAAGAGTTAAATCAACTCATGGTCAACTAACCAAGTTGCACATGAAAATAATTTCAATTAATTATTTAATTCATCTATTTTCCCTCACCAAGGAATATTCCAAGGAATATTTCTCTCAACAACCTCTCATTCAATTTCTCTCCAAAGGTTTTCAAAAACCTAGATCACATCCTCTTATATTTACAATAAATTTTCTTACAACCTTTCAAATCTCCTTACATTCTCTCAAATCTCATTCAATTCGTCTTACACCAATTTTAAATTCTCAACCATCAAAATTTACTTCTCTTCCATCCTTCTCCACTCACACATTTCTCAAAATGTGCTCAAACTTCCTCCAACAGAATTGTGACACTTGGCACATTCTCATTTTCTCTCAATTTATCCCACATTCATCAAATCCTACCATTCTTCAACCCTTGGCTTCTATAAATAGAGACATCCTTTTCATAATATAGATCCACAACTTCATGCATTTCCATTATAGTCATTTGAGTTCATAGCTTTCAATATTTCCATCATCTTCAAGCAATTTAGATAGATTATAGTCAATTACACATAGATCATCTACACTTCATAAGATTATAAAAGTGATTGGGAAAGGGATTCTTTCCACATCAAAGGAGCACCACTCCCCCTATGGGATGGAGGTTTACCTGATTTTATTTAGATTACATGCTTTATTTTGTTCAATTTCTTGTTATTTCATGTTTTCTAGTCATTTTGATTAAATAATTTCATAGGGAACACTAGGTTGATCTTTCTAACATGTTTGATACTTGATTGTTGATATCTTGTTAGTTTTTGCAGGTTTAGTGTTCACATTTTGGCACTAGAGTGAGGGCTAACCAACTTAACATGTTGAATTTCACTTGATTTCTCCATTCTTTGCAGTTACAGAAACATGGCGCCACCTTTCTACAAATGCAAGCCCACAAAGTGCTGCATTTTTCATACAACATTGCTTATGTTACATCGCACCACATATGCATGCCTTTATCATGCCACTTCAGATTTACCATTGCATTTGACCTCTTTGCCAAGGTTCTATCTAATTTTCTTCTCATAGATCACCGCTTTTGTAATATTGTCGTATTCACACTCTATGTTTCTATAGAGCTCCACCTTTGGCTTCACCAAAGCACCACTTTCATTTTCCCACACCACATTTGATAGTTTTAGAGTGCTGCATTTGTAGTTTAGCATCATATTTATAGGAAATAGGGGAGGATCAAAACCTAAAGACTTAAACACATTTTTCAATGCTCTTTGTAATAATCTAGGGTTTCAATTTCTGTAATTCATTTCCTAGGACCAACTAGATTCAATTTCACATTAAAATTAACCTACAACTCAAGCTTTGTCAAGTTGGTTAAAATTGAACCTTAGATACTTACTAGAATTTGGAGTTTGGATTAAAATTGAATAATCAACTTCAACATTTGGTTTTGGTGCTATAAAAAGAACTCATTATTGCCTTTGAGGACTAAAAAGAATTCATGTTTGTTTTTTTTTGTAATCTTCTTTACAAACTCATCTATTTTGAATGCATATGCAATTATCTCATGCTTCACAGTGATCTCAATAATAAAAAAAATTTAGTGACATTAGGTTGTCTAAAAGATTGCCTCCACATTTCAAATTTGGGTTTTTAAAATTGAACAAATCATACTAGTGTGAGAAAAGGCATAGTGTATGTTCTCTCTTTGTTCATGAAAACAAGAATGATCGAACTACAGATGTACTTACTCGCTATTGTTCAGCTATAGAGAGGCCTTCCTAAGAAAAACTCAAAGGTGACTCCAACTGGTTTTTCACTCGGGCTGGTATATAAAATGGATAAGACTAAACTGTCAAGTCCTCACAGTATGTAGGCCTTAGTCGTACAATGTCTTTCAAAACAAGGTACTACTGTAAAAAGTAGAAGAGCCTCTAGTAGGATTGATTAAAGCTTTTAGTGGCTTGTTGGATGCTCGCAAGGTGCCATGTCCCCAATTACCCCGACTAAGAACAAAGTTAAATAGAAGCCAAAATCCTTACTATTTGTTGGTGTAGGAATAGTTGTTCTAAAATTGTCCCACATACTTGTGGTTCTTGGTAGAGATGAAGAGTTTTTCATGGGATATTCATGAGAACTCAAAGCTTGGCTAACCTGTAGAAGTGAGTGTCATGAAGGGGAGCTAGTGTGGTCAAGCTTCTAGTCATCCACTCTAAATAAGTGCATCTGGAGAAATCCAAGTGGGAATTTAACAAATATAGCCATTTCTATCCTAGGGTTGTGTAATTTGTGAGTCAGTTAAATATTTTGCTTGGATCCAAAATCTTGAAAACAAACATTCAACAAGGTCATCAAATTTCAAACCCTTTAGAAAGAGAAAATACCTTTGATAATTCCAAGTATTACTCTGTGTCCCTAAGGCTTCTACCCTTAGAGGCTTCTAAATATTTGGGCCTATATCTCAATTTTCTCTCTCTAATGTCAACATTAGGGAACTATCACCTTGATATTCTTGATTTCCACATAATGGACCTTGTGGGATGAAAAGAAATAGAGACATACGTTTAGTTTGAAAAGATAAGCAAGAAAGTGTTTGTGGTAAAAATAACCCATTAAGAAAAGATAAAAGACAATTGAACCCCGCACATGTGCTTGTTCTCATGATTTCCAAAAAGTAAAAATCCAAAAATAAAAGTGTTTGTGCAAAAGCTTCAAGTTTAGGTGTCATACTCAAAAATCTCTCAACAAGTACATTAGGAGGTGCAACCAAAAAATAACATCTCAAGATAAGCAAGAAGTTCACAAGTTTTTATAGAATCGTTCCTTTGAAAAATCCAGATATTTATGTTCAATTTGAACCACTTCTTTAGAGGTATAGCATGTTCTTCAATACCTAGGTCTTGTAAAAAAAGGTATCTCTAGGTTCAAGTAGGATCAAAATCAACACTTTCATCCATCCCAAAACATCAATCAAATCCCATCTCATAAACAAATCTTAGAATCTTGGAAAAATCCTCCATTCTAGACTTTTGGTAATCCTTCAAAATAAAAAATTGTTTTGTTTGGCTAAGTGTGTGTGGATGAATCCTTCCTCATATACATAGTTAAATTATCATCCTTATGGACAAGTTTATCCCAAGATAACATCCAACATCTTGCAGTTTATAAGTTCATTATCAAAATCCAAATCAAATCCAAACCAAATCCAAAACCCAAAATCTAAAAAGTCATAAAGTCTAGTATCCATCCAAGGTTTCTTAAGAGTTCAATCATTCACATCATCCATCTTGCATTTATCTCATCACCACCATTTGATCCTTAGCATCCTATTTTGTCTTTTTGGTACCTAAATTTTAGACCAACCTAAGGAGTTAGATGTCTACCTCCCATATTCTGGAAATATGATCCTTATTTTATGGTCCAAACTAGATCTCAACACAAGAAAAACATGGAAGCAAACAAATAAATATCCACTTCAAGTGACTTGAGTCAAATTGCACTTGAAATTAACCCCATTGGATCTAACAATCCCTAACTCAACCTTCCTCAACTACCACAATATCTTAAATAGGGAGGTTTCCAAGTGGAGGATGTCACCAATAATGTCCTAGGAATGACTCAAGATGAAATCATGGAGATAGTCCAAAATCCTGATAACCACAAGATTTTCAACACAATGATGAGACTTAATCCTTCACAATATATGTTAGCATTAGAAAAGAAAAGGGATAAAATCCCTTCTGATTATGATGTGAGCACTATTTTTGAAAAACCTCTTGGGATTATGCCACCAGCATCATTCACATCTTCTTTCCAAAATGTCATCCAACCCATCATACAACTAACATCATCACATGCTACAAGCCAACCTATGGTTACCAAGGGAAGTTCATTGCTTCATGCTCTTCAAACAAACCCCCTTTGAATAACCAAGACATATATGCAAACACCACCTTGGATCTACCAAATACCATTCCTCAATATCCAAAGCATCCATATGTCACACTCATATTTCATGATACCAACAACCCTTCTACTTCTGTGGCATCACTGACATATTCCCTTGATACACAAGTCTCTCTCCCCATGACTTCGCAAGGACAAGTGGGTCTATTTGGAAAAGGGGGAATATTTGATCCCCCATCATCACTTTCTCAAGGAAACACACCACCAATCTTCCCACCATTTCCCCCTCTACCATCAAAATCCACACCAATCCTTGGTTTAGGGAAACCCCCTTTATAAGTGGAGTTTGCATCGATGGATAAGAGGATGCATTGTTTTCTAGGTTGCATAGGGAGTCTTATATGAATTGTTGAATGCTATCTTCATCTTGACCTAAGATATCCACCTCACGAGGACATTAATTAGGAGGTAAATTTTCATTAATAGGCTTGATTGCATTAGGGTCATCACCAAACACACAACTTGAAACATCTACCAAAGATCTTAAGGTCCTCCATATATTACCCATACACATGTCCATGATGAAATTTAGTGCAAAGTTTCAAATATTATGTATGAATATTTTCTAATTTTTAAATGCAAGATACTAAAAATGATATGTTTTTAATGCCAATTTTGATTTCAAACAATGCACTCGATTTGACCAATTGAACCTAATGCGAAAAATTATAGAATTTTTTGATTTCTAAAATTGAAGCACATATTTAATAGTAGAACAGAATGAAGGAAACAAAGACAAAATAATATCCACAAATTTGAAACAACCCCTGTACAAGGACTAATTTTCCCTAGGGTGAATGAGTCCCAGGTTATGATTCTGAAAAATTAAAGTTTGGATTTTTGAGTTAATGTTTGAATTCCTATTTTTAGGTTGCAGACTATGGTTTTAGTGACAAATTTTTCTAGATTTAGATTTCTTAAAGAAAATGAAGTTTGTGAAAAATAATGAACAAAGTGACACTTTTTGAAATGTAATTTTCACCAATTTTGTGAATGTAAATGAATGAAAATACACTAATATGAAAGTACTATGCAAAATCAATGCAATATGCATGCAATTTTTTTGGATTGTATAGATTTTAGGTAATTCAAAATGCAAATTTAAAACCCTATGTGAGATGCAAACTAATTCAATTTTAACAACCCTAAATAGAATGCAAACTAATACAATAGAATGGAAACTAGAGAAACTATTAGATCTAGGGTTTAAATGGACTCCAATTTTAGAATTTTAGATGTATAATGTCAGGTTCACCAAAATGAAAGAAAGAAAAATGATGGTGTTAGGATAAATATGGGATGATGCACCTATCTTTCTTATTTCATTAGGAAAAAGAGACCTCCAAAGGTAAGATTGACTTTCAACCCTTAGGTGAGTCAACCTTAATGGAGATCTTGTTGTTTTCCTTATGCTAAGATGGGGTAAAATCTACTTGAACAAAACTTTGGGGAGAAAAAATAAAAAATAGTAAATGAACTCAATCATTCAATGTGAAACTTGAATAATCAATTTAAAACATAATAGAAATATAATCAACAAATTTCTAGTAGATCTAATAAGGCTAAAACATTGTGAGCTTGTCACCAAAAGTTGTTGCTTAGTGTCCTCTCAGGATAGATTTTCCCTAGGGTGAATGGGTCTTGCTATAGGGATGCAAAACTTGTTTTGATAGTCCTCTACTACTAGATCTCCACTCCTGATTCCTCCAGATCTCACTGTCAAAAATTAAGAAATAAATTCTGAAAGTGAGATTCCATGACTTGAAAACTTTGATGACAACTTTGACAACTTTGCAAAATTTCACTTTTGGTCAATATTCAATCCTTCTTCACCTAAAAATATACACAAATAAAGAGAGGGAAAGATTTTTTTTTTTAGTGAATGGTGGTTTACCTTGGTCAAACCCAATTTTGGTAATTAAAACTTGAAATGAAATGAAACTTGAATGGAAGGAATAATGGATGAGCAATGCTATGTTGTAACTCACCAAAACCTTGAAAGGAGATCCTTAGATGACTAAAGTCTAAAAATTATATCCAAGGTCTTGATCTTGCATGAAATGTCTTGATTGGATGTTGATTTTTCTTCTTAAATTGATTCTTGAATGCTTGAAACCCACATCACAATACTAGCTCCAAAAACCTGCATAGATGCAAATAATTTTGACATGATGCTTGATATCTTGAATGATGTTGTAAAATACTAATAAATCTACTCTTGAACACCTTTGATAATAATATTTTCTATAATTTTCTCTCTCTTTCTTGTTCGAGGATTTGAAATGATAAAAAGACCTTGTATTTATAAGTAGTTTTCTAATTTCCTGAAAATTAAACAACAAAGGCCAACAATTAGAAATTTGAATTTAAACCATAAAAATGCCATCAAAAACATATTAATAATTGAGATCCTCAAATTAAGGATGACAAATTCACCCTTGGGCGAATGGGTCCTAGGGCCTAAATCTAGGACACTCAACTTCCAAGGCAATTTAATTAATGATTGAAATTGTTTAATACATTTTTCCCTTTTGTAAAACAAGATTAATTAGGCTTTTGAATGCATAATTGGGTTAATCATAGGATTAATTAAGTCCAATTAAATTAAGGGACCCAAACATAGAGTGAAAATGTAAAGAAGTACATTTTTTGGCACTACACTAATTATTGTTATATCTTTCATTAGTTAGAGTGTTAAAGATTCTAATTGATATAATCCTCTTTGTTACTACTTTGCTTAAAGTTCTATCTTTATTTGCTAAATTATTTTTAGTTGTGCTGAAAGTTTCAAGTTTTAGAAGGGGTTAAGTTTTGAGTAGACCAATTCATGCCCTTCGCTCTCTCAGTCTCTAAAAGTGTTCAAAAATTGGTATCAAATCAAAGTTTCTATGTAGAAGACTAACAACTTGAGGCAAAGATCTAGGATGGAACATAATGGTTTATACAAGGATCATATGTTTGATGGGACTAATTAATCCTATTGGGAAATGATAATGGAAGGACACCTGAACACTCTTGGTTTTGGTGTTTGGAAATTAGTTAAAAGTGGTTATGTTGCACCTACTACTCCTATTTCAAATCCTATAGAAATTTGATTGTATGAATGCAATGCTAAATCCAAGAATTCCATTCCATGTGGATTAGTTGATTCAAAGTTGTTGAAGGTGATGAATTTTAATTCTACCAAATATGCTTGGCAGACACTTAGTAATATCTATGAAGGAGATTCTAAAGTTAAGCAAGCCAAGATACATATCTTCAAGCGTAGATTTGAGGCTCTATGGATGATAGAGGATGAATAAATTGCAAGCTATATGATCCAAGTTCAAGAAGTTGTTACTAGAATTATTGGTCTTGTAGAGAGGTAAAGGAAAGTGAAATAGTAAAGAAGGTTTTGAGATCTCTCGTAAAATCTTATAGTCATAAAGAGTTTTCCATTAAAGAATACAAAGAATTGGATCAGTACTCAGTTGAAGAAAATTTTAGTAGTCTTTCTACCTTTGATATGAGAGAGTTTGGTCTAGATGTTCCAAATAAAGAAGCTACTTTCAAAGCCAACAAAAATATTGAAGATGAAGCTCCTAATCAAAATGAATATCCTAATGATGTTGAAGCTAACTTTGTTAGAAGACTAAAGAAACGTACTGGGAAATACAAAGGTAAGTTACCTTTTAAATGTTTCAATTATTGAAGAATAAGTCACTTTGCATCCAAATTCCGTTAGAAATAATAATATCATAGAAATAAAAGAGATAAGGTCAAGAAGGGTATCTATTCCAAAGAGAGTAGTGGTTCCTCTAAAGATGACATAAACGATTCAAATGGTGAAACTCTCTTTATGGATTTCAATACTACTGATAGAAAGTAAAATTTTGAGATATGTAAGGAGTCAAGCTCCTTAAGTGATGAAAAAAATATTTTCCTCTAATATAGATCTGGAATCTATAGAACATGAAGGTTGGGCCTTTAATTTAGATGAATGGGGGATTGACATTGAAGGATAACTTGAGTGTACATTGGAAGAACTGAATGAAGTAAGAAGTCTAAATCAGAAATATGAAAACTTTCTTGTAGAATCAAAAGAATAACCTGAAAAACTAAGAGTTCAATTAAAAGGTAAAGTATATAAAATAAAACTAAAAGAGGTAGAAGGTGTGATCTTTGATTTGAAAATAAAGGTTGAAGAAGGGAAGATGACTAAATATTTATTGAGTGTCAAATCGAAAGAAAAACATGTTGAATGTTTAAATCTTGAAGAAGAAAGTACCACTCTAAGGAATTATCTGAAAAATAAAAATTGAAAAAGGAGAGAAGTTTGGACTTGCTAGTTCAAAAGCAAATGACAATTTTGAAACAAAATAATATTGATTCTATCTTGAAGACTCTAAGAAGAATTCCTTCAAAGATACAAAGAATATTCATAATGTCAAGAAAGAAGGTGGATCTTGTTCTAACTTGAAGCATAAAGGCTTTAGAAGTCTTCTATTTGCGAAACAACATGCTCCTAATAAGTTCAATCAATATTTTCAAGGTTATTGTTTCTATTACAATATTTTTGGGCATAAGGATGTTGATTGTAGAGTTAGATAAAGAAGGAATAACAAAATAGGAAGAAGGATTTTTTTACATCAAATAAACAATATTGTTTTATTTCATGGATATTGCTATGCCTGCAAACAATATGGCCACACAGTAGATGAGTGTAGATCGAAGGTGAAGAGGAACAACTCTGTTCCAAAGAACAATGTTGTGTACTACAAGTGCAATAATATGAAACATAAGGTAAAATATTTTTAGAAATGGTTTTTTGAAGTCATTTTCTCAATATCATAAAATGGATGAATCCCTTAATCAACAAAGGAGGGGAAATGAAAATATTCATAATGAAGATCATGAGAAGAAGGATGATTCTACTCTTGTGCACACTACAAAAGATTCTAAGAAAAACTGAGATAGAATATTATCTCAAGGGGAGATGCCATTTATAGAACCTTTTTTCCCCCTAAAAAGAAAAAGGTGTTAAAGACTTTTGCATGAAGGATGGTTCAAATCATAGCAGTAAGTGTAAAGATTTGTTGTGCATAAATGTACCTTGTTTGATGTTCCCATTGGATGTTGATAATGTGTGAAGGTTGGTACAGTTATTCTAATTGATGAAATTCTAATTTTGTGTACCACGTACTTAAAGATAAAGACCTAAGAAAGTACATTCCAAAAGTTTTCCTAGACATTCAATGTACATTTTAGTAAGGAAAAATCAAGGCTTTTTGGTCTGCATCTTTGAATAGAGAATCTCTTGGCCTTGTGGTCTAGAGGTCTTACTGATCAAGATGTGAATGTAACATATCCAATTTTTCAAGTCTTTATACCTTATAATATGATAGATATCAATGATAGTGCTATAGTCTAGATTAAGTGAAGCAATGTTGAGGGCTTGTTGAAATACGTTGCATTTCTCCAAAAGAATTTTTTTTTCAATATAGATCTATGGGATTTCTATCTTGATGTATAAGATTATTTTATGTACTGCTATGCTCTATAACAATTCCTATCTAATTTTCAAAACATTTGTTGGGGTACATGTTCCAATTGGTGCTTGAACAGATTAATTATATGAGTTCATTTTCTATGCATGCAATATGTTTGTTTACTAGTGTTACTTGATTTTATCTTTCAGCTAAAATAAATTAACTTATTGTTTATTATTTTATGTTTCATTTAAACATTAAAAGATACATCATGTTTTACTAAGTTCATTAATTTGCATAAAGGAGATTGTCAAAATAGATTGCATTTATTCTAGTTTTGCAATTACATACAAATAATAGAGAGAACCAACATGTATTGAAAATGTAATCTTTATTGATAATCATGGGTGTATAATGTCCCTCACAAGCCAAGGGACTAGCTATTCTAATGCTTATAAAGAAAAGACTATATGCCTACAGATAACAGAAAATAAATTACATATAAAATTAAAAGGGACCCATCATTTCCTAGTGGAATGAAAAATCTCGTTGGCTTGGTCCTGCATCATCTTGATCCTTCCCACTGCCCTGCTTCCATTTCACGCCCTCCTCACTGCTCCTAGGTTTCTTGAATCTAAAAAAGTAGTGTTGTTAGAGAAATGAAAGGTCTGTAATCAAAATATATGTAAAACATCTATAAATGTGTAATCTAATGTCTACAAGCATTAAAATAGTCTAGCATACCATAAGTTTCCATGAAAACAAGAAAGAAGTAATCAAACACACCTATGATATGCTCTCTTTATCTAACTAGTTTGTTCCTTGTGTAAATTTAGGACAAGTCTTGTTACTATTCTGATTCATCTAATTACAACATGTGGGGTAAAATGTGGCTTCCATGAGGGTAGAGTTCAACATGCTGCCTTTTGATGTTTTAAGAAGGGTAAGAAATTGAGAAACTTGATCAAATCAATGATAAACATGTTATCGATGCATTAAATCAATATGGAATCACACAAGTTGATCAACTTTTGTTATCAGATTCAAAAGATGCAACACATAATGTGAGTTTTCAATAAATTTGCACTTCATCTTTTCACAATGAATCAATCAATAAGCTGTACCATCATGTCAAAAGGAAGGTGTACTTTTTTGAATATGTCTATAAATATTCTTAAGTGGATCCAAGATCCATTTTATTAAAAGAAGTAAATTATTTTAGTGATGCATCAAGTTTAATTATAGATGTGTCAAGTTCAATTATGCATCTACTAAAATAGTGATGGAGGCATCAATTCATGCTTGAAGCCATCATGAGTCATATGGGGTAGAAAGAAGGAACAAATATAATCATACATTGTTGTATGAAAGACACTGTCTAGTTCATCTCACCTCAATCCTATTAGAAAACCACACATCACCTAGGATGGTTAGCTTTTAGGTCACCAACATAGGTGACATATGTCTACCCACTAGGATTAAAGCAAGAGGATATGGTGTTAGTTTATTACATAAGATCAAAAGGACCTAGATGATTGAGAAGGCCAAGTAACAAACATTTGAAGCAGCAAGCAATTTTTGGGGAAATCATGGAGATGAAACTTACTTTTGAAACCGTGGTCATAATACCAAGTGAATATGATAGTAACTTTTATGAGTCTACAAGGGGCAGTGGTATCAAAATGGTGGAGATTATAATACAGGGAAAAGGGTCCAAGAGGGAAAAGTGACAAACTTGTAGCCATGAAAAGGACCAGCAAGAGTGTAGAAGACCTATCTAGGAGCCATGACAATGCTTTTCACAAAATTTTGGAAGGAAAGCTTACAATCCGGATATGGATAGTTACAATGGAAAATAAATTGTTTTGGGTTGCTTTTTGTGCACTTTACTTCTCATGGATAGTTGCAAATGCTAGGAAAATTGTAATCTTTGATAATTCTAGGCCATTCATGATAACACAAGAAGTTTATGATGTGGGAGATGGAATCTTAGTTAGGGAGGATTTGCATGAGGTAGTTTTTAGCGAAGATGTGCAAGGATTGCTCCCCAAGATTTCAATATTAAAAGAGAGACTTGTTGAAGATATGTTGAAAATGTCCCTTCTTGCACCCTACATATTTGGATTCCCTTTTAGGGATTCAATTTCTAGAAGTGGCAAAATTCTTGCCTTACAAAAGGCTCCATCTTAATTAGTTTGTGATGCATGCATAGAGGTTTCCAAGCAAATTGAACAAGTCTTGTTAGACCCAAAGACATTGTAGAATATTGAGGAACTTGCCAAAAGCATATGCACATCACTGCTATCCAATTTTAGTGCACAGTGTGATGAAATGTAAAAGACGTATATAGAAGAGACAATTGCAATGTTACAAGATTATCTTATTAAAGACAAGCTTTGCATTAGTATAGGACTTTGTACTAGAAACAACAACATTGATTCAGGTATAAAAGTAAGTAGAAATGACGAGATTTCTCCATTTTATGTAGGTGAAGATACTACTTGTGTAGTTTGTGAACAATTTATAGAAGAGGCAATAGATTATGTCAGACATAATAAAACTCAATCAGAGGTCATTTCTTTGTTGCACCAGACATGTTCAAAGTTCAAAATCTTTAGTATTGAGTGTAATTCACTAGTTAACTATTATGCTCCACTTCTTTTTATGGAAATTGGAACTATTAATGGAAAGGAGTTTTGTCAAAAGATCAATTATTGCAAGGGTTTAATGTCTCTTTTTTGAAGCAACAACAAAACTGTGACATTTTCCTAGCTACAGTTTCTAAAATTAAGTCAGAGTTAGAAGACCTTGAAACCTAGTTGAAAGTGATTGAGATAATGTTAGACAATTGCAAATGGGTGCCACCTTATGCAAAAGAATGTAATAAACTTGTCTTCAAATATGGGCCTATCATCTAGACAAACGTGGAGAAATATCTAGATTTAAATGACATATGTTCTGAAATTCATGTTTGTGAACCTTTTTTTGTGAAGGCCAAAAATGATATGGATTTTAGTTCACTTCCAGTGATTGAGTTGCTCCTTGAAATTTTCCAACCATGCTAATCTCATAAAATCATATGCATATGAAATCTATTACATATTGCAAGTAGGACTAATATTCCAATGTTGCATTTGGATAATACAAATACCTTGTCATGATAGCACTTAAGCATGGTTAATCAAAGAGGAAAAAATGCAAGAAAATAGAATGTTGTTCAGGAGCCATCTTTAGAAAAGTGAAATACAAAGCTGATCAAAGTAATATTCTTGGAGGAATAGAAAAAATACTATGCAATGGCATCGAATCATTTTGTAGGCCATTTTTTCTTACATGGCTGTATTGTCTTGTGGAATGGTTGACTGTGATAGATTTGTTTCAACTGATAAACTTTCATGAAATCTCATTGATATTATAATCTACACAATCTTTTCTACCCTCATTTTTAGAAAAATCAAAACATGGAGGAGGGTTTTCAAAGGAAAAACACTTGAAGTGAAATGCAATCATCAAAAGGGTGGTGTTTTACAAAAAAATGGAAAAATATTCTTAGTATTTGATATGCCCATGCTGTGCAATGGCATTGAATCATTTTGCAACCATTTCTTGTTTACAAGGCAACATTTTATTGTAGAACAGAGTAGTTCTTGTTTCAGTTGATCACTCTCTCATGAAATCTCATTCATATTATAATCTTGCATGATTTTATCAACAAGGGAAAGTTTCCTTGAAAGAGGTTTTCTACAAAAAATGCCATAAAAGGCCAATGCATTCTCTCATGGTCACGACAAACAAATCAGGTTTTCTTCACAAAAATCACAAAAACCCACTTGGGGTTTTGGATACCATTCAAATGCAAAGATTATAAAAGAGGTTTTCTTCCCTTGATACCTATAGAAGGTGTCTTTTTTTGAAAAGACACAAGTTCCACATACAAAAATATCAATGAAAACTAGAGGCCAAGCATTCTCAACAAAATGCATAAATAAATATAGAAGAAATCATACATTTTGCATCATTCTTTCGCATGGAAAAGATCTCGAAATTAGCTTTATCTCATTGAATATAAATGGAGAAAAATCAGGGAATGAGTTTGATCAAAGCTTACCTGAGCTAAAATTGTTCATTTTTTCATTAGAATGCAAGTTTTTTTTCACCATTAAAGCTTCAAGAAATCACATCAATGGCAGTTGAAAGAAAATGTGATAACCATAGAGAAAGATCAAACAAAAAAATTGTGTCAAAACATGCTTATGGCCACAACATTCATAGTCCAATGATAATTCAAGAAGGAGAAAAAAGGAATATTTGGTTCAAGAAAAGTGTTACCTCTTGTTTCCAGTGGAAACCACAAGATTTCATCAAAAAAATTCTAGAAGAAAACCATCAACAGTGCACTCCTTGAAACCCTATGGCGGTGCTTTCAGTTTCTCTAGAAGGTTCAAAGTTCAAATGCAATGCATTGTGTAATTTTGCAAGTTTTGCATTGTCTTTTTCTTTTAGGGTTCTACCCTAACTGTGGTGCCTGATAACTTAAAGCATTTGTTTTTCCTTTTATTTTAAGATTTTTCCAAATATTAATCCCTAAACCTTGCATATATGCCTAGTGACTCGGGTGTTCCCCCTTTTTTTTACTTATAGAACATTTACATTCACCTTCAATATAGTTGAGCCTTGTATTTTTACTTTTGCATTAAGTTTTAATGTGAAACATGTTATAATTAAGTGATAATTTATAATCACTTAATTATAAATGTTGTATGTAAATGCAAAGTAATGGTGTGACATGTAAATACATTAAGGAGGTATAAGTCAAGGCATCAAGCCAAATTCCTTTATGTTTGCATTAGGTTTGAAAATGTGAAGCATTTGAGTTAAATGATCTTATTATAAATAATTTAATCAAAATGATTATTCTTTAAATACAAAATAGAGAAGCATATGTTGAATTGTATAAGTCATAAGGAGGTTTATTTGAGTCATGTGCTTTGCAAACACACTAAAAGTGTGGGTCAGAATAGTTTGAACAACATGTGGAGAATTTGAAATATTGACCAACATGTGGGATTGGTGAGAGGGTCATCTTTGACTCTTTTAGAGGGAATGGGACCCTTTTGGAGGCTTTTTGTTGTGCTTTATTTTGGTGGGTCAAGTCATGGCTTGAGTTTTCTACACTTTGGAGGCCTTTTTGAATGATTTTGGAAGGGTCTTTTTTGACCTTTATGCTACATCTGGCTAGGATTTCTAGAAGGACTCTTGTCGGCAATTGTTTCACAATTGCTTAAGTATCTTTAGACTTGAGTTTTTTTAGGAGTTCTTTCTTTCTTTCTACATGAAATTGTAGCTTACTTTTGTGCTTTTTTTAGGTAGAGGATTGCATTATGACTCAATATCAAATATATACAATAGTATGTAACACTATTTTTATTAATGAAATTTAGTGTTTTACCTTCTTAGAAGCTACATTATTGAATGCAGTGTGGTGATTGATGAATGTTCTTGTGAGTTTTGGTAATTCCTTCATGTTTGTCTCACTTTAGCACCTTTAGGTAGAATGAACACATATTTATGTAGGTTGTAATTTGTTCATTGGTTCAATAGTTATTTTAGTTGTGGATACTTTTTACCTTCAAAGTGAGAAGTAAAACAAGCCTCCTTACAAAACACTTATTCATTGATATGTGAAAATGTCTAAGTTGTGTTAAGTTAAGCTGATCTTTTGATGAGATTGTGTGTTAAAATAGTTGTAATAAGTCTAAGAAATAATATTAGGTGCATCACCATAGGGGTTTGGTTTTCTTTTCATGCTTCTTTCTCCCCTTTTCCCAACTAGGAATAGTTTAGGTGACACCATCAAAAGGGGACCCAACCCATAATCTAGAGATCTGCTTTCACAATAGGATACCCACAACCTAAAAGCAGTCCCATGTTACATCCAAATTTGTTGAGTTCTTTCACAACTTGGTAGAGGTGTGCAAATTTGGATCACTAATAGTTTTGGCACACCCTGTGGGAGTGAGAACTGATCCTTAGTTCAATATTATACATTTTATTCCTATTGTTTGGTGTGTACAATAGTAGTTTCAGCCTTTTGGAGGTATTTTCTTGACATACCTGGAAACTCTAGAAGAATAACAACTGGTTTCAAGTAGACAAAGTGTTGGTATGTACTTATTTTCAGAAAACTCAGACTTGTCCTTTTTGCTTTACAAGAAATTTTAATGAGTTTCCAACCTCTATAAATGCTCCAATATGTCTACATTTTATGAAGACATGTTTTATCATCCCTCATTTCATGAAAATTCTACTCATATACCCAATTACCAACCACATCAAAATGAGCATGCAACTATTTTTAGTCCAAGTACCTTTGCTACAAGATATTATCAATGTTCTCCATAAGTTTGCCACCCTCCCACCCCTACTCAACCATCATGGTAGTCAGTATATGCTCAAGATCAATCCCAAGGCCACCATTTTTCTAGAAATTAGCAAATAAATGCCTCTGATTAGCTTCAAGAGTTTCAAAGTTTTGAGGATAGGTTCAAACAAATTCACAATCTAGATTTAAGATTGAAGATAATAAACATGTTTCTTGAAAAGAAGCTTAGAAAGGGCGAATTGAATATGCAACAAGAATGGTTGGTTCATCTAGCCTAGGATTACTCATAGGATTGTAGCCTTGAATGTCAACAAGAATGTGATTTGTAGTAGGAATAGGAATCTTACCAAGCCCATCTCCATGAACTGGAATTGGAGGGAAAAAAAGAGGCAGTTTGAAGGTAATCTTGATCAATAGCTTGTTGCAATGGATGTATAAATGAGGCTAAAACTTGCCAAACATGAGGTTTCCAAGTTCAATATTCCAAGATTCAAACAAGGTGAACCTCTTAAGCCTACTAGATTTGAGGTTCCAAGTTTTAGAAATCCTTGTATTCAAGAACTTGTCCTTGAGCAAGCTCAACCTATAGAGGGGCTTAAAAAAATTTCTTTCCCAAGTTTTAGGAGCCCTCCTTTTGTTCAAGAACATGTTATCAAACAAGTGCATCTCTATGAAGAACCCATTAAGGAGGCTTAGTCAAACCCTTATGTTCTAGAACAACCAAAAGAAGAGATGCTTGTAGAGGAAGAAAAAAATATTTTAGTTGTTGTTATGTTTGAACAAGAACTTGAAAATGATAAGTCAGATGTGATAATAGAGGTAGATGAGGTCATGGATAAAGAGCAGTAGGATACATACCAACAAATAATTGATGGTTCTCATATCCTAACTAATTTATTTGTTGAATTTCCACAATTTATGAATAAGGAAGAGAGTGAAATTCAAATCAGAGTCACATCAACTTCAATATAGTAGGAGGAGGATCAAAAATTTGATTTTTTCACATCTTAGTTGAGCTGTAATAAGGTAAAAATTAATAATCACTAAAAAGAAAAAATCAGGATGAAGATGACCTTTTTTGGGATGATCTAGAATCATTTGTTTCGAATTTGGAATTCAAAAACTCATCTTTTGAATAGAAAAAGGTGGGTTGATAGGTAGTTGAAGTAGAAAAGGATGTTCAAGTTTAGATTTATGTTGGTTTATTTGGTGAACTTCTAGAATTTATAAGTGAAGATGAATAGTGCTTGATTGAACTAACATTAATGCCCAGTTTTAAGCAACAAAGTGATGAGATAATGGTGGATTTGTTCATTTAACTTCCTAGTTTTGTGGATGATGATGGAGACACCATGCTTATACTAACACCAGCATCAAATTTTGGACAACAAGAAGATAAAATTCCCTTTGATAGGTTGTTGGTTTTGTAGACACACAAAATTAGCATCATGCATAATCATATTCCATTCAACAAATAAATCAAGTTTATTTATCAATCTCCTAAAGTCATCAGCTTAAATCAAATAAATCAAACTTGATCCTATCATCATCCCTTTAATTAAATAAATCAAACATCTATTTAATTAAATCCAATTCATATTTCTCCTTTTCTAATTTAAATAAATCAAATATTTAAGTCATGAAAGTCAAATTCACCTAATCATCATTAAGCTAACCTAACAATGATAAAATACTAATCCTAACCACTTGCATTCTCTAGATTATGCCACTTGCACAAATAAATCAATTTATTGATTTATTAAATCAACATTTTCACTCAACATGGCATCCATGAGGAATATTCCATCAGGTTTGAATTCAAAAGACAAGTTGAAATGTACATCCAACAAGTCATTTATGAGCTCTTACATGTCCCCTTCCAAATTTAAAACTCAACATTCATTGCACAAATTTGAATTTGAAACTCCCTCTCTTGGGAACATTTCCCAAATCTTTCACATCCTCAAGCCTATCACAACTTGACAAGTGGCCTCTTCCTATTGGCTTGATATTTGTCCCACATTCATCCATTTGGCCAATCTCTCATCAATAAAATCTTTAAATAGAGGCATCATTCTTCAACAAATAATCCACAAAGCTAATGCAAGGTCACTCTCTTAAACTAAGAACTGATTTTTCTCATCATCACTCCACCATCTTCATAGCATTTTCATCATGGAGCTTATCTATCAAGGATTGGGAAAGGGCTATTTTCTACAATAGCACCAATCCAATATGGGATAAAGTTTTGATCATGTTTTATATGCTTGAAATTAGCTATTCTTGTTCTAGTTAGTTTTGCATATTTTATCATGTTTCATTATTTCATAGGGATGTTGAAATGTTGCTTTATTTTAAACTAACCATTTGCAGATTTGACATCCACAAAATGGTGCTAGAAGGAGGGGGAGGCACTCGGAATTAGATAAAACCATCTTTACTAATTGATTTTATATAACATTTATCATCATCGGTGCCCTGCATTATCTATCAAATATATTGGTTTAACTTGTAGGTCTTGTGCAGGAAGGAGACAACATCAAGTGCTTCTATTTGAATCATCACGCGTGCTGCCTTCTAAACTTCTTTCGAGTTGTATGTAGGGGTGTTGGTAATAGTTCTGAATCTGTAATTAGATGCTCCCCAATAGGAATGAATTTTTCAAACTAACAATTGATCTCCACCGACCTATATCTTTGTCTTGTATTATTTGTGTTCCTACACGAATGATAATGTGTCTCTCCCCTCAGCGTACAAGCCTTTGACTTGATTTAAAATGTGTAGAATCACAAGTATAAAGTCTAGTTTTCATGAGTCAACCCCAATCTTATTTGAATGATAGTCTAGTATGGAACATAGCTGATAGTTGTAGCATTTATTCACATTTTCTGTTGCATAAAATGAAGGATAGCAGTTCAAATATCAGACATGCAGGACTGAGTGTAGAAACTCGATGGTCGCCTGGTACTCAATATTTTATGTATTGACTTCACACATGGTACATTTGTATGCTTATATGTTTCAACGAAGGGTTGTTTAAAATCTTAATTGCTGACAGAGGTTCTTGCATTGAAGATTAATACTATTATGGCCATTATAAGCAAGCTATATTGTTAACTAACCTTTCAGTTAGCTATGTTTTCAGAAAAAAATATATTGGTCTATCAAAATGTTATAGCGTGGGATTCTGCAATCAGAAGAAGAAAAGTCTCTGGATGGTAAGTACGCATATCATTTTAATGGCTGGTGGCATCCATAAAGTCTCTGTGGGTTGAAGCTCGGTTCTCTATAGGTACAACTGTCAAGTGGAGCAACACTCTTATAGTTTCTACATTATGACCAAGCTTTTTGACATATCCTAGTGTGACAGCATGCCTATTCCTTCAAGTTCTATCACACTAAGTCATTACTACCTATTCTAGGTGCTTGGGAAATGGCGCTTTCAAAATCTTCATACTATCTCTAACAAATATTTTTAAAGTCCATGTCTGGTGAAATAAACACTTTAAAGTCTTTACACTATCTCTAACAACTCAACCGCGATTTTGTGGAGATTTCTGCTTCCTTCTACCAAACGCCAACTATAGATTTGAATGTGGAAGCTTCGCTGCAAAATAAGTCATGATATTGCAATATAAAAACTTAAAGCTACTTGTGAAAAGAGAGGAATGAGATAGGGAATGCAACTATGACATTAAATGCAACAACTATGTAGATATATCTGATGGGAATTATTAAAATCTGATGCATATCTGTCTAGCACCTTCTTAAGGTGTCCTATTTAAATCATTTCATTTGACCACAGTTTGTCGCTATTTCTTTATGGGCCATTTAAATCCTCGCCATCCTTTGTGTGTCTGCTTAAAGTGTTCATGGTGGTTGTTGGTGCCTCTAAAATTCACTTAGATATCTGTCCTTCAGCTACAAGTTGCTCCTTGTAAGGTTGTTTAGACCTTATTATGCGCAGATCTAAAATAGTTCTTGAAAATATCCTTTACGCGAAGACCTATACCTTCTAAAATCTGCCTATTCTATACTACTGCTTTAAAGATTGGCAATCTAGACCAAAACACATTTATTGTAATTTTTTATCCTTTACATTTGGTAGCTTGCAGATTTAAAATACTTGGCAGATGAATTTGATCATTTAGCCATATTTTGCTTTAAGGAATGACATTGGTAACCCATGCGATGCTTCCTTTTTTAATTCTCTCAAGCTATTATAGCCAACATTTGAAATTAGGAGGGTGTAGTCCTTAAGAGTTGAAAAAATTGATGAACTTTTAAATTTTTATTTTTTACATCATCATGATTATCATGTTATTAAACATTTGAATAAATTGATGATGATACTTTTGGAAAGGTTTTCTCTTTGATGTAGATTTATTATTAGCTTTGTATTATAAATCATCTTCATCATTATGACCTTAGCGAAAATTTGAAATTTGTGAGGATGTTTTTACAAGACCCATCCTTTGTGATTAATTGATTTATTCAATTGAAATCATGTCATCATTTAAAATTAACCATCAAAATAAGTTTAAAATTTTGATACTCACATAAGTATCTTTTGTTTAATAGGCACAAGGTACAAATGAAAGAAAGCGAGGAAGACAAGGCTAGCGAAGGAAAACGAAAGGAGGATATTTTGAAAAATCAAAGTGTTTTTAAATGCTTTAAGTGTTTTTTTAACACTTCTTCACAAAAAAATTATCTTTCATTTTTAGGACACTAACTTTCATTTCAGTCTAAAAAGAACACTTTGATTTTTCATTTGCAGAGGGTTAAAATTAAAGCTTAGATACTTACTAGATTTCAATTTGGGCTAAAATTGAACAAGCAATCTTCATCTTTCCTTTGGTGCTTAAAACAAATCAAATCCTTGCTTTGAAGGATAAAATGAATGTGTGCCTTTATTGTTTTGTAGTTATTTACACAAAGTAATATCACCAAAAGACATATGTGCTTCTCTCGCGCCTCACGGTGATATTGAGAATCAAAAGGATTTTGGTGACATTAAGATGCATAAATAATTTCCCATACACACTTTGATTTGGGTTTAAAATTGAACATCTTGTGTGAATGTGAGTAGAGAATCATCGCGTATATTCTCTTTCTTTTAGTTGTCAAAGATTGATCGAGTTACGAATTTTGTCTTTGCTTGCTTTTGTTTATCCTAGAGGGCCTGCCTTGGGGAAAAAGTACTCACCCAAGGGAATGACTCAACCGGTAACACTCTAAAGCCAAGAGTATTTCCAACCAAGATATAAATGTGGGTATTGGAGTAAAAGCCAGAACCACGTGGTTGGCTCCGACGAGATGGATCTGAAAGGGGATTCTCACTATATGGGTCAATCTCCATGAATGGAAAGTCCAAACTAGAACCCTCGTTTTGTAGTGACCAATTGATCCATTGAGCGAGTTTATCAAAGTGGTGCATTGGAACTTAAATTCCAAGAAGTTACTTGCCATGTTCGATCTTGGTTAAAGTATAGAGGTTAAGACTTCATTCTTAACATACCTTTATACTCTTTCCTTGGTTGCATGTAAAATCATCTCTTCTACGAAGGGCGTGAGGAAATCCTACCAAGAAAAATGTACCAATTGAGCTAGGGTGTTATATTGCTTGTGAGTCAGTTTGAAAACACAGTGCTTTTATCTAAAACATTGGAAAACCAACATTCAATGAATCATCAAAATTGCAAACCCTTTAGGAGAGGAAAATATCCTTGAAAAAATTCACGTTATTGCTTACCCTTGGAATTCATATCCTTAGAGGCATCTAAACATTTGGATTTCTTCTCAATTTGCTCCTACTAAAGTCAACAATAGTTAACTCTTGCCTCAAATTTCCTTGGTTTCTGCATAATACACTTTGTTGGATAAAGGGAAAGTTGAGCCATTCGACATCTAGATTCAAAATCTAATCAAGAGTGTGTTTGTGATAAAAATAATCCATTAAGCAAAGATTTAATCAATTGGACCCCACATATGTGCTTGGCATTTTATGGTCGTATGGTTTTCATAGAAACATTGATGTTATGATTTCAAATTACTCTTAGAGAAAGGCATGCTCTTCACTATCTTGGCCTAGTAAACAAGTCCTTCCTAGGTTCATTTAGGATCAAATCAAACACTTCATCCATCCAAAACATTTATCATCTTCATCCTTCCAAACAACTTTAGAGCTTTGAAAACATCATTCTAGACTTAGGTAGATCGTCAAAATCAAAATCACCTTGTTTAGTTAGGAGTATGGGAATGCATCCTTTCTCATACGTCTAATTAAATTAGCAATCCTTTGAACAAGTTCATACTAAAATCACATCCAACATCTTAGGGTTTACAAGTTCATTATCCAATCAAACCAATCAAAATCAAACCCTAAGTCTAGCATTGATCCAAAGTTCCTAAACGTTCATCACTCATATCATTTGCACCTTTCATCCTTCATCTCGTCATTAGTCCTAAGAACCTTAGAGGTCACTTTTGCAAAAAGGTCAAAACACAAGAGGAACATGGAATACAAACTTGATCCATACATCATGAGTAATCCAAATCAAATGAACTTTCAAAGCCTTACAACACCAATCGATTATCAACACTCACATCTATACAATCCATACATGGGATCATTACCTTCTACAAACTTCAATGGTACAAATGTGAGTATGCCCAATCAAGAGTTTGGAACACCTTTTCCAATGGTAGATCTAAATCCAAACCTACAAGTCTGTCAATCGAACAATCAAAACATAAGCCTTCAAACGAACAATCTCGTCCCATCAAATCCCTACAAGCCAAATGAGAAGATACCAAGTACAAGTGTTCAAAACATGAATCCAAAAAACTTTGGGATAAATACATTTACAAATCATATGAATATTCCAAACATCAACAATGGTCAATTTCAACCTATCATGCCAAATTTGGACATCATCCCAAGTTAAAACAATGTCCAAAATCGATTTTTCCATGATCCCATTCAAACACCACAAGTGTACATCCCAAATCTACTTGAACAAAAGCCAAATCAAGGGAGTCAAAATCAGATCAAATTTCGCTAGAACAACTTGCTTCACATGCCAAACTAATTGAATTATTGAGCCAAGAGATATCTTCTCTCCAAAATCAATACATTCCTCCATTGGTTGAACTATGTCATCAAAGCATTGAGTTATATCCATAATTGCATCGAGAACAACATCTCCAATGGCAAGAAGTCAGATATCAAGATCAACAACATCAACAACAAACCCAACAACCACATCTCAAAGATCAATCACCACATCTCAAAGATCAAACACCACACCTCCAAAATCAATCACCACAAGGTCAATTTAAAGTGAAAATATCACAAGGAAACAAGTGAAAATACACACCACTTGGGAGACCAATCGAATCAGTCCTACAACAATTGGTACAAGAAAATCTCATCAAAATCCCCGTTTATGTGAACTATCAAGAACCAGCCATAAAACCACCAGGGTATAATGAGAAGCACCTTTGTGATTATCATAGAATAAAGGGACACAAAACATCAGATTGTGTTTGACTCAAAAACTCATCCAAGACCTAATTGATTAGAAGATAATCACTATTGGGGAAAATGATAGCATTGGCAATCTCTCCACCATGACTATGGAGAACAAGGAGAAAGATCAATCCATCACTGAGCACCTTGAATTTGTGTCTACTCCATCTAATGATCAAATGAACATATGTTAAGAGTCACTTCTCAATCATAATCAAAATCCACCAACAATACCCAACAATGATCCAATTCAAGAAATGTTAACATCATTTGACCCTATGGTTGAAGACATTGGAAATTCCTCCACAATTGTTGAAAACAATGATCAAGATGTATCCATCAATAAAGATATTTTCGATTCATCCAACAAGGCATCGACCAATGATCATGCTGAAAATGTCTCTACATCACCTAATGAGGAGGGAATATCTCAAGAATTTATTCTAAAATATGACCAATGTCTTTCACCAAAGTCTAGCAGTGGTCCTTTCCAAGACATATTAACATCCTTCGACCTCATGGTTACAGATACTGAAGGAACTCTGAACTCAACACTTGAAGATATTGAACCACTTACCATGTCTAATGACAACATCCAAGAACCCTTTGTAAGTAATCCATCCTTTGAAATTGATCCATGTCAAGAACTTGATCCAAAGCATGTCGAAAGCAACTTCGAAATCATTCAAGATCAAAAATTTGTATTTTCAAGATACTACAACAATCTAATGGACACTCTCCTATCTATGCAAGATGATCATATCCGTGTAGCACATACTCCTCCATCTACCCATGAGATTCTTTCTATGGATGGGTCACACGTACATGATCTTTATCTAGAATAAAATTTTGTTACACACAAAGAGTAGATTATCAACTCCTACAGTCAAACTGAGTTATCAACATCAGGATCAGATATATCCAAAATCCAAACTGAGGACATCATGAATAAGGATATCCAACATTATCCGCTCAAGGAAATAAGTCAAATAGAATAGTATAATTCAGAGTTAGTAGAGCAAAAAATTGAAACAATGTCACCTATGATGGTCATTTATCAGAGAACATTATTGAACAAGACATCTTAGACTACTACTAGCATACTGGGGGCAACTTCATCTCAAGCAAAGTCAACATAGGGAGCACAAAGAATCTTTATGGTGAAACCATTGCCAGTACTACAACTAGCCATGTCATGAATCCTCATCCACCCATCAACCCATCCACGAGTTCGGACTAACTTCAAAAGAAATATTTGAATCAAAGTACGAAGAATGTTATCAAAGCAAAAGAAGCTGAGAAGCATAATGGACAAATCAAATACATATGGATACCAAAGCATACAAAGAAAGATTATCCCTATCAAACTCCATTAGTCAAAGGAACTATGGGGTAAAATAAAAGAGGGAAAAGTATCCATCAAGAATGTCCACAAAAGAAAAAGCAAGTTTTTCAAGCGACGCACAAAGTATATCAAGTAGTTGGTCCTAATTCCATGCACACTTTTGTATCCACCCATCATTGCTCATCTTCCCAAGTTTGGAGAGTCAAAGATTCTAAGCTGTCACCCAATCCATCTCATATCCCTAAATACACTCCATCCACACCTCCATGCATGATATCCAATTCTCATATTGACCATGTATTGGCAACGACCCTTCATCATAAGGATTTAGAAGGCACTTTATCGCGATGTATGCACAGAGACAAAGTTAACTTCGGTATCGACAAAGCAAATCATGAATCTCAAAAGCTGCATTGAAGTGCATATATCTTAGCAAAGCAACTTCTTCAAGTAGGATACCGATGGCACATTATGACCAGGGCATCTACATTAGCAACAACTTGTGATTTAGCACGAGCTTAAAATCTTTTGAAAACAGAAAAAAATTCAAAAAAATCAAAAAATATGAAAATAAAAAAAATCAAAAAAAGGATTGAAAATAGTAAAGAGAAAAAAATTGCCCTCCAATTAAAACCACTATGGTGGTGCTTTGGGCAAGACCATGATGAAAACCTTGCAAACAGGCATCATGTGTAGAATCAAGCATCTACGTGCGCCAGTTCAAGTCAAAGCATCTCATCCCATCCATAATAAATCGAGCATTCCATCCATCTTATCCATAATAAATTCCATTCATCCATGAACCATTTATCCAATCCATTTTCATCCATCTGCATCCATCATCCAAGTTATCTTGATCTTAATGAAAGTTTGGGCCACACTTTACGCTTGCTTATGGTAAAAATCTTGACATGGGTTGTTTTAATTGAGCTTATCCTATCCAATGAAGCATTCCTCCATTTTGAACACCTTATCCTACCACAAGATAATCCTTGGCATCCTTTGCATATCCATCCATCCATACACCTATCTGAGTATCCACCCATGACATTCCATACATTGCTAGACATTGGGGGCAGATATGTACATCTTGCTTCAGGAATAAAACTTGATCTATATCCTCCGACTTATGTGGTGATACGAACATTGGATACTGTGAAATAAAATTGGTCCACCACCTGTGAGAAAAATTCCCAATCACTAGCCCATGGCATATTTTGATGGAAAAACATTCCTTATGAATCCTCATCATTCATCGAACATCAATCCAAACAATCAATATCAGTCACATCTCACGGATCCTTCAACGTCACATCAAATTATCCAAAACATCTTTCGTTTCAAACCAAGCTTCAACAATCCTGATCAATCGAATCCAATCAATCCATAATCTTGCGATATCCTTCCTGATCATTGTGTTGCTTAACACTATCCTTGCATTGTTGTGCATCCTCAACAATGTTATCGTCATCAATCTTGATCAATCAAATCCTTGCATTGTTGTGCATCCTCAACAATGTTATCATCATCATCAATCCATCTACCTAATCGATGAACCTGATCTTGGGTTTTAGCAAAATCCTAAACAGAGCACTGATATCATCATACACATCCATATTCAAATCGTCAAAATCATGCAAAAAATCCAAAAACATCCAAAACATCAAAAAATCCAAAAACATCTAAACATCAAAAATCCAAAAAAACACTCAAAAAGTCAGAAAAACATCAAAAATAATTGGAATCCAAACTACGTCGTCTCTAAGATTAAATGTAGGAAAGGCTCATCTTTGATCAGCCCCCGAAACATCAAAATCCAAAAACATTTGAAAACTCCAAAATCCAAAAATTCAAAACACAAATCCAAAAACATTCATAAAATCTCAAAAAACCCCAAAACATTTGAAAAATCAAAAATCAAAACATTTGAAAATCCAAAAACCCAAAAACAGCCTCAAAACATTTCAAAATATCAAAAACATCCAAATATTTGAAAAAATCCATCCATCTCATCTCGCTTTCACCTACAATAATCAATCATCCATAATAAACTAATCGTCACCTTCATCCTTTGGCAAAAAAAAAAGAAACAATCACAATAATCAACAAAAGCAAGCTTCAAATTGTAAAATCAAAAGAAAACAACAAATCTTTAAAACAAAATCAAAATCTTGATCATTCACAAACATGTCAGTCGAACTTATATCAACAACCTATCAATCAACTTATCAACCATCATCATCCTCCACAATGCATGTCCTAGGATATATCGTTCCAACAATGGGCATCATTTTGGATATCACTTTGGATTCTTATCCTATCAAAACAAATCCCTTTGGCTAGAAATATGAAGAACATTAGCTTGTTTGTGTATTTGATCTTTTCATTTGATTTATCTTATTGTGCTCATTCCAAGGACCTCTTGATGATATCTGAATCAAGGATTTAGAGAGATAGGAATGGGGCAACAATCATTATCCTTTTATCTATTGTGCTTGTTGGACGTTCTTGTAAAATAACTTGGTGAATACTTGTTTTGTTAGGTATGTCCTAGCAAGGTTTCCATATGTCAAGTGTGAACAAGAATACTCCTATCTGCTTGTTCAGTCAAAGTTCATCACACTAGGTACAACGCCATCCTAGTTCTTTATACTTTGATGCATCATATCTATGTGTGTTATCAAACATAAGGTAAGTAGCCCTTTTAAAATCCCAATCATTGATAAGCAAATCATCATCATCATCATCTCTAATAAAGTCTTGTCAGATCATGGACTTGTGGGATCCTCTTGCCATCATCGCATTTCCGTAATAACATCATCATCACCAATGCATCCATCATACATACATCTTGCATCCTACATCCATCCTGCATCCACAAACCGTCAGCATACCACACATCATTCATATCATACATAATAGGAAACATCGATCATCTCACATGCATTTTCATGATCATAATATATATATGTTAGTCTAAACATCGTCATAAAATCATACATTTTTGTAATCATAGTGTATCACATCATCCATCTCATCCATCTCGCATCACATCATATCATCATTTAAGTTGTTTAGGATAATATAGATTTGTTATTCTAAGCATCTTAAAACCATCTCATTTGCATCATCATCCATAACCATCAATCTTGAACCTCTTTATCACAAGATCGACCCTCAAATCGAATCTTTTCACTCGATCTCTCAAGGGGGCAATGTGTACCAGTGTACTTCTTTCCACTGGGGCATCTGAAAAATAAAATAAAAATTCAATTTTGATCATAGCAAGCTTATTCTTTGAACAAACGCAACAAGTACATTGCTTCAAAGAGGGGAAAAATGTAGACACACAAAATTAGCATCATGAATAATCATATTCCATTCAACAAATAAATCAAGTTTATTTATCAATCTCCTAAATTCATTAGCTTAAATCAAATAAATCAAACGTTATACTATCATCATCCCTTTAATTAAATAAACCAAACATCTATTTAATTAAATCCAATTCACATTTCTCCTTTTCTGATTTAAATAAATCAAATATTTAAGTCATGAAAGTCAAACTCACCTAATCATCATTAAGCTAACCTAAAAATGATCAAATACTAATCCTAACCACTTGCATTCTCTAGATTATGCCACTTGCACAAATAAATCAATTTATTGATTTATTAAATTAGCATTTTCACTCAACATGGCATCCATGAGGAATATTCCATTAGGTTTGAATTCAAAAGGAAAGTTGAAATGTACATCCAACAAGTCATTTATGAGCTCTTACATGGCTCTTACATGTCCCCTTCCAAAGGTCAAACTCAGCATTCATTGCACAAATTTGAATTTGAATCTCCCTCTTTTGGGAACATTTCCCAAATCTTGTACATCCTCAAGCCTATCACAACTTGACAAGCAGCTTCTTCCTATTGGCTTGATATTTGTCACACATTCATCCATTTGGCCAATCTCTCATCAAGAAAATCTTTAAATAGAGGCATCATTATTCTACAAATCATCCACAAAGCTAATGCAAGGTCACTCTCTTAAACTGAGAACTAATTTTTCTCATCATCACTCCACAATCTTCATAGCATTTTCATCATGGAGCTTATCTATCAAGGATTGGGAAAGGGCTATTTTCTACAATAGCACCAATCCGGTATGGGATAAATTTTTGATCATGTTTTATATGCTTGCAATTAGCTATTCTTGTTCTAGTTAGTATTGCATATTTTAGCATGTTTGATTATTTCATAGGGATGTTGAAATGTTGCTTTGTTTTAAACTAACCATTTGCAAATTTGACATCCACAAGTTCATCAAGAGGAAGATGGGGGCATCCTAGTCTTGAGAGGTGAAAAGGTTGGTACCTATGAGAATATCCATCAAGAGGAGCATGATCAATAGAAGTATGTTTTGAAAGGTATGAGTACTCCTTTATATGTTCAAGGAAAAAGTTAGGAAGTTGACGTAGGAAATGTCATGCATGAGGGAGCTAATCATGAACTTGAAGAGGACATGTTCTCGAGCATAATAGTGGATAGAGCAGTCATAGTTTCATTTGAATCACATGAGGTAGCTCATTCCAATCATCATGAGGTTGTGATTATAGAAGTATCTAATCAAAGTAAACCTAGCAAGATTGGTTTGAAGGTTATTCACTCATGAGGATTCCCTATTAGGCATTTAGCCAGTTTGGAAGCCATTGAAGTATGAGAGGTCATGCTTGCACCCAAGTATGAAGATGCAATTGAAGAAAAAGTTGATCTTGGAGTTGGAGCTAAAAGTGATTAGATTCAACTCACTTGTCCCATCTAGGATAGCAATAGGCATGGTCGTTATCTAGGTGCAAGTGAGTTTATTTGCATTTTTCATGAAACACTGAAATATTCTATTGAATATCTGCATGTGTTTCATGTTCTTTCAACAATACATAATAATGTAATGCATTAACTGTTGATTAGAAAAGGGCATGGTCATTATTTTGCAAAACTTGTCAATGGTTTTTTTTTACCAACTTCTTTGCTAGTTAGGGTAGGTTAGAATAGGTTTTTAGTTGCAAATTTCATTTCCTTAAGTGCTATTTTTCACAGTTATTTTTCTTTGGTGTTTTGGCGTGTTTTGAATAAGTCTCACGGTGTCTCATATTGGTATAGTGAGTTACAACACCATACAATGTTGTTTTTAAGTGGTGTCAACTTTTAGATGACTCAATTCCCAATGAATAAGCTTTAGGCAACTAGTCGAGATTTTTTGCAAGAAAACATCTAGTAGACGTCGACAAAAATGTTACCTAATTTTAGCTTTCAGCTGAAATCGGGTAACTTATTGTTTATTCTTTTGTGTTTCCATTTAAAAATTAAAAGATACATCATGTTCTTCTAAGTTCATTAACGTGCATAAAGGAGATTTTCAAAATAGATTTCATTTATTCTAGTTTTGCAATTACATACAAATAACAAAGAGAACCAACATGTATTACAAATGTAATCTTTATTGATAATCATGAGTGTATCATGTCCCTCACAAGCCAAGGGACTAGTTATTCTATTGCTTATAAAGAAAAGACTATATGCCTATAGATAACAGAAAATAAATTGCATATAAAATGAAAAGGGACCCATCATTTCTTGGTGGAATGATGAATCTCGTTTGCTTGGTCCATCATCATCTTGATCCTTCCCGCTGCCCTACTTTTGTTTGGTTCCCTCTTCGCTACTCCTAGGTTTCCTGCATCTGAGAAAATAGTTTTGTTTGAGCAATGAAAGTTCTCTAATCATAATATATACAAAAAATCAATAAACATGTAATTTGATGTCTACAAGCATTAAAATAGCAGCATACCATAAGTGTCCATGAAAATAAGAAAGGAGTAATCAAACACACCTATGATATGCTTTGTTTATGTAACTAGTTTATTCCTTGTGCAGATTTAGGGAAAGTCTTATTACTATTTTGATTCAGCTAATTACAACATGTGGGGTAAAATGTGGCTCCCATGAGGGTAGAACTCAACATGATTCCCTTTGATGTTTTAAGAAGGATAGAAAATATAGCATCTTGATCAAATCAATGATAAACATGTTATCAAGGCATTAGATCAATATGGAATCACACCAATTGATCAACTTTCATTATCAGATTCAAAAGATGCAACACATAATGTGAGTTTTCAAGAAATTCACACTTCATCTTTTCATAATGAATCAATCAATATGTTGCCATCATGTCAAAAGGAAGGTGTACTTTTCTAAATTTCTTTCAATCTTCTTAAGTGGATACAAGATCCATTTTATTAAAAGAAGTAAATGATTTTAGTGGTGCATCAAGTTGAATTATAGATACATCAAGTTCAATTATGCATTTACTAAAATAGTGGAGGCATTAAGTCATGCCTGAAGCCATCATGAGTCATATGGGGTAGAAAGAAGGAATAAATATAATCATACATTGTTGCATGAAAGACATTTTCCAATTCATCTCACCTCAATCCTATTGGACAACCACACATCATCTAGGATGGTGAGCTTTAAAGTCACCAACATAAGTGATATATGTCTGCCCACTAAGATTAAAGCAAGAAGATATGGTGTTAGTTTGTTGCACAAGATCAAAAGGACCTAGATGATTGAGAAGGCCAAGTGACAAACCTTTGGGGCAACAATTAATTGTTGGGGAAATCATGGAGATGAAACTCACTTTTGAAGTCAAGGTCATAATGCCAAGTGAATATGATAGTAACTTTTATGAGTCTACAAGGGGTAGTGGTATCAAAATGGTGGAGATTATAATATTGGGAATAGGGTCTGAGAGGGAAAAGTGACAAACTTGAAGCCATGATAGGAAGGACTAACAAGAGTGTAGAAGACTTATCTAGGAGCCATGGAAATTCTTTTCACAACATTTTGGAAGGACAATTTACCATATAGATATGGACAGTTGCGATGGAAAATAAATTGTTGTGGGTTGATTTTCTTGTGCTTTACTTCTCATGGATAGTTGCAAAATCCAAGAAAATTGTAATCTTTCAGCATTCTGGGCCATTGATGATAACACAAGAAATTTTTGATGTGGGAGATGGAATCTTAGTTAGGGAGGATTTGCATGAGGTAGTTTTGAGTGAATATGTGCAAGGACTGCTCCCCGGGATTTCAATATTAAAAGAGAGACTCGTTGAAGGTCTGTTGAAAATGTCACTTATTGCACCCTACATATCTAGATTCCCTTTGATGGTTACAATTTCTAGAAGTGGTGAAATTATTTCCTTACAGAAGGCTCCATCTCAATTAGTTTGTGATGCATGCATAGAGGTTTCCAAGCAAGTTGAACAAGTTTTGTTAGACCTAGAGACATTGGAGAATATTGAGGAACTTCCCAAAAGCATATGCACATCAGTGCCATCCAATTTTAGTGCATAGTGTGATGAAATGTAAAAGACAAAAATAGAAGATAAAATTGCAATATTACAATATTTTATTAGTAAACACAAGATTTGCATTAATACATGACTTTGTACTGGAAACAACAGCATTAATTCAGGTATAAAAGTAAGTAGAAATGATGATATTTCTCCATTGGATGCAAGTGACGATACCACTTCTGCAGTTTTTGAATAATTTATAGAAGAGGCAATTAATTATGTTAGCCAAAATAAAAATCAATCAAAGGTCATTTCTTTGTTGCACCAGACATGTTCAAAGTTGAAAATATTTACTATTGAGAGCAATTCATTGATTAACTACTAAGCTCCACTTTTTTTATGGAGATTGGAACTGTTAATGCAAAGGAGTTTTGTCAAAAGATTAGTTATTGCAATGGTTCATCATCTCTTTTTTTGAAGCAACAATAAAATGGTGATCTTTGTTGAGTTAAAATTTCTAAAATTAAGTCAGAGTTAAAAGATCCTAAAACCAAGTTGAAAGTGATTAGGATAGTGCTAGACAGTTGCAAACGGGTGCCACCTTATGCAAAATAATGTAAGAAACTTGTTTTCGAATAAGGTCCTATCATCTTGACAAACATGGAGAAATATCAAGATTCAAATGACATATGTTATGAAAATCATGTTTGTGAACCAATTTTTGTGAAGGCCAAAAATTATATGGATTTCAATTCACTTCCAGTCATTGAGTTGCTATCCTCAAAATTTTCTAACAATGCTAATCTCACAAAAGCATATGCATATGAAAGATATTACAGATTACAAGTAGGACTAATATTCCAATTTTGCATTTGGATAATACAAATACCTCAACATGATAGCACTTAAGCATGGTGAATCAAAGAGCAAAAAATGCAAGCAAACAAAATGTTGTTTAGGAGCCATCTTGAGAAAAGTGAAATACATAGCTGATAAGAGTAATGTTCATGGAGGAATAGAAAAAAAATACTGTGCAATGGCATCAAATCATTTTGTAGGCCATTTTTTATTCACATGGTTGCATTGTCTTGTGGAATAGTTGATTGTGATAACTTTGTTTCAAATGATAAACTTTCATGAAATCTCATTCATATTATAATCTACACAATCTTTTCTACCCTTGTTTTTAGAAAAATCAAAACACAGAGGAGGGTTTGCAAAGGAAAATCACTTGAAGTGAAATACACTCATCGAAAGGTTAGTGTTTTTCAAAAAATGGAAATTTTTTCTAAGTCTTTGATATGCCCATGTTGTGCAATGTCATTTAATCATTTTATAACCATTTCTTCTTTACAGGGTAGCATTTTATTGTGGAATAGGCGTAGTTCTCATTTCAGCTGATCACTTTCTCATGAAATCTCATTCATATTATAATCTTGCATGATTTTATCAGCAAGGGAAAGTTTCATTGAAAGAGGTTTTCTATAGAAAATGCCATAAAACCCAATGCATTCTCTCATGGCCATGACAAAAGAATTAGGTTTTCTCCACAAATATCACAAAAACCCACTCGGGGTTTTGTATACTATTCAAATGCAGAGATTATAAAAGAGGTTTTCTTCCATTGATACCTATAGAAGGTGTCTTTTTTCAAAAATACACAAGTTCCACATACAAAAATATCAATGAAAACTAGAGGTCGAGCATTCTTAGCAAAATACATAAAGAAATATAGAAGAAATCAAACATTTTGTGTCATTCTTTCACAAGGAAAAGAGCTCAAAATGAGCTATATCTCACTGAATATAAAAGGAAAAAAATACTGGAATGAGTTTGATTGAAGCTTACCTAAGCTAAAATTGCTCATTTTTTCATTAGAATGAAAGTTATTTTTTACCATTAAAGCTTCAAGAAGTCACATCAATGGTGGCTAAAAGCATATGTGATATCTACAAAGAAAGATCAAACAACAAAATTGCATCAAAACATGCTTACAACCATGACATTCATAGTCCAATGATCATCCAATGAGGAGAAAAAAGGAAGATTTGGTTCAAGAAAAGTGTTACCTCTTGTTTCCAATGGAAACCGCAAGATTTCATTGAAATTTTGTAGGAATAAAACCATCAACAATGCACTTCTTGAAACCCTATGGTGGAGCTTTCAATTTCTCTAGAAGGTTGAAAGTTAAAATGAAATGCTTTGTGTAATTTTGCAAGTTTTGCATTGTCTTTTGCTTTTAGTCTTTTATCCTAACTCTGGTGGTTGATAACTTAAGGAATTTCTTTTGCCTTTTTTTCTATGTTTTTTCCAAATATTAATCCCTCAACCTTGTGTATATTCCTAGTGACTAGGGTGTTCTGCCCCCCTTTTTTTTTACTTATAAAGCATTTATATTCACCTTCAATATGGTTGAGCATTGTATTTTTACTTTTGCATTGAGTTTTAATGTGGAACATTTTATAATTATGTTATAATTTATAATCACTTAATTATAAATATTGTATATAAATTCAAAGTAATGGTGTGACATGTAAATGCATTAAGGAGGTATGGGTCAAGGCATCAAGCCAAATGCCTTCATGTTTGCATTAGTTTTGAAAATGTAAAGTATTTGATTAAATGATGTTATTATAAATCACATAATCAAAATTGCTATTCTTTAAATAAAAAATAGAGAATCATGTTTTGAATTGTATAAGTCATAAGGAGGTTTAGTTGAGTCATGTGCTTTGGAAACACACTAAAAGTGTGGGTCAAAATAGTTTGAACAACATATGTCCAGAATTTAAAATATTGACCAACATGTGGGATTGGTGAGTGGGTCATCTTTGACTCTTTTAGAGGGAATGGGACCCTTTTGGAGGCTTTTTGTCATGCTTTTCTGGTTGGTCAAGTCATGGCTTGAATTTTGTACACTTTGGAGGCCTTTTGGAGTGATTTTGGAAAGTTCTTTTTTGGCTTTTATGCTACATCCGGCTAGGGTTTCTAGAAGGAATTGTGTGGGTAGTTGTTTCACAATTGCTTAAGTATCTTCAGACTTGAGTTTTTCAGGAGTTCTTTCATTCTTTCTACAGGGTATTGTAGCTTACTTTGGAGCCTTTTTCAAGTAGAGGACTACATTATGACTCAGTATCAGACATGTATAGTAGTATGTAACACCATTTTTATTACTAAAATTTAGTGTTTTACCTTCTTAGAAGCTACTTTATTGAGCACAGTGTGGTGATTGATGAATATTCTTGTGATTTTTTGTAACTCCTTCATTTTTATCTCACTTTAGCACCTTTAGGTGGAATGAACACATATTTATGCAGGTTGTATGCTATACACTAGTTCAATAGTTATTTTAGTTGTGGAATTTTTTCCCCTTCAAAGTGACAAGTGAAACAAGCCTCCTTACAAAACACTTATGCATTGATATGTTAAAATGTCTGAGTTGTGTTAAGTTAAGTTGAGCTTTTGATGAGATTGTGTGTTAAAGTATTTGCAATAAGTCTGAGAAGTAACATTAGATGCATCGCCATAGGAGTTTAGTTTTATTTTCATGTTTCTTTCTACCCTTTTCCCAGCAAGGAATAGTTTAGGTGACACCATCAAAAGGGGAGCCAACTCATAATCCGGAGGTCTGCTTTCACAATAGGATACCCACAACCTAAAAGCAGTCGCATGTTACATCCAAATTTTTTGAGTTCTTTCACAACTTGGCAGAGGGGTACAAATTTGGATCACTATATTTCAAGCCAATCCTAAGCAATCTCATGAAAAATATGTAAAAAGGATTTTTAGATACCTAAAGGGTACTCTCGATTATGGGTTATAGTACAAAAAGGGTAAAAATTTCTCTCTGAGTGCCTATACTAATGTTGATTGGGTAGGTTGTGTTGATGATTAGAGAAGTAAAAGTGGAGGCGTGAAATTATTTTTGGGAGAAAAATTAGTATCATACTTTAGAAAAAACAAGATTCATTGTCTTTATTCACAACAAAAGCAAAATATATTGCTGCAACATCTTGTTGTACTCAGGTGCATTAGATGAAGTAGACTTTGAAGAATGTGTAGGTGGTGTATGATAAACCTATTCCTATATTATGTGACAATACAAGTGAAATTAATATTTCTAAGAATATGGCAATGCATTCAAGGACTAAACACATCTCAATCCAATAACATTTTATAAGAGATAAAGATGTAGAACATGAAGTCAGAATGGATTATGTGCCTATAAAGGATCAAAATGTATATATTTTTACAAAGGATCTTTCAAAGGATAATTTTGAGTATCCAAGGCAAAAGCTATGGGTCATTTCCCCTCCTTGTTCTAACTATATATGAATAGATGATGCATCTTTCTAGGGGGAGAAATTCATGTTGTATCCTTTCTCTTGGATTGATGGGTGCTTCCCTTTAGGGGGAGTTGGTAATAAGGGGGAGTCCTTAAGCAATTGTGCAATTTTTGTATATTTGTCTAAAGAAGAGGTGCTCCTGGTCAAAGGGGAAGCATGTGATGTTGCTTCAATAGAAGATCATTTTTCCGTTTTCTCCTAAAGCTATAGAAAATCATGTTTTCTTATGTAGGAATTTGTGGCCCTTTATCCTTGATGTCAAAGGGGGAGAGAGAGAGTGTGTGTTGGCATCAATTCCAAAGGGGGATATTGTTGGCAGTTATTATCATTGATGTTAGCACTGACGGTTTTCATTGATGTTAACACTAATTTGGTTGTGTTGTTTCTATTGATGTCAACAATGATGGTTGTTATTGATGTTAAAACTAAGGATATTGTTGGAAGTTGTTGTCAACATTGATTGATACTCAAGTAATTGGTGAGTAATATGTTTAGATACTTAAATACTCCTCATCGATATTACACACTTGAATCTAATTACTAACATCGTTCTTCCTAAATCACTTCTACTTTAATCATTTAATTAAACAATCTTTATTATTTAGTTAATTTCATCAATTTCTACTATTAATCCAATAATTAACTTTATTAGATTAATTCATAGTCTTCTCACCAATGTTCACCCTATTTAATTAAATAAATAAAATTATTTAATTAAAATACTAATTTCCTCTCACTTGATTAAATAAATCTAATTATTTAACAAATGTCATAAATCCCCTAACCCACTTAAGTTGATTAATTCTGAATTAATTAATTTTAATCACATTCTAATCCTCATTACCCATTTCTCTAGTTTTTTACCCCACCAAGGTTAAACAAACCTATGATCAACTAGCCAAGTTGTACATGAAATTCATTTCTTAAAGGAATATTCCCTCAACCTGAATTTCCCTCCAAAGGCTTTAAAAGTCTCTTACAAATTTCTTAAATGCCTCCTACAAGGGCATTCAATTCCACTTACATGCCATCTTGTCCCTCTTACACCCTCAACCATATGCCTTTAATTCTCTTACATACCCTTAGAATCTCACCTACATGCTTTAACTCTTCACATTCTTCAAAATATGTTCCACACATATCCCCATGACCTTCATTAGCCTTGTGATAAGTTTCACAATGCTATTGGTCCCCATTCTTTTCCCACATTTCCTAAATTCATCCATTCTTCAACCCTTCTCTCCTATAAGTAGAGGCCTTCTCTATTGAATATGGATCCACAACTTTAGGCATTGTTACTCTAGTCATTTTATTCCTCATTCACTTTCTTTTCATGTCATTTTACCTTGATCTTACTATCTCTTTGCATCAATTTCACCATTTTTACATCAAAAATTCTTGGAGCTTATCATAAGGGATTGGGAAAGGGAAACTTTCCACATAAAAGTGACACCAATCCCCCTATGGTATGGAGGTTTGATCTACTTTGTTTGTTTACGTGCTTTCTTTTGTTCTTTTGTTTCATGTTTTCATCTTTTAGTATGATCACAAATTTTATAGTGAATGAAATTTGTGCTTATTTGAATGAATAATTCTCTTGTTTTTTTCTATGTTTAGCTAGGTGCATGTTATCATTCACATTTTGGTGTTAGGAGGCATAACCATTTAAAATTTCAAAATTTTAGCATAGAAATCACATTTTTGTAGGTCCCAGGAAAGCAACACCATTTTTTGCACCCAAAGCAATACCTTTTCTTATTGCATTGCTACCATTGGGAGATGCAAAAAACCTTTAATAAATACCATCACTTTTGATGCTATGGAGTCACCTTTGATGCATTTTGCTGCTTATATTTTTTCTTTGTCACCTCGCCTTTGCTTAAGCGTCGCCTTTGAACTTTCTATTTTTTGTCGACTTGCAAGGTTGACTAGAAAGTTTCCTTTGCTTCAATGCCGCTTTTGCAAGTCCTATGTTTCCTTTGCGCTCTTTGTCCATACCAAAGCGTCACCTCTATTTTTCACCATAGCACCACTTTTGCAAAAAGGGTGTCAGTTTTGTCAAATAGTGCCACCTTTGCAGAAACAAATCCACCTTTGAAGATTTGAAGAAAGCATCAACTTGGAAGATTAAAATATTTTGTGAATGCTCATTGTAATAGCTTAGGGCATCCATTATTGCTTTCATTTATTTTTTTAGGACTAACTACCTTCCTTTTGGGCTTAAAATTAACCATTGCTTTGAGTTTTTCAAATTGGATAAAATTAAACTCATGCAAACTTACTACGTCATTGCTATGTTGGACTAAAATTGAAAAAAACAAACTCACACTCAAATTTGGTGGTTAAAATGAACTCACTATTGCTTTGAAGGGTAAAATGAACTATTGTCTTAAGTGGGTGATTTTGTCTTTGACACATTTGCATATCCTCTCCCCTTGTGCTTCGTGTGATCTTGGGTGAAGAGAAACATTCAAAAGCGTAACTTTTCTTGATGTTGAGTCACCTTAAGAGGGCCTACCTCCCAACTTGTGAGAGGGAATGACCCAAGTACTTTATTTTGGCCCACTATATAAAGAATCGTTATTATTGGGAATGTCTTCAATCATTTGGTATAGATGCTCTATACCTACGAATTCCTCCCTTAGTATCCTTGTGATGCATAAAAACCCTTATATTTTTCCAAGGGTTGGAGGCCTCTTAATTGAGTGAATCACTGCATGTATAAACACCAGTTCATCTAGAAATATTGTCACTAAGAACCTTTTTGTAGTAACCAACTTGTCCATCCAACGATTTTATCAAGGTGTTGCATTGGAATGTAGCTTCAAAGAATTTACTTTCCATGTCTAATTTTGGCTAAGGTGTATGGGTTAAGAGTTTTTTTCTTAACATAGCTCTACACTTTTCCCTCAATCGCATGTAAAATCATCCCTTTTGTTATGAAGGGCATGAGGAAATCCCACTAAAAAATGTACCAATTGAACTAGGATTGTGTTGCTTGTGAGTCAAATTTAAAATGCATTGTGTTAGGTCTCAAAAATGTAGGTTGTAAATCCTAAGAGGATGTCAGGATCTATGGTTAGACTTACAATGTTTTTGAACTAATGAATGGAGTTAACCTTTGTGGTTGATGACTCCTTTCACTTCAATATTTGCTAAACCTAGGTAGGTTAACATTAATAGCTGAAGCAAATTAAGAGTAGTATGACTTAAAATTGGATTCAAGGATCTACCCATAGTGGCATGAAATATAGAATAGATGAAGGCTACAGTTTAGTACTCCTACTCCTAGTTCTAAAATTTGAAATGACCATGTCACAAGGATAATAAATGTTCCTTGATAAATTGAGCTTGAGACACCAATTTAAATAATAAGAAAGCACTAAACTAGAGACAACCAAATAATTAGATACTAACAACAAACAATTGACACCAAAATTTAGCCACAACATTAAATCTTCTACTCTATTGTATTTACTTCAAAAATGATACATTATATACTAGAAGTATTTTTATGTTGTAAAATATGTATGGTTGTATGTTTGCTATTCTATTGATAATCCTAATCTAATGATATCTTCATCTAGCCTTCGTTTCCCTTATATATGTGGGAAGTAACAAGCTTCAATCCTTTACAAATTTGTTTTGTTTCTTAACTAAAATGCTTAATAACTGTCTAAAACATAAACAATAAAACTGAGAAGTCCACAAATAATCTATGATGCATCATGATCCATTAATCTCCATTAGGTGCTTGTGATCATTGAAGATCTATTCAAGGTCCATACTCCATGATAATGCATCAGATACTATGAGACTTTGATAACCTATACTCCTTACTTGGCTCATGCGATAAACAAATCAACCTTCGATAAATGTTCAATGTTTCCCATTTTTGTATAAGTATCAACATTGCTAATGATATCCTTCATAGCATATTCAAAATGAAAATTTCATCCTAGTTGCACATGTACAATCTCTATCACCCCTTCTTCACATTAATTTCATCAAGAGCCACTATAAAATATATAGAAATTTCATATTTCCACACATCTTGATCCTTCAACTCCCTTTCATCAAAGAATCTTGGTAAAGCCATGCTCAAATGCTAGTTGAAACCATCTAGTTCTTGTGTCAACATGTTGTGGAAGGGATCATGCATTTTCATCAGTTCTTGGTGCTCATCAAGAATTTTCTCACCATATTCCCTTTGGATTTTATTTGTTCTTGTATCTCTTTCATCCTATCATGTAATCTAGCATGTTCCTAGTATGCTATGAATGTCTTACTATGAATAACCTAGACCTTGTCAGTTTTATTGAACATCTTATCAAATCTCTTGCATACCAACTATGAAGCCATTTCAATTTTATTGGTATTTAGTTATTTTATTAATTCTTCATTTTTCTTCTAAATCATGTCATGCTTCTGCATCCAATATATGGTTTCAAAAATAGCCTCTAGTACTTTTCTTTCACAATCTATCAATGGAGAATAAAGGCATGAGGAGGAAGGCGTCTTGTCTCTCTAGTTAATTACCTCTTGTTTTAATCTCTCATTTTTAGAAGCCAAACCCTTAGTATCTCTTATCTATTTATCAATCCAAGCATTGGTGAATTTAGCAACATTGACATTCAATTCAATAGTTTCAATGAAATCTACATCCCCTACTCTTTGCACTAAAAGATGTCTGAATACTTGATTAGGATTTTCAATACATGAGGGCCTTTTCCCTGGTGGGTAAAGGGCCCAAATCTACAGAGTAGCATTATATGGATTATACCTTGAGCTAGTACATATCTTGTCACTAGCCTCTTTTGTTAGGTGCAAGGTTTAATTGTCCCTTTGCATGAAACTATCAAAGACTATGGCCAAGTTAATATCCCATCTGGGGAGGAGCATAACCCAAGCTTCCTGTAGCAATTCTCTTCCTCTTTCAGGGGTGATGCCTTCCATCTCCCTATCAACTTCTTCTTGTAATTATTTTAAGGCATTGGCTTCCTCCTCAGGGTTAATTTCTTTTCCTTTTTCTCTTGTCATTTTCCCTTTGTATTCATAAATGAATGACTTGAATTCTTGGGTTTGAATGAATGAATCATCTAATATAAACTCTTGTATTTCCCGATGTCTCACATCATTAGAGATTATCTAAGGCCTAAAATGAGATTATACTCCATTTTGGTGGTAGTTCATACTGGGGAATGGTAGGAGTAGTAATTTGTGTAACCTCGTTCTCCTCTTCAGTGTCATCTTCAACTATAATAGGAGTTTCAACTAAAAAACTAGCATCAAATGTGGATTGTGGTGACAAATGACTTAAAGGTATTATGTTTTCAAATTGTTTTGTAAAACAAGAATTTATCTTCTTCTCAAAGGCTATGAGGGGTACATCTTTATTGAATTCTTCTTCATGTAGGATCAACTACTCCACTCTTTTCATAGGATCATATATTTCATGAAAGGCATCTGGGTACAATGGATCATGGCCTTTCCTCCATGTCTCTGCCATCATTGTCTTGTTGTATGTATCCTTTCTCATCATCACTTGAGTTTCATCATAGTTCCTAATTACATCATCTACAAAAAAATACATGCTCATATCTTTTTAACTTTTTTGTCATTTTTGCATTATGAATGAAATGTGCAGGGTCAAAAATTTCCCTCTTGTTTCCTAGTAGCATGCCATAGTAGTATATCTTGCTTCCTACTAAATTATATCCCTTGTCAGAAATGATAGTGAAATCACCAAAACAAAAAGTGGAAGGCATGAGATATTTTTTTCCATAACTCTTAAGGTGCATATAATTTGAATAAGACAATTGCCTCACTATCTCTAAATATGCAACTCTATTTGGAACTATTTTAGGTAGAAGGAATGGAGCTTCCTCAAACCCATATACTATCTTTGGTTTTTCTCTTTAGGCCTAAAAAATATTCATATCTCAGGGAACAAATTAAAATCACAATGGTGACCAAACAATTTTTATAGCCACTTCATGAAATATTCTTCAAAGTACAAATAATGGGACCTCCCACATCTACTATCCCAAATTGAGGTCCACATTTTTGTTTCCCTTATGTTCTCATCATCATCCAAGTATTTGATTTTCAATTCTTCTCCCCACATCCCCATTGCTTGTCCCTCATACAAGATCATATGCATAAGCAAGGAGTATTGTCTGAAATTCATTTAATCACTATTATTTTTAAGGCATCAAGTGAAGAGTTTATAACCTCTGCTAAGCACTCTGCATAGTCAAATGACCTAGCATTTTGGATTTGAACATTTTTTTCCATAACCATAGGAGCAATGACCCTCTTAGCAGGGATATCAATTCCCAAGACTTGTCTAGTAGAATAATAAGTATATTGATAGTATTCCTCAAATAAATCCACATAAAATGGAGGTCATTCATTGCTAGAAAATATTTTGAGTTGATTTCTTGCATCCCAGGGTCTATCCAAGGGTAATTTCCACCTTTAATAACTTGTATCAATGATTCAATATTCTTCCAAAAGATCCCTTATTCTTAATGGCATTTTCTTATAAGTATCCAACTGAAAAATCATACAAATATAATCTCTAGTGATGAGGATAAACTGTGATACATCACGTGAATGAATCTACCTTGTCTTAGGGTTATAAATTTTTCCCAACACTTTGATTAAATCCACATTGAAAAATACATTTGGTACTTCCAACCTTCCTAAGTTCATATTACATGGGTTCGACATAGGTCTATACCTATATTTCTTTATGTGATGATATATGAATAAGTCGCACCCTCACTATGGAGTCCATACATCTTCTAAGTTCTTATGATTATCTACCAACTTCTCAATTGAATGGTTTAGCTAGCTTAATCATCTTGAATTTAGATTAGAACTGGGACATTTCTCAATTAAATCTTGATTTAGTGGTCTCATCTCAGTTTTCTGTCTCTTTTCTTTTGGTTTTTCTAGTGTTTCTTCCATTTTTTAATCCTAGCTCTACTAAAATTTAGATAAACTTCAATAAAATATTCAGTTAAGTCTTGGATACTTACTTGAATGAGTGTCACCTTCTCCAACCTTCTCACTATCATTCAACCCCACATCCCCAATTTTCAGCTCCAACTTATTAAGATTTTGAGATCTTATGAGTGATATATGTTCAAGATTTGGCACACTTCCATAATTTCTTGTTAATAAATTTTATTTGCACCAAATTTATAATCAGTGATATTCATTAATGTTAGTTATCTCTTTGAACACTTCACTAGTCATGCCAACCAAATGAGAAGTACTTTTCATTGTGTTGAAGAGACATTATTCATTCTTTCGTCGATACCATGTTCTCTCTTTGACATGCTTGTGTTGTTATTCCTTTATGGAGTTTTGAAGAGACATCATATTATTTCTCTTTGACATTGCACAGTCTTTTTGAAGACTTCATCCATGGTTTTATCACTTTTCTCATATTCTTTCTTTCTAGGTTATCAAAGTTTCAAAGAGACTTGTGACCATCTCCCTTCAATTTTCCAATGTCACTTCAAAAATCACTTCCTTTCTATTCATTTGAGTTTTGAAGAGACCTTTTTACATTTTTTCCCAATACGAGCTCCTCTCTTCAATATTTCTTTATGCCTTACTTTAGAGTTTTGAAGAGACATGTTATTACTTCTCTCTGAAATTATTCCTTTAGTGTTATTTTTCTACCTTCTTTGCATCCCTTATCTAGTGTTTGAAGTGATTGAAGAGAATATTATTAATTTCCTCACGATATAAGCTTGTCTCTTTGACATTTTTTTCTCAACTATTTTTGTAGTGTTGAAGAGACTTTCACACTACTCGGCCTGATAATTCACTATCTCTTCAAAATTATATCATGTTCACCTTGCCTTGCTTTTGAGAATTTATTGCGTAATAATCATTTATGTTCGTGAGATGTTTCTTTGTTTCTTGAATGCCAAAGTAATTTAGCATCCTTAAAATATCGACATTTCTCTGTATTTTTTTTTATCAGAGAGACAAGATGACTTTTCACTTTGAAATACCCAGGTCTCTTCGAAATATTGCTTTTCAAGATATTGGAGAGAATTTAGGATATGTTACTTCAAAGTGTGCTAGTCTCACTGATATTTTTTGTTTTCTTGTTTTATTGACTTATTGGAGAGATTGTAGTGTAATTATCATCAAAATGGCATTGTTCTTCCAAAATGAGTTCCTAGTAATGGACTTAAGGGGATGCATGTGTTCAAGCAACGACTATGGGGATGGTGATTTTTGAATGACAATTTTTAATAGAATGGACTAAGGAGATTGCAATAATAATATTTTCAAGTTTATTAGATAAAAATGATGATTTTAAAGGAGGATTCATATGGTGTAAAATAAAGTGATCCTATCGAGGTGGTGAGGACTAGTGAAAATTTGAGGTGGAATTTTGGTTCCAACAGTGGCTCTAATTGGGAATGAATGGGTGTGAGGACATTGCGAGAATTCATAGCTACTCTAGGACATAGACCATGGATGGAGTGGTAAGGAAAAAGAAAAAAGTATCCTAAAACTACTATGCATGGAATAATATTTCCCTTAAGGAAAGAAATACTTCAAGAATTATCCATGCACTTCCAATTCTTGACTTTCTCCTATCATGTTTTGCACAAAGTATGAGTCTTCCCCACATTTTTCAGTGATAGTAAATGGTCCAAGCCATAAGGCTTCAAATTTACCATGCTTTTTTTTTCTCTTGGCCTCTAGCATTTAACATAAGAACCATATCCCCTATTTGAAATTTTCTTTCTTTTGATCTCTTATCAAATAGGTATTTAATCTATGACTACAATTCTTGATTGTGCTCCTATGCTAGATGTCTAACTTCTTCCAATTCTGCCAACTGTTCCATTCTATCCTCCATGGGTTCAAGAATTTCTAAGTCCTAATGTAGTATAAACTTATATACTAGTAAAAGGTTTTGTAAAGGAACCCTAGCTTGGATCCCATATACTAGTTTGAAAGGATATTTTCTATTAGCCTTCTTTATTGTGATCCTATCTACCCAAACTACTAGTCTCAGCTTAGAGTCTCACACCTTTTTATTAGTGTCCAACATCCTCTTGATTAGCTTTATAATACTTTTATTGTTGGACTCAACCTATCCATTTTCTTGGGGATTATATGCTGAAGCATACGGGATTGTTATACCATATGATTCACAAAAATTTTTGAATTCATTTGATCTAAAGCACATACCATTTTATGTTATCAACCTTAAAGGGACTCCAAATCTAGTAATGATGTTTTCCAATAGGAAATTTATTACAACCTTGCTAGTAGCCTACTTTTTTGGTATAGCCTCTATCCACTTTGTGAAGTAATAAGTGGCTACTAAGATCCACTTATGCCCACCACTAGATTTTTCTATACTCTCACCTATGAAATCAATTCCCCATTGGTGGAATAGGGCCTCTACTTGCATGGGTCTTAGTGGTAATGCTCCTTGATATTGCATTTTTCCAAAAAATCATTGGCATGCTCCACATTTCCTTACATAACTATAGGCATCATTGAAGACCCTAGGCCAATAATAACCTACTCTCGATACCTTGTGTGCAGTGGTCTTCACTTAATAGTGTCCTCCACACACACCATCATGCATTTCCTTCATGACATGGTTTGATTGTACTTCATCTAAGCACAATAACAACACACCATCCATGTTTTTCTAATATAAGTCTCCATTCATGAAAACATATTTTGAAGCATGAAATTTTAAGGTTCTTCTCTGATTGTTATTCAACCCTTCTAGATGTTTCATATGTTTAAGGTAATATCCAATGTCAATGAACCATTATGTGTTTTCTATTTTTGATACCCAATTTTCTTCCCCTTCTACAATGCAAATCTATGCAACTTCTAGGTTTGACTCAACCATCAACTTTTCTAGCCCCTTTCCTCTCACCAATTTAGTAATTTGGATGTTTATGTTGAGCTCTTAGATATGATTGATCTAGCGAAAAACTCTTCTTGTCACCTCTATTTGTGAAAAATCATCTTTCACTACAACATTTGGTACATAAGCAATAACTTCTACTCCCACCAAATAAGGCCTAAATGTCTTTATTTCTTTTACTAGGGCGTAAGCTTTCTTCTTAGTAATATCATAATTTAGTTATGCTCCTTGTAATGATTTGCTAAAGAATGAAATAAGTTGTCCATATCCATCACTTTTCTTTTGTAACATGATGGTTGCTATTGTGTCCAGAATTATGCAAAGGAGAATATCTAGAAGGGTTTGTCAAATTCTAGGGATTTCAGTACTAGTGCTTCTTTGATAGCTCTTTTGATTGAAACAAAGGAATCAATAGTTTCCTCTTTCTAATCAATTTTGGCACCCTTTTCTAACATCTTCGAGATTGATTTTACAATCTCTACAAAATTTGAAATAAATCTACAAAAAAGGTTGATCTATCCAAAGAAGGACTGGATAGCTTTCACAATCTTAGGGATGGGGATTTTTTTAATATTTTTCACCCTTTCCGTATCAATTCGTATTACATCCTTTGAGACAATATTCCCCAATAATTTTCCTTCTGTGATATAAAAATGACATTTTTTTGGGTTTAAAGAGATGCCATATTCTAGTGCTCTGATGAATATCTTTTGTAAATGTGCACAATGATCTTCATTCTTAGAATATGCTATCAGATCATCCTAATATACCACCATTAGAGCATTGATAAATTATGCAAAGGCCACATCCATGTCCCTTTGGAATGTTTCTCCAACATCAAGGTAATACCAAAAGGAATTCTTAAATAGAAATATGTTCACTAAGGCATGGTCAAAGTAGTTTTATATTGCTCTAACTCCTTGAACTTTACATAATTATATCCTAAGAAACCACCCATCATGGATAGGATTTTACATCATGTCACCCTCTACAACATTGCCTCCATGTTTGGCAGAGTGTAGTCTTGAGTTATGCCACATTTAGATTTCTAAAGTCTACACACAATATTATATCTCCATTGTTCTTTCTTATGACTACTAAGTTAGATATCCAAGAGGAATGTCTAATTGGTTTAATGAAGCCTCCATTCCTTTACTTCATAAGCTCCTATTGCATCTTTGGTACCAATGTAGGGTTTATGGATTATTGTTTTTTTTTAATGGTTTAGCATCAATTTTTAATGGAATTTCATGTTGAAAGATATATTCTCTATATGCTTTGAGGTCATCATATGACTAGGAAAAAACATATTTATATTTCTAGAGTAAGACTATAAGCATCTCTCTCACTTTGGGACTGATCCTCTTGCTAATGTATACTTTCTTGGGAGCAAGTTTTGTTCCAAGGTTAATTTCTTCAACATCCTCCTCTTTAACAGGTGTAGGATTTAGATTAAACCTATCATGTTTGTCAAATACTCTCTCTAATGCCACAAAACCTTTTGTAATTTTGTTATTCTTGAGTTGTACTTCTTTCCCAAAGACAGTTTCCTTGCCATCTACCTTTTCTACAAATGCATTGAAGTCTATCACCTGAGATTCATATTGATCAATGCAATAGATGAACTTGATTAGATCATATTCATTGAATACCTACAAGTTATATATGTTATCTGTGTTAGTAGTCCTTGTCTTAAATTCCACCTTAGTGATTCCTGCTAAGTGTATCCAACCCTTATCTCCTATAAGTAGAGACCTTATCTATTGAATATGGATCCACAACTTCATGCATTAATACTCTAGTCATTTTATTCCTCATTCACTTATGTTTCATTTCATTTTGGCTTGATCTTACTATCTCTTTGCATTAATTTCACCATCTTCACATCAAAGAATCTTGGAGCTTATCATAAGGGACTAGGAAAGGGCCACTTTCCACATCAAAGTGACACTAATCCCCTTGTGGAATGGAGGTATGATCTACTTTTTTTGTTTACATGCTTTCATTTTATTTCTTTTGTGCTTTTGTTTCATGTTTTCATCTTTTAATATGGTCAAGAATTTCTTAGGGAATGATATTTGTGCTTATTTTAATGAATAATGCTCTTGTGTTTGTCTATGTTTAGTTAGGTACTGGTTATCATTCACAATATTTTTCTATTCCTTGGCATTGGTTATCTTTGAACATTAAATTCAACTTTGGATAATATTGGGTGGATGTCATGCCCGATCAAAGAAGATAATATTTGAAGAATTTCATGGTTGGGTGTCATGCATTATCAAAGAAGAGAAGAGTTGAACAAATTCAAGGTTGGATTCCATTGTTAGGATTTAGGTGCCATCAACCTTGTAAATCCTTTAATTAATTATTCTCCTAAAGTTATTTCAACAATTACCCATAAGAGGTGAAACCGTTTAACCAACGATGGTGAAAGAGACAATGTAAATGTAGTGTTACCGTTACCATTTGTCATTTAGAAAAAGGACAAAATAGCTAGGCATCCCACTTGGAATCTTCTAGAATGAGGTTGTTAGGATGTTGAAAGAGCATCTATGACATGTCTGACAATTTTCATAAGATGCTATGACAGTATGATAGATTCCTATGACATAATATGCTTTATTTGACCCCAGGTGCTCATGCATAAGTTATACCTTATGATAGTTGTAAGAGCATCTAGAAGAGGATATTTTTAGGACATCATGACCATTTCATGAAGGGAGGTGTGGGTTTTTCTAGGTGGTATTGCTGCCTATTTTTTGGTGAAACCATGTTGGCTTTCATCCTCACAAATCTCTTTAAATAGGGGCCTTGAGCTAGAGTTATTCAATCTAGTTTTGCAGGTTTGCAAGGTAACAGGGTGTTGCAGGATTTTATAGGGATGATAAGAGAAGTCTATTGTTGCATGTAATATTTCATAATATTAGTAATATACTTGCCTCTCTTTCGGTGGTGGATTTTTTTCCCTTGGGGTTTCTCCACGTAAATCTATTGTTGCATGTGTTATGATTCTTCTATCTCTCTCTCTCATTCTTTCTTCACACTAAGGCTAAAGGTTAATCTACATATTTCAAATTTACATTCACCTATTTAAGTTCATATTACAAGCTCTCTTCACCTTGATAATCAACATTTTGTGTCAGAGCTAATGGTTTTGTTAAGGAAGAGACACTTTCCTTTTAAAGTGTTGAAGGTTTTTGTTGCAGTGGGAGCTTTTGTGTTGTGAGTTTTCAGATTTGTAAAAGATTGTATACCATGGCCTTCACCTCTCGTCAAGATATTGAGAAGTTCAATGGCACTAGTTACAAGATGTGGAAGTTGAAATTGGAGGATCTCCTTGAGGAGAGAGATCAGTGGTTACTAGTTTCAGTTGATAAGAATCCATCTACTTCAACCTTGTCAAATGAAGATTGGAAGAAGTTAGAAAAGAAGCCTCGAGGGACCATTTGGTTGTGTCTCACTTATTTTGTCCTCCTGAATGCCTCTTTAGAACACACGACATACAAGATTTGGAGGAAGAGAGGCGAATTCTATCAAACTAAGAGTTTTTCTAACAAGTTGTATCTCAAAAGATGTTTATATTCATTAAAGATGAAGAATGGTGATTCTATTGCTGAAAATTTGAATGCTTTTAATTTGATTATAAGTCAGCTTGCATATATTGATGTTAAAATAGAAGATGAGGATACATGTATTCTATTGATTTTCTCTTTGCTAGAATCTTGGGAAAATTTAATTATGGTTATAACAAGTGGTGGTGCAGAACCTAAGATGGATAATGTTATTCCCATACTTCTTTTAGAGGAGATGAGGAGGAAGACCATGCATAGTGGCTCCCAAGATTCCTTGCATGTATGAGGTAGGCCCAAGGAGAAAGGGCCTAAAGGGGATAAGAAGAAGGATAAGTCTAAAGGACAATCTAAGACCCCTGGAAAGAGAAAAGTGAAGTGTTGGAAATGTGGTAAACGGGGACATGTGAAGAAGGAATGTAGAAATAAGAAAATGAATACAAATTCTTTCACAGAAAAGTCCTCTGATAACAGTGATTCTGATGCTTTGATTATTTCAGCTAACACAGTTTGCAATGATGTTTGGCTTATTGATTTAGGTGCTTCCGTCCATATGACTCCTCACAAGGAGTGGTTTTCTACATACAAAGAATATGATGGAGGAGAGGTCTTCATGGGTGACAACAGCTCACAAAAGATTGTCGGTAAAGGAAAGGTAAAGTTGTGTTTTAGTGATGGGAGGCTTAAAATCCTTGATGATGTTTTACATATTCTAGGACATACAAAAAGTTTAATTTTGGTTTCCAAGTTGAATGATTATGGAATGAATGTGACATTTGAAAAGTTTGGTTGCAGGATGGTAAGGGGAAGTTTGGTGGTTGCTAAAGGATCTCATACATGGAATCTATTTATGTTACATGCCTCGACTTTTTGTAAATCCTCTTTTGTAACTAGCACTAAAAATGTATTTATGTTGTGGCACCATAGATTGGGTCACATTGGTGAAAAATGTCTTAGGACCATACTTGATAAGAAACTAGTAGATGGTATTTCTGATTATTCTATTGGTAAAAATGATTTATGTGAGAAATGTGTGTTTGGTAAACAAAATAGGTCATCATTTCCTAAAGGAACTAATAAAGCTAGTGGATTGTTAGAACTAATTAATTCGGATGTATGTGGTCTAGTGGATATAGATTCTTTGAGTAGATCACGTTATTATGTTTCCTTCATTGATGATTAATCAAGATATACTTGGATTTATTTTATGCATACAAAATTTGAAGTTTTCACTAAATTTAGGGAATTTAAGGTATTGGTTGAAAAGCAAATAGATTATAAGATAAAGTATTGAGATCTGACAATGGGGGTGAATACTGTTGTAAGGAATTTGATGAGTTTTGCAAATATGCAAGAATTGTTAGGAAAAACACTACACCTTACACACCCCAACAAAATGGGGTAGCAGAAAGAATGAACCATACATTAATGGAAAGAGCTAGGAGCATGTTAAGTAGTGCTAAGTTAGATAAATGTTTTTGGACAGAAGCTATTGGTACTGCTTGTTATTTAATGAACAGATCTCCTTGTAAAGCTCTTTTTGATAAAACACCTTATGAAATGTGGTTGGGTAAAAATCCTTCAGTTTCACATTTAAGGGTCTTTGGTTGTGAGGCTTTTGTTCATGTGTCTAAAGAGAAGTGGTCTAAATTGGATCCCAAATCTCAGAAATGCATCTTTGTAGGTTATGGTGAAAATATTAAAGGTTATAAACTTTGGAATCCACTAACACGAAAGATGATATTATCTAGAAATGTTATTTTTAGGGAATTTAGAGCTAACTTTGAAGATGAGAAACCAAAGGAAAAGTCAAAAACAATGCATTTTGAAACTAAGCAAGAAGATGCACATGTGGAAGAATAGAGATATGGACAAGAAGATGGAGAAGAAGAAGAGAGCTCTGAAGAATTTGTTGTAACAAAAGAAGTTGAAAACAATGAGGATGAACATGAGGAGGAATCTCTTACTCCACCTTTGAGAAGGTCCACAAGACACCAAAATCTAGTTGAAAGGTATAACCCACCTAATTTTCATTGTAAATTTGCTTTGATATGTACTAATGATGATCCTATATCTTTTAGGGAGGCTCTCTCTTCAAAAGAATGTGAGTCTTGGATGTAGGCCATGCAGGATGAGATGATGTCTTTGAAAAATTGTGACACCTGGGATATTTTTAGTTTTCCCAAAGAAAGAAAGGCCATTGGTTGTAAGTGGGTATATAAAAAGAAGTTTGGTGCAAACCCTAAGTTGGAACGGCACAAGGCCAGATTAGTGGCCAAGGGCTACTCCTAGAGAGAGGGAGTTGATTTTGGTAAAATATTCTCTCATGTTGCTAAGTTAACTTCTATTAGATTCATTTTATCCATTGTTGTTGCTTATGATTTAGAAATAGAACAAATGGATGTTAAAACTACTTTCTTGCATGGGGATCTCAAGGAAGAAATTTATATGAAACAACCTGATAGTTTTGTTGTGAAAGGAAAAGAACACTTGGTTTGCAGGTTAAAATGGTCTCTATATGGTTTGAAATAGTCACCTAGGATGTGGTACTAGAAGTTTGATGCTTTTGCATTAAAGATGGGTTTTTTTAGAAGTGAAGAGGATCACTATGTTTTTTTTAAAGTTATTGATGATCAGATACTAATTATTGTCTTAGATGTGGATGATATGTTGTTCATTGGTAACAATAAGGAGATGATTGGGGAACTTAAAACTCATCTTTCTGGAACATTTGATATGAAATATTTAGTGGCTCCTAAATATATTTTTGGGATGGAAATCATTAGGGATCGAGTTCACAGAAAGCTTTGGTTAAGTCACAGTAAGTATATTAATGCTATTTTGTAGAGGTTTAATATGCAGGACTGTAAACAAGTAAATATTCCATTTCATGTTGGTACTAAGTTAAATTTAGACATGTGTCCTAAATTGGATGATGATATTGATAAAATGTCTAAAGTTCCTTATGCTAGTGTTGTCAGTAGTTTAATGTATGCAATGATTTGTACTAGACCAGATATAGCCCAAGCAGTGGGAGTTCTAAGCAGGTTTATGTCTAACCCTAGTAAAGAACATTGGAATTTTGTTAAAAGGGTATTTAGATATTTGCAAGGAACTTCTAATTACTGTTTGGTTTATCATGGTACTAACAATGTTGACAAGTCATTGGACATACAAGGTTTTGTTGATTCGGATTAGGCAGGTGACTTGGATAGTCGAAGGTCCACTAGTGGCTATGTGTTTACTTTGTTTGGAGGTGCAGTAAGTTGGATGAGTAAAAGACAACCTACAGTTGAGCACTTTGTCCACAATTGAAGTAGAGTATATGGCTGCTACATATGCCTCTAAGGAGGTGGTTTGGTTAGAAAGACTTGGTAATGGTATTGGTTTTGATTGTAGGATAGTGAGGATTGGATGTGATAGTCAGAGTGCCATATGTTTGGCTAAAAATCCTATGTACCATGCTCGTACTAAGCATGTTGATGTTCAGTATCACTTTGTGCGAGAAATGGTGGAGAATGGACAGGTCTTGATTGAAAATTTTGACACTTTGGATAATGTTGCAGATTATCTTATGAAGCCTATCACCATGAAGGCCATGGGCCTTGATCACTGTACTTGATTCTATGTAATTGTATCTCTATGGGTGTAATTTAGAATATCTGATGTCAAGTGGGAGAATGGATGGATTTAGGTGCCATCAACCTTGTAAATCCTTTAATTAATTATTCTCCTAAAGTGTTTTCAACATTTACCCATAAGAGGTGAAATCATTTAACCAACGGTGGTGAAAGAGACAATGTAAATGTTGTGTTACCGTTACCATTTTTCATTTAGGAAAAGGACAAATTAGCTAGGCATCCCACTTGGAATCTTCTAGAATGAGGTTTTTAGGATGTTGTAAGAGCATCTATGACATGTATGATAGTATGATAGATTTGTATAACAAGTATGATAGATTCATGTGGCTGAATATGCTATCTTTGACCCTAGGTTCTCATGCATAAGTTATTCCTTATGACAGCTATAAGAGCATCTGTAAGAGGCTCTTTTTAGGACATCATGACCATTTCATGAAGGGAGGCGTGGGTTTTTCTAGGTGGTATTGCTGCCTATTTTTTGGTGAAACCATGGTGGATTTCATCCTCACAAATCCGTTTAAATAGGCGCCTTGAGCTAGAGTTATTCAATTCAGTTTTGTAGGTTTGCAAGGTAACATGGTGCTACATGATTTTATAGGGATGATAAGAGAAGTCTATTGCTGCATGTAATATTTCATAATATTAGTAATATACTTGCCTCTCTTTCAGTGGTGGAGTTTTTTCCCTTCGGGGTTTCTCCACATAAATTTGTTGTTGCATGTGTTATGATTCTTCTATCTCTCTCTCTCTCTTTCTTTCTTCACACTAAGGCTAAAGGTTAATCTACATATTTCAAATTTGCATTCACCTATTTAAGTTCATATTGCAAGCTTTCTTCACCTTGATAATCAACATGCCTTATCAAAGAAGAGAAGAGTTGAAGAAGTTCATGGTTGGATTTCATGCACTATTAAAGAAGATGAGAAATGAAGAATTTCATGGTTGGATGCCATGCCTTATCAAAGAAGTATTGTTGCTAATGTTCATACAATGGATTATTATTGTCAATAGAGTTGTTTTAATAATGATATATTCAAATGAGGATTAGAGGCATTAAGATAAGGATTAGAAGGATTAAGATGAGGATTATAATCATGAATAATGTTGAAGATACGTTTTTGAAGGTCCACAGTATGTCTTATGCTCTCTCCTGGTGTTCTTGATGATGTATGTGTTGTTGAAAGGAAGATCTAGTCTCCACATGTTCAAATGATTCTAGTTCAAGATGTTGCATTGAAGTCTATTCAAGAGAATGATCTGCATTCATCCAAGGTTGTAATTCTAGCCTTGCGGTTTAGTATTCAATGACCAATGCTCTACATATACATTTCACTCCTACCTTTTCAAGTCACATGTGTTGTCGAGGAGGTTCTTGTGAATTAAAGAAGGTTGGAATCATTGTTTGGACCAGTCTTGGAAATGCTTCACATTTCTCTATATTGATGTCTCTACTCTTGTGGATTAGTGCATTTTCTGAAAACATATATGCAACATCTTAGTTCCAATCTCATATGTTGAAGTGGTCTGCAATTTTTTGGCAATTGTTACATTATCCAATTGTGTATTATGTATTTCTTGGATATATTTTTTTGTACAGGTCTGTTTGGTCTATGTTGGATGTTGATGGCATGAAAGTATGAAATAATTCTATGGAAGTTATGTTAGATGTTCAAGGAATATCCTTATGTGATCCATGTGTTGCTAATTGGCTGCTTTGGTGCCATGTTATATCTTGAGTTGGCTTTCTAGGTTATTTGTCGATATCTAGCCAACAAGGCTTGTTCCTTTGGTTGGGTTATGTGCTTGGGGGGATATGCTAGCATGAAAAGATGTATCATGATAGATTTGGGTCCTAACCTATCCTTTCTAGTACCACATCAAGTAAATTCAATTGAAAGAGTGTTTATGGGATGACTAATTATGTGCTTCAATGATTCATCCACACATTTCCTTGATGTCAACTTAGGTTGATGTGAACCTACATGTAAATAATTTTGGATCACATTGAAAGAAGTGTTAAGATTATTTTTATACCTCTCTATCCTTGAGATAGGACCATATTATGCTTGGTGGCCGACCAATTGAATTCATTATGTATTCTCTTCTTGATTGACTAAATTGAAGAATCAAAGTATTGTGATGCATATAAATGCAAGATCATTTTGGGTGCAACAATGAGGAATAGTGTACAAGTCTAAAAAAAGTGTATGTGCAAATCATATTAAATATCTAGTAGAGATAGTACTAAATATTGTGAAAGGAAAGATCAATTGTGTTTGAACGCCTCAGTCAACAAAGTGTTATGTTGGAATTCTTTGTAATTCTCTTTAAATCATATTGTATCCTACTCTGAGATAGTGAATCTCATCAGGTCCCTATATCTTGCCCCTAGAGTTGGTTCCTACTTTAGTATTGTAGGTCCTTTCGGTATCTTTCTCTAAGGTGGTGAGCCTTCTTGCAATCTTCTTGGTAATGAGCCATATATTGTAAGGTAACTCTCACCATGGTTTTTCCCTCATTGGGTTTTCCACATAAATCTACTATCTCCTTGTACATGTGTGTTTTCTCTATTTTCTTGTTTGTTTCTAATATGATTACTAATATATCTTGTATTGGTTAATGTGTTAAATATTTTAATTGGTATAACCCTCTCTTATTTCTCTACTTAAAGTTCTATATTTATCTTCTAAAGGAGTTTCAGTTGTGCTAAAATTTTCATGTTTTGGAAGGGGTTAAATTTTTAGTACATCGATTCACTCCCCTTGGTCAGTCTTTGGAATAGCTTGGTGTATTTGATGCAAAAAAGAGTTATTTATTGAGAGATAAAGAGGATATAACACTTCATCAAGTATACAAAATTGCTATATTAAATATTGAAAATAACATGAACTATTCAATACCTAAATGGTATATATCTATGAGCCTCAGTTGTCCTAGAATATCCCATACATATGCGTAATGTAGATCAACAAATAGAAGTGACTATCAAAATAAATATAATAATGCACTCTCCAACTTATAGTGACTCTCATGTGAAGTGTGAAATTAATGTAATTGATGTTTATCATATGCTACTATACCAAACATTATTTGGCATGAAAATACATAGCACATGAAATTGCTAAGATTTGTTCAAAACAAGAAATATTTGCCATATAAGCTCCCTTGATTTCATGATACAAATAAATCTTCTCATAATTAATGAATTAATAAATTAATTGGGGCAACCTGCTAGTCTACAAATTATATATGTAACATGTCATTCCCCCCCACCACTATCTATCCTCCATCATAGAATAGTAGGGGTGGGCATATTCTAGATCCCAACTATGCCCCTCTACTACTTTAAGGTAGCAGGAATTAAGGGGAAGGAGACAAGGGTGAGGATTATAATCACCATATGATATATTTACAAGATATTCAGATAATTTTTTAGCAATCCTAAAATATTTTAGAACCAAGGACTTAGTGTTTGTTAAATTTTTTTGTTGAATTTATGAATCGGATCTAAGTACTTTTCCAAAAAGACTAAAACCTTATAATATTGATTAGATGTTTGAGTGGATTGGAATTGTTGAGAAGGTTAAATGTGATTATTTAGAAAACATTAATTCTTTAGTTATTGATGAAAATAATCACAATGTTAGCTATTAGAAAAATAATGACATGGTGTATATGGATGAAGATAATATGCTTAAAAATGACATCACATCTTGTACCATTGAAAATAACTTTTATAATCAGTTCACAAAGAAAGTATGTTTAAGTGAAGGTTATAGCCATGACAATCCAGATGGAATATGTGAAGAAGTAAAAGAAATGCATGAAGTCATTCCCTATCACATTTCAATTAGTGAAAATAATGAAAGTGTTATAGATATCCCATTGCAAATCAATAATGATGTTATTGGAAGTAAAATTTTAAGCCTTCAATTTGAGGATTATAGGTTTGGTTTATGTAATGGTAAATTTTCTTGTGATGAAGATCATAATAACAGTGATCTTGATTTTTTTTGGTGGATTATGAATGCTTCTAAAGAATGATTTTAATTTTTTTTCTTCATATAAAGGATACAACGATGTGGATGTTGAAAAATTCACACGTTTACAAGTGAGTGAACAAACTTCATATGTTGAGTATATGGAATGCATTTTTGTTTTTATATTAATACATAATACTAAGTATGTGAATGATGATGCTTTTGAAGATAAAAATTTGCATGTTTAATATATTAATCCTAAGAACAATATTAGAAGTGGTAAATGTCTTGATGTTGCTGAGTATAATATCTATGGCCTCATTATCTTTTTGTTGCTCATGTTTTCTTATATGAAGTTGATATGGAAGTCTTAACCTCATATAAAGAAGACACCAATGTGCATACTATTGGAAGCATGTGTTAATTCTCAAGTGATCGCGCTTTATACTATGATGAGCATATGGGTATAGGATCAACATTATTATAAATTGATAATATTAAGGAGTTTGATGTTTTATTTGACAATTAGATTTTAGAATATGTCAATATTGAAAATGGTTTAGATATTCATATTGATACAATAGAAGATAATGTTATTTGTTGTATGCATTACAAGATGGACCATGCCATGAATGTTTTCTGTGAAGAATTCAGTGGAGAATTAAATTTTGGGTTATCTTAGCATTATTTTAAAAAATTCACATAGGATTGTATGATGATCTAAAGAATGAGCCTAACCTTATCTTTGAACCTAAGATGGAAATATGTTTTGATGCATGGGGTACTGATGAGGCTAATGTTTTTTTTTTTAAAGCCTTGATTTGAATGTTGAGAAGGGTATTATGGTCATTAATAAATCTTGTTTTCAAAACACTGGGGCATATAATAGTGTGGTAAAGTTGAAGAGCTTGTGTGTATGTGAATGTTAGTATGTTTGTAGCATAAATTAAAAAGTTTCTATGTATGAACATTTTATAATTATTTGAGCATTAATAAGAGCATATACTACTACATTACCTTCTTGCATCATCACCTAGGGCATTCACTATATTTTTATTCATTATCTCTAATCATCTTATAATCCATTAACTCAACATCATTATAGAGTTACACACAAGGGAGTAATTTTCCTTCTCACATGCAAATCCTTGACATAGAGTATTTTTTGATGCAAAAGTAGTCACAAACTTTCATGAAAAGATAAAAATGAACATCTAAGGATTTATAGAAACTAGATTTTTGTAGTCAATTTAGACCCATAAATGTGTAGGTCAAACTTGCATGTATATGATCAATTGTAGAAGTGACCCACAAGAAAATAATAACTTTATAAATTCTCAAACATTCATCTAAATATCATTAATTTTCTTACATCCTAAGAAAATATTTATAAATGTCTATCATAACATATCTACATAAAATTTAGCTCCTTCCTGCTTTAACCTAATCAAAACATATCTACATCAAATTTCTAACTAAATACCACTATTTATTTATTTAATTTTAAAATATTAATTCAACATATTTATTATTCCAAAATATTTTATTGAAAATTTCATTTTCCCTTATAATAAAAATAATAATTAGACTTTAAAAAAATTGTTGAGATATCAATATATTTAAAATTTAATACTATTGAAATTTTTCATATAGATAAAAACAATACTTTATAAAGTTATTGAATTTGAATTAAAGTTCACATGTATTTGTAATATAGCAATAATTAGGTATTTTTAGTGAGTAGATTTAAATTTTTTTACAATATAATGAATATATCTAACAAGTTACATTCACTTTAACTAAACTTTAAAGAATTTTTATATTGTTTTTTAAATTTTAACATAAAATGAATTATTAATCTTAATCCATTAGCTTATAATGAATATTATTTATAAAGTATAAATAAAATGAAATAAAAAATAAAAGGAATCTTAAATTATGTCTAATTATCTATTGAATTAAGACTTAAATTTGCTCACAATTTTTTATTAAGTTGATTTTTTTAATAATTATTCATTGAAAAGTGTTTGAAATATTAAAATATATTCTAATTAATAAGATTATACATCAATTAAATATATTAATGGAATTTTATATAAAATTTTAATAATTTATGTAAAATCTTTTCTTTCATGTGAAATAATCTTTTTTAAAATATTAACATATTTTATAATAAAAATATTCAAATATAATTATATAGTCATCAAGCTTAAATTTCATATTGAACATTCTAACAAAATAATTATGATTGCAAAACCATACTATCAAATAAATCAAACTATGACAAAATCATATTTAAAATAGATTAATGTCAACTTATCATAAATGTATTTCATTAAATGGAATTACTTTTAGAAGTTCATATAAACAACTTAGATTATATAAAAAAAAATAAAAGGTTTCGATTCTTAGAACATGTTAAATATGTACATAATTTTAAAAACAAATCAACATGCAATAAATACAAGGTTTACAAACCAAAATCCACCAAAGCAACAATCTAAAACATATGTAGCTGCAATCTAAAACATATGTAATATTTTTTGGCTTTCCTTGTCCAACTAAATGGGAAGGATTAACTAGCAAGTTGGCCTTTTATTCATGATGATCATTGAATTGGGGTTCCGGAGAAGCCTTTGGCTTTCCCATTCCAGCTAAATGGCAAGGACTAGTTGGCAGCCTGGTCTTTTTTTATAACGATCATGCATTGAGTGAGCTATCATCCAAGTCTTTTGTAGAACAAAATAACATATAAAATCTGTCATTGACTTTGTTGTATTATTTGATGAAGGTAGGGGTTCTATAAAAGGAAGATTTTTTAAAATATTTTGGTAGATAGTATTGAAAATATTTAGGAGTTCTTACAAATAGAATCTCATAAATTATAAATTTTGTAGCAATAGACACGTTCAAATTTTTTCTTCTAAACAATTTTCTAAATTTTTATTAATCAAGATTTATAAAAGTTATAGATCAAGAACATATGATACAACAATTCTAATAGAAAAATTTCTAATTCCGTTCAATAAACAAATTTTCAAAATCTACTATTTTTTATCCTCATTCAAAAAAAAATCTTCAAGTAGGCTTCAGAGGACCGCTGCTAAAAGTTTCTACTTCCTCCTCTGATTTTTAAACAATAATTGTTCTCTCATTTGCAATGGCCGAGGCCGTCAGTTCATATACAAACAGGCGTTCATGTAGCAGGAAATGACACTGCTCAAGGGAATCAATTGGACGGCTAAACTCCAGCCTACCCAATATGATGTCAGCCTGACTGGAAAGGACTTCAAATTTTCCAAAACATACGACTAGCGAATAAACTGTACTCCGTATAGATCCATGTGATTCATGTCTGCAGAAAATGAAAGTGCCAGGAAATGGCAAAATACATCAACATCATTTAACTTGTTCCCATTTGTACTAATGAATTGGGGAGGTGTAGGACACTGTACAAGGGAACCAATTGGAGTGCTAAAATCCACTCAACCCAATAAGATGTCAGCCTGACTGGAAAGGACTTCAAATTTCCAAAAAAATCCATATGAGTAGGGAATAAAGTGGACTCCTTATAGACCCATGTGCTTCATGCCCGAGAAAATGAAAGTGCTGTAAAAATCTGTAGAAACCTTAATAAAATGCTGGATCGCATCCCCATTACCTTATTTCAAATTTGGATAATAGATGGCATCTCCTAAAGTAGGGGTTTCTCAATGGCTGGAACAAATAAAGAACACACAAAAGTATGGAGAAGAACGAGGCATAGCATCTAATGTGCATCCATACATCTTCACCATATCAGAGCCCCTGCGTATTGAAAGGCCAGAAGCTTATGTGCCACAGGTAGTTTCTCTTGGACCTTACCACCATCTTAAGCTTGAACTGTTTGAGTCTGAAAGATATAAATCTAAGCTTACTATCCAAGTTGAAAAAAAAGCTAAGGGAGGGACTTTTGAGGATTTGGTTAGAGATCTAATTAGTATTGGAGGGGAGATAAGGAACAGCTACAATGACCAAATTGAGTGTGGAGATGAAGTATTAGGGTGGATGATGGCTCGAGATGCTGTATTTATTCTGGAGTTTATTGGCTGTTATAACCAATATGAAAGCCCTAGAATTCAACAGACAAACCCTTATTTTCAGAACACGGAAGCTGTTTTTCATCCAGAAAGGCAGAGTCCTTTATTCTTCCCACTTCAGGCTGATATATTTAAGCTGGAGAACCAAATCCCACTTTTTATTTTGAAAAGAGTTCTGGAATGGCAAACTGGATCAGAATCTCAAGCTTTAAACAGACTTAATATGACAATTTCAAGTGCCTGCGAAAGTTTCTCCCCTTTCATACATGTTGGAGATTCTTATCGTTCTTTTACACGAGAACGCTACAATGATTTGCTTGATGAAAGGCACATACTGGAATGCCTTTATAATTTCATCGTGCCGAAGAGAAATCATGCTCAGACTAGTGTCTACATCGGAGATGATCATAATGGAATTAAACTCAGGAGTGCCGCTTCTCAGTTTCTTCATCAGATGACATTAAGATTTAGGGTGCTTTTTTCTGCAAAATCACGTAAAGCTGACATAAATCTCCCTGCAGCAACAGAATTACGGAGGAAAGGGGTGAAATTCTCTCCTTTCACTTGGGCATCTGAGGAGATAAGGTTTGATAGAGCCAGCTCTACGTTGTTCCTCCCTTGCATAGAGATGGATTACAGAGCAGATGTTTTCTTGAGGAATATGGTAGCACTGGAAGCATTCATGAAGTGGACAACCAGAGTGTTCAGTTGCTATGTAGGCCTGATGGACAGATTGGTCGACACTCCTAATGATGTTGCAGTACTCAAGAAATACGGTATCATCTATAGTAGTTTAGGAAGTGATCAAGAGATAAGCATTCTGTTCAATGGCATCAGCAGATCAACCTTGACGAGCCCATATGAACCTATCGACAATACAATCAAGGCTGTATTTGAATGTTACAGAAGTAGGTATAGTGGGTATGGAGTTTTATTTGATGAGTTTTTACAGGAATATTTTTCAAAGCCATGGCGAGCTGCATCAGTGGTGGGAGCATGCATTCTGCTCCTTCTGGCTTTCTTGCAGACATTATTCTCATATCTTCAACTTCAACAAAAAAAGTGAATGCAAGTGCGCATAAATTCTCTCTCCAGTATTTCATTTATGTGGCTTCAATTCATGTTTGTGAGTGCCAGCCCTAGTGATATACCTCCTTTAATCTTATAGTTTGTACTAGGTTATGGATAGTTAACTTTCTTATAGTATATATTTGGTTATGAATACTAATTTGTCGCTTTTGTAACTATTAAATAAGAAGTTAGGTTATTCTAGGAATTATAATTAAGTATCTAAGCAAGTTTGAGTGATATATAAGACATAAGTGTGGTATATATAAGAGGTATAGATTAGTTATTATAATCATATTGAGTATTGTATCTTATTGAAGAATATTAAAGATATCCCACTCGAAGTGGTTTAGAAGGTTGCTCCCTCAAAGTGACATATTATTATCTGAGTATTTGCAACATATGTGCTATTGTATTCTTCTATTTTGCAAGTGGTTTTAGAACATGAGCTCGACATTGGAAAGGCAACACATTTTTCTTTTCAATTTGAAGATCATTTTAGAAAGCACATATTTCTCTTATTTTATTGAATGTTTTCAAGATTTTTGAAGGGTTTTGCAACAACATATTGGAGCAGCTATAATCTAGATTTCAAAGACATTTGGAACATAATTAAATGAGTTATTGTAGAATTATGGTTATATTAGAGCTTTTACATAATTCACTCCCACAACTTCAAAGAAATTTGTTATGATCACTAAAGGGTTTATCAAGAGCATAATTATCTTGCTACAATCCAAATTTGAGATCATTTGGAAAAAAAATTAAATTATTATGAAATTAATTTTTCCACCAAAATTGTTCTAATGGCTACAAATTAGAGAAATTCTAAGAGGTTTTTCTAGGAAGTGTTATCAAAGACTCATTAAGTTGCAGCAAAAGAAATTAAATTGATTGGTTTTATTTTGTATGATTTATTGCAAAATCAAGATTTCCATGAAATTTCCTCCCAAAACTACAAATTAGTGAAAATTTTAAATATTTTTTGAACAATTAGATCTTAACAATAAATAGAATATCATGTTCTTATTGAAGAATATTGAAGATATCCCTTAAAATAGATTAAGAAGTTACCCATCAAAATAACATATTATTATCAAATATTTACAGCATACATAATCTATATTTTTCTAATTTAGAATTATTTCATTACACCTAAGTAGTCCAACTTTGACTAAATAATGAACACCATAATCCTGGTTTTTTTTTTTGATAAATAAGGGGCCGAAGCCGAGAAGGTTGTATTAAAATTAAAAGTATAAGAGTTTACAAGACTTGAAGCCTCGACAGAAGATAAAACAAACAAAATCATGACTTAAACTTCTCCTGCTCTTAGTAACTCCACAAATGAGAATTCTTCAAGCCTCAATTTCATTTGAAGTGTGACCAAGCTATCTTGAACCTGCAAAATCAGCTAAACAAGCATGGATCCTGAAAAGAAGAAGAGGAGGAACAACACAAGTATAGTTAATGTTGGATCGCAATAGGTGACCTGCTCGTGTGATGATGGTGCATCACCTCATCCTCTGCCTCACCATTGATCATTGAAGCCATCTTGTATCAGAGAAAGCATCATGATGCTGGGAATAATCTACTAACATTGTATACAGGGACCATGGACCATTTGAATCCGCAAGATGGCAAGGCATTTGTAAAGTAGCCAGTGTGAGTCAAGCAAATCATGGAACTGACTGACTTTCTGCAACAACCTTCCAGCACCAGCTGACTATTTCTCTGGCAACCTTCCAGCACTCTCTGACTATCTTTCTGCGACAACCTTCCAGCACACTTTGACTATCTTTCCGTGGCATCCTCACAGCACTCCCTGACTGCAAACTACATGTAAAACAAGTAGAATATTCTACAGAAGATTAAGAGTGAAATCAATACTGCAATGTGGATCTCTTTGCAAATGGTGTTTGTAGAGGCCATTGTTTCCTTCGCTGCCTTCTTACTTGACTCTCCACGCTTAGAAACATAACTGTCACACTCCTCTTCCTCACAGATGTTCTTAGAAACCTTAACCACAAAAAGCCTTGCTCCTCATGGAGTTTAACACCATAATCCTGATTCATATATATATATAAAAGTTAATTTCGTTCTGTGAAGTTTATGGATTTAAAATCTTGTGATACATTGTTTCGAGCGGTAGAGTGAACACGTATGGTTTTCTGTATCTCCCTAACAGTTATTTTTGAAACTGTAGATTCCTCTGTTATTTTCATTCCTGTTCATGAATTCATGGATTTGATATAATTAGATTATGATAAAAGAGACTGCTTTGTCAGACTACCCAAGCACCCACAAGTGACAGGAGCAATGAGATATGCTTGTGCTTCTGGCGTAATTTATTGGGATTCTATACTTAAGATGTTCTGAGGAATCGAGAATCTCAGAACAGTGGTGAGTGTCAACAGCTCGGCTTCACTCAAACTTCACCTTCTACAACGACAATGGCGTCCATGTTGTCAAAAGACATTACCAGATTTCTTACTACCATGTGCCAGCCTAGGATTATTTTCGCAGTAATTTAAGTAATTTTTCTAAATTTCTTCAAGGAACCCAAAGTTAATTCCTGGAACAACAAAGCCCAATTAGTTTAACTGTTTAAGAAGAGGGATTAGATCCATAGTTGTCATACTTCACCAACTCCATGTAGATCCGGAGATCCGAAGCTGCCAAGACTAGTCCACGTCCACTCCTGAACTCAGACCTAAGCTGATTGGAACTAGGATTTGTCACTATGGGGAACCATGACCTCTTTGCAGAACACTCCCCCACTAATCAATTCATGTAAGGGCGTCAAATTATTATGTCATTTTTCTGTATTTTGGGACACTTGTGTTCTAAACTCTTTTGTGGACGAAAAACTCATAGGAGTTTGTGTTCATTAGACAAAACTAAGTGTTCACTAGGATTAGAGGATGAAACCCCTTTGATTCTTGAGGGTATTCTCATTTAGGGATTGCATTTCAAGGATTATGTAAAGAAGTTAATAATACTGATGTTGCTCTGTGGTCATTTTGTACATCTTTTTGGATCATAGCTATGAGTTGTAATCGATATATCATAGACGTGAATGAGATTCTAAAGTATCATCTTTGTGTTCATATGTTGATGTATCTACAAATTAGTCTATTGTTAAAATTAGATGTTAGGGACATTACAGGTGGCTAACTTATGGCATGTGTAAGAGGTAGGATTGCTGCCTTATAACATGTGTAAGAGGTAGGGTGGCTATGATGTGACATTTGTGTGCTCACACATGTGTGAGTATGAGGGGAGTAGGGACGCCTGTCAGATGATGACAAGTTTAGATTTTGATCCATTTAGATAGATTCAATGGCTAGGATTAAATGGACAAGAATTGAGAGTGATATGAAATTAAATATTAGAGGAAAATGCCAATGAATTAGCCTAAATTAATTAATTAACTAATTGTTTTAGTTTGAGGGTTAAGGAGAGAAAATTAGACTTAATTAAATAAATAATTAAAGGTAGGAGATAAAGGTAAATGATGAATTAAATAATAAATATTTATTTAATTGGTTGTGATAGGGTAAAGTCAATGATCATGTATTCAATGGAGCTTTCATCCAAAGTCTTTTGTGAGACAAATCAACACATAAAACTTGTCATTGAATTTGTTTTATTATTTGATGAATTTTTACAAGTTCTATGAAGTGCAATTTTTTAAAATATTTTGATGAATACTACTGAAAATTTGATTTAGGAGTTCTTACAAATAAGATCTCATAAATTTTATAATAATAAACAAATTAAAAATTTAGCTTCAATTTTTTCTTCTAAACTTTCATTAATTTTGATTTATAAAAACTATAGATCAATAAAATGTGATTGATATGCGAAATTTCTTTAACTCTGCCCAAAAAAGCAATCTTTCAAGAGTCTACTATTTTTCTAAACAAAATTTTAATAAATTTTTACCCTCCTTTATGTTAAATTATTTTTATCCCAAATGTAATTCTTTAAATAGGCTGCATAAGACCGCCACCCAAAAGTTTCTACCTCCTTTGATTTTTAAAAGATTTGCAATGGCTGAGGCCATCAGTCTAAAAGGCGTTCATATCTGCAGGACGCTGCACAAGGGAATCAATTGGCCTGCCAAAATATCATGTCAGCCTGACTACAAAGGACTTCAAACTTTCAGGAATAAAACGCACTCCGTATAGACCCACGTGATTTATATCTGTGGAAAATGCAAGTGCTGTAAAAATTAATGACAAATAGCTGAATCACGTCTCCATTTCCTTATTTCAAATTTTGCTGAAGTTTGATGCTAGAAAAGATGATAGTTCCTACAGTAGGGGTTTCTCAATGGCTCGAACAAATAAAAAACGCACAAAGACATGGAGAAGAACATGGTATAACATCTCATGTGCATCCATACATCTTCACCATACCAGAGCCCCTCCGTATGGAAAGCCGAGAAGCTTATGTGCCACAGGTAGTTTCTCTTGGTCCTTACCACCATCTTAAACTTGAATTGTATGACGTTGAAAGATATAAATCTAAGCTTACCATCCAAGTTGAGAAGAAAGCAAAACGAGGGGCTTTCGAGGATTTAGTCAAATATATAATTTGTATGGGAGGGGAGATAAGGAACAGTTATAATGATGAAATTGACTGTGGAGATGATGTACTAGGGTGGATGATGGCTCGAGATGCTGTGTTTATTCTGGAGTTTATTGGCTGTTATAAACATTATGAAAGCCCTAGAATTCAACAGACAAACCCTTATTTTCAGAATATGGAAGCTGTTTTTCATCCAGAAAGAAAGAGCCCTTTGTTCTTCCCACTTCAGGCTGATATATTTAAGCTGGAGAATCAAATCCCACTTTTCATTTTGAAAAAAGTTTTGGGATGGCAGACTGGTTCAGAAATTGAAGCTTTAAACAGACTTAATATGACAATTTCAAGTGCCTGTAAAAATTTCTCCCCTTTCGTGCATGTTGGGGATTCTCATCGTTCTGTTACGCGAGAATGCTACAATGGGTTGCTTGATGAAAGGCATATACTGGAATGCCTTTATAATTTCATCGTTCCGAAGATAAATCCTTCTCAGACTAATCCACCCGTTGGAGATGATCATAGTGGGATTGCGCTGAGGAGCACCGCTTCTCAGTTTCTTCATCAGATGACATCAAGATTTAGGGTACTTTTGTCTCCCAAATCCCCTAAAGCTGACATAAATCTCCCTACAGCAACAGAATTACACAGGAGAGGAATGAAATTCTCTCCTTTCACATGGGCATCCGAAGAGATAAGGTTTGATAGAGCCAGCTCTACACTTTTCCTCCCTTGTATAGAGATGGACTACAGAACAGATGTTTTCTTGAGGAATATGGTGGCGCTGGAAGTATTCATGAAGCGGAAAACTAGAGTGTTTACTTGCTATGCAGACCTGATGGACAGATTGGTCGACACTCCTAACGATGTTGCAGTACTGAAGAAAAATGGTATCATCTATAGTAGTTTAGGAAGTAATAAAGAGATAAGCATTCTGTTGAATGGCATCTGCAGATCAATATGGAGGAGCCCATATGATCCTATCAACAATACAATCAAGGCTGTAAATGATTACTACAGAAGTAGGTACCGAGTTTTACTCGGTGAGTTCCTGCAGGAACATTTCTCAAAGCCATGGCGAGCTGCATTAGTGATGGCTGCATGCACTCTGCTGCTTCTGACTTTCTTGCAGACACTATTCTCATATTTTCAGCTACGCCAAGAATGCAAATCGAAGTGCGCATAAATTCTCTTTACAGTATTTCATGTCTATGTCTGTAATATATTCTCGGCTATCTCTGTATTTTACCTAGCTAGTCCAGTTTTGGCTAGGTAATGAACACCATAAACCCGATTCATATGGGTTTCTGTCTGTCCCAAACTATTATTCTCGACACTTTAGATTCCTCTGTTTTATATAATTTTTTTATGATAAAAGAGACTGCTTTGTTAGATTATCCAAGCACCCATAAGTGAGAGGAGCAATGAGACATATTTCTTATTCCGGCGTAATTTATTGGGATTCCATTCTTAAGTTGTTTGCAGGAATTGAGAATGCGAGTCTCTCAGAACAGTGGTGAATGTCAACAGCTCGGCTTCACACAAAACTTTATCTTCTACAACGACAGTGGCGTCCATGTTGTCAAAAGACATTACCAGATTTTTAACTGTCATGTGCCAGCCTTGGAGTATTGAACACCTCATGCCGCAGTAATTCAAGGTATTTCTCTCAATTGCTTCAAGGAACCCAAATTAAGTTTCCGAATCAATAAGAAAAGGGATTAGAACCAAAGTTTGTCGAACTTCACCATCTCCCTGTAGATCTGAAGCTGCCAAGACTAGTCTACGCCCACTCCACCTTCAAACAAGCGGTCTCCTCTCATTAGTAACTATCATCATTCCCGAGTTCAGCCTTAGGCTGATTGGAACTAGGACTTGCGACTATAGGGAACCATGACTTTTCACAGAGCGCTCCCCCATTAAGGGTGGGTTTTTATGGAGCATTTCTTAAAAAGTTCAGTGGGTGTTTTGATATTTTTAGGAATATTTTAAGTGGATGGTCTGAGTTTAAGCTTAAAAATTTAAATTTTGAAATTCATTACTTAATCAATTTAACAGTTTAAGATTGAAAATTTATTATTTTGCATAATCAATTTAATAGAGTAAATAAATATAAAATAATAAAAATTGAGGTGTTGGAAATTTAATATGTTGATGGAGCAGTTTCTAGCTGGGATTTCATGAAGGGGGGCTTCCTTAAAAAATTCAGTGGGTGCTGTTGTGATTTTTTAAGATTATTTTAAAGTGGGTGGTCCCATCAATTTTCTAGTGTAGGTTACTCTTAAAAGTTTAAGCTCTTAAAGCAGAGTAGAGCTGTTGTTGAAGAACAATGTAGGTTACTGTTGTTGAGGAAAAAATTCTAATTATTCCTGTAACATATTTTTTTCCTTTTCATGGGATCTCCTGCTCCTTCAAAATAGATCCTGAAGCTCCTCCATGAGACTCCAGCCACTCAAATCTTCAAACTGAAAAATAGTGACAACTATTATTAAGAAAAGATTCTAATTAGGCTAGGGTCTCATGGGGGTTTTAGGATCTATTTATAAGGAGAAGGGGTCTCATGAAACAAAAAGAAAATGCTACAGGATTAATTGGAATCTTACTCTAATGGTATCAGCCCCTATTTTTTAAGGCTGCATATTTTGAGCAGGTGAAAATGAGGGGGGACTAGAAATTACCCATCAGCTAAAGAATTTTGTTTGACACTTGTCAATCATATGAAGTTTTAAATTCCTGTCAAGAATAAAAATTGGAAGGAAAGTGATCTTTATTTATTTATTTTTATCTGAGACCACCAGCTTCCCTAAATTTCAGAACTTAAACTTTTAAGCTGAACTAGTCTACCAAATTCATGAGACCATCAATTTTAAAATATTCCTAAAATATCTCAACAGCACTCAAATGATTTTTTTTGTTTGGAAACTTCCATCTATAAGACCCAGCCTTAATCCTACGTATTTGTTTTTTTAATCAAGAAACCAACCTGAGCCTAATCAAAAAACTTTTTCCAGTGACACAAATCGGATTTGTAAGGAAAATCTATCGCAGTTTATCCAGCCCCACACCCACTGCAGTTTATTCAGCCCCACACTCATAAGAACATAATCCGGCCTTCTATCCCTGCCAAAAAAGAAAGTGGTTGTTATCTGAGGACAGAAACCCATCAAAGGTGATGTTTTCCATTGGTGAAATGGAAAATAGAGTATGGCTGCTCAAGGAAAAGAATCCTATTTGAGATACAGGGGAGCTTTTTGAATATTCAAAACTATAAAAATCTAGGTGGAAGAAAATTTGAAACCCTTGACATCTATAAGGTAATCTCAGGATTCCAAAACGATACTTCACGGCCATCTTCTCCACCAAACAAGAATAAGATCTGGTTTTCAGGGAGGCCCGCAGTCCATGAAAAAATCAGATCTTTCGATGAAACACTAATCTCCCACCTTCAATCCCAGAGAGATCTTCGAAGCATAAGTCCTATGGGTTAATTGTTAAGATGCCCTTGCTTTCTAGTGAATATTCCCAAGAATCCACCCTCACAAAAATTGGAGCAGTAACAATTACGCAAATTACTGACCCTATATTCACCAAGTATCCTAGTATTCTTAACTATACAAGGATCTGTGTCAACAATTTCCTGGACAAGTTGTTGCTTGACTGTTTTCTTTGATAGGGATGCGGTTTGAATCGGAGCAGCCAGTAGATGATTTTTTCTTTCCACTAAGCACTCTATTGCTATCTTGAATCATGGAAAGATCAATGGGAGCAGCCAGTAGATGAAAAAAAACTGTTACATCCAGAAGCACTCTATCGCTATCATGAATTATGGAAAGAATATGTTTCTTATAAAATAATTCATTTTTGTTGCAGCATTTACAGTAAATAGATGGACACAGATTCAAAAGGAACACTCCATATATCCTTGAGGAGAGCAATACCGAAAGCAACAAGAGAATAACCCCACCAGTCAATTACTGAGATGGTATATCTGCCAAAAAAAAACTAATTTGAAGTGTTAGCTGAACTGGTTATTGTTGTAGAATGAAGGCTTAATGTATATGTTAAAAGTTGGAAGGCAACAAGAGAATAACCCTGAAGAAAAGAGAACTTCAGGCTTCGAAACAAAATATCTTCAATAAATTTTTAGTTGTAGAAACCTACTAAATTTCCAAATAATTCTCCTCTGTTATGCTGGATCATTGATGGGAGCATGGGCTTTGCTCGTTCTGTCTTTCTTGCAAACATTTTTCTCATATTTTCAAGCTTCACATAAAAAGTGAACTCTAGTACGCATAACTTTTCTTTACAATATTTCATGTCTGTGGCTTCAATTCCTACTATCTGTAATATACTCCTGGTTGTGAGTTCAAGGCCTAGCCACTAGCCAGTCCAGTTTTGGCTGGCAAATGAATGGCATAAACTATATCCATATATATATATATGGTGTGCAGCTTATGAATTCAAAATCTTGTAATATATTCTTCCAAAGGTGTAGAGTGAACACGATTGTGTTTCTGTCTGTTCCAAACAGAAACACATTCCTTTGTTATTTACATTGTCGATTCCCCTGTTTTTTCCACTCTTGTTCATTAATTCCGAGATTTGATATAATTTTGATTATGATGAAAGAGGCTGCTTTATTAGATTACCCAAGCACAGTGCACACACAACTCACAAGTGACAGGACCAATGAGATATAATTGAGATTCCTGTGTAATTTATTGGGATACTATACTTAAAGTGGTTTGCAAGAGTCGAGAATGTGAATCTCTCAGAACAGTGGTGAATGTCAACAACTCGACTTCACACAAACTTCATCGTCTACAACAACGACATCCATGTTGTCAGAAAATATTACCAGATTTTTTGCTACGCCTTGTAGCATTGAACACTTCATGTAGCCATAATTCAACGAATTTCTCTAAATTGCTTCAAGGAACCCAAAGTCAGTTCCTGTAACAATAAAGGCCAATTTGTTTGAATTTTCAAGAAGAGGGATTAACTCATAGTTGTCAAACTTCAGACTATTCCATGCCCTCTGCACCTCCCTGGCACTCTTCTCTCAAAAGTAACTATTATAATCCTCCATCCTAGCCCTAAGCTGATTGGAACAAAGATCTCACTTTGGAGAGACCATCGGCTCTTCCCAGAGCTCTCCCACCTTAATCAAAACTCTTTTTTAGAACGGCTCTCTTTCGGGCCACACATCAGTTTTCTAGGGAAAATCTGCTTCAGTTTATTCAGCACCACACCCATAAGAAGATAATCAAGCGCATCCAAAAAGGAAAATGGTTATTACCTTAGGATGGAAAACCATCGAAGGTGATGTTTTCCATTAATCAAAACTCTTTTTTAGAACGGCTCTCTTTCGGGCCACACATCAGTTTTCTAGGGAAAATCTGCTTCAGTTTATTCAGCACCACACCCATAAGAAGATAATCAAGCGCAGCCAAAAAGGAAAATGGTTATTACCTTAGGATGGAAAACCATCGAAGGTGATGTTTTCCATTAATCAAAACTCTTTTTTAGAACGGCTCTCTTTCGGGCCACACATCAGTTTTCTAGGGAAAATCTGCTTCAGTTTATTCAGCACCACACCCATAAGAAGATAATCAAGCGCAGCCAAAAAGGAAAATGGTTATTACCTTAGGATGGAAAACCATCGAAGGTGATGTTTTCCATTAATCAAAACTCTTTTTTAGAACGGCTCTCTTTCGGGCCACACATCAGTTTTCTAGGGAAAATCTGCTTCAGTTTATTCAGCACCACACCCATAAGAAGATAATCAAGCACAGCCAAAAAGGAAAATGGTTATTACCTTAGGATGGAAAACCATCGAAGGTGATGTTTTCCATTGATGAAATGGAAAATAGATTATGGCTGGTCAAGGATAATGCCGTTAATTGCAGATTTAGGGGGGCCATTTGAATATCGAAAACTCTAAAATTTTGAAAGCAATTTAATTATTTATGAACATTGTTATTAGATTAGTTGTTTGTTAGAAGGCAGTTGTTCAAATTAGTTGTTTAATTAGTTGGATTCAGTTATGAATTCTAATGTATAAATGAGTAGTTTGGATCAATGAATTTTAATGAGGAGTTTGTTGGGTTCGGTGAAGTCCAAATTAGCAAGGTTCTCTCACATATTCGAAAAGGATGCCTTTTGCAACTAATTTTTTTGTTGCATGTATTTGCAAAATTAGAAGTTGATTATTTTGGTGGATTTTTCCATTTATTAGAGATGAGACTAATTTATAAATATTGGTTGCTGCTCGAATATGTATGGTATTCAAAATTAATAAAAGATATAATCCCTGAAAGTGGATGTAGCCATTATTGGGTCAACCACTATAAATCTTGTGTTCTTCTATGTCTTTTAAATCTTTTAATTTTTTTTCTTATTTTTTGCAATTTTCTTTTCATTTGATTCTACAATTTTCATTAACAATTGGTATCAAAGCCTGGTGGAGAAACTTGGTGTTGAAAATCGGTGAAGAATTTATGGAGCCATGAAAGATGCAGAAAAATGAAAGATTGGAAAAATTTTAGGTCAAAACTTCGGTCTATGGAAGGTGCAGATGGAATCGTTGCTCATCAAGCAAGATCTCTCAAATGCATTAGCCGGAAAAACCAAAGGGCAAGGTTCTTTATTAGATGAAGATTGAGAGAAATTGGACAAGAACGCAAGACCTACCATTTTTCTTTCTATGTCCAGTAATGTTTTATTTAATGTCTCAACTGAGAAGACAATACAAGAGTTGTGGGAGAAACTCTCTTCAATGTATGAGATTGCATCGGCTTCAAATAAGGTATTCATTATGAAAAAGCTGTATTATTTGAAAATGTGAGGAGGGATTATGTCTAATCATTTAAATGAATTTAATACATTAGTCACCTAGTTGTTTTCTGTTGGTATTAATTTAGATGATGAGATCAAGGCGATTTTATTACAGTGTTCTTTACCGAATAGCTGGAAAGGTGTGGTGATGGTAGTGAGTACTTCGGTGGCTGCCAAAAGCAAATTAAAATTTGATGATGTTACAGTCACTCTTCTCAACGAAGATATGAGGAGAAAAAATCAAGAGCCCTTATCTGGTGATGCGTTGACTGTTCTAAGTATTGACAATAGACGAAGGGGTCAAGATAACGGCAAAAATAGCAACAGAGGAAGATCGAAGTCCAGGGGTAGAAACAATGATTGTTGGTTTTGTGGCAAACTAGGTCACATAAAAAAGAATTGTTGGAACTATAAAAGGGCACAAGAAAAGGGGATCAATAATGAAGCCAACACAACATACCAAGAAGATGCAGGTGTTCTTGTTTTAACCAAAGAAGAAATTCCAACTAATGTTTGGGTGCTTGATTTAGGTTCATCGTTTCATGTCACTTCATACAAAGATTATTTCAAAAATTTACAAATTGGTGACTTCAGTAAGGTTTTTCTTACTAAAAATGAATCTTATGATGTTGTTGGAAAAGGGGATATTTCATTAAAACTGAAAAATGGATATACTTGGTTGTTACGTAATGTTAGATATGTTCCTGAGCTCAAACAAAATGTAATCTCTGCTGGACAATTGGGTTCTCAAGGTTGTGAAATTAGTTTTGAATCAAATAGATGCAAAGTTAAAAAGGGGGCCTTGGTAATTGCAAGGGGCAGCAAATTAGGCACCCTGTATGTAATAGAGAGTCATGTTGAAGTGGGAGTTGTCCATCCTACTTCAGATTCGTCATTGTGGACTGCCAAGCAAAGGTCTTTGGATCAATTAGATGTTGAAACTGATTCTATTATTAATAATTTTCTTAGTATGTTTGACACTGATAGTTTTGGGGATCAGTTAAATGATGGTGAGTAGGTTGATGCCATAGAACCTAGGGTAAATTAAATTAATGGTAATGAGAGTGAAACTTTGAAGGTGATCAAAGATGAGACCATTTGTAATGGTGATTAGAGTGAAATTTTCTAATCAGTTTGTAATGGTGCTAGTAGTGAAACTTGTGCATCTGGAAATATGTCGACCACCATGGAAGATAAAGCAGCTAAATCTAAGAAGACTATTGTCAAAGTTGGTAGTGAATTTGGTGGAATTGCTTGAATTTTTGTGTTCTTGATTTTTTGTTTTTTAATTTTTATTTACCTTTTAGCAATAAAGAGCTCTGATATTCAGGCATTAGTCATTGTTGCTGGCATAGGGTGTACATGACTACAAAATTGGAAGCAAAGTATTGGAAAGCTGAATTAGAAGATGTTGATATTGGGAAGTATGAAGGAGCGGATGAACAGTTTAATATAGTGCTTAAGATTGATTGAAAATCCGCTAGTGTTACTAAGAGAGGCGGGCTTAGGGATAGGCCTCTGGAGTTTTCAAAGTAATGATTGAAAATGGAGGGGATATCTTTGAGCAGCTATTTGGTCTTCAAGTGGGAGATTGTTGGGTTTGGTGAAACCCAAATTAGCAAGTTTCTCTCACATATTTGAAAAGGATGCCTTTTGCAACTAACTTCTTTTTGCATGTATTCACAAAATTACAAGTTGACCGTTTTGGTGGATTTTTCCATTTATTGGAGATGAGATTGATTTATAAATATTGGTTGTTGCTCAAATATGTATGGTATTCAAAATTAATAAAAGAGATGATCCCTGAAAGTGGACATAGCCATTATTGGGCGAACCCCTATAAATCTTGTGTTCTTCTATGTCTTTTAAGTCTTTTAATTTCTATTCTTATTCTCTACAATTATCTTTTCATTTGATTCTACAATTTTCATCAACAGAGTTTTGGTGCACCCTCCAATTATCTCTACATTTTTGTGTGTTGATGATCTATAGATCATCATTAGGATTTTGTAATTGTTTGATACTACATCATAGGAGGGTGGAGAACCTTGCAAAGGAGATCAATCATTGTTGACTCATCAAGGAGACAACAAAAAATTAATAGAGGACCAAAAATCTCAGCATGTCAAACTCATTCATATATATATACATTGCATAACATGTTGCAGCAGAGGACAAGAAAAGGGTGTGTTTTTTGTGTGAAGGCATAGTAATTGTGTGTACCATTTTGCAAGGTTGGCTTTTTCAACACCTTACATAGTGTAGTTCCCCATTGCCATCACATATCAATTGGAAGCCCAAACATAGGGTTGAATGGTTACAAAGAGCAAGGAATTGTTGTCTTTTTCTGTAAAGAGGAATTGGTTGAATCAGTCAGTGATGAGAAATTACAGTTTGCAAAGGGCACATATATTTTTTCAGGTATGGATGAAATGTTGGAAGGTGATAATTGCTAGTTTTTATGCATAATTTTTTTATTTGTTTTATTGCATGAGAAAGAGTCAAGAGGAGGGTGATAGAAGTAGATGAAAGAGTATTTTGATAAAAAAATTGTAAGAGAGGGATTATCCGTCTAATTGTTTGAAGTACGATGACAAATCATGCTACTGGTTTATATTTTTATGGGATCAATTTTTCTTATTGGAATATATATGTGAACTTTGTTAATGTTTAAGAATTTGTGATAAATTGTCAATAGATGGTATGAAGAGCTAGATGATATCATTGTATTAAGTAATCAACAAAAATATAATTTAAGAAAAATTAACAAAAAATATTTCTTATTAGGCTCTTTTGTCAAAAATTTCTTTTTTAATCATAATTTTGGGCACATACTATGACAAATTTTTGGCAAAGGTGAACTTCATGAAACATCATGTTTCCCAAATCAACTACCCATGGTGTAGTGACATTGTTTTGATTGATAAAATTTTAATTACTTCCTTTAATATTATTTGGAATTGGATGATATTCATCTATGAAGAGCATTTGTAATAAGATTTTGTATACATAATACTTTTTTGGCGAAATGTCATTAGTTATAAAAAATTGTGGTATAGTTGACATGGTGATTACATATGACAATTATGTTGTGGGTGTTGTGGTACATCATATATTTTTTTCACATGTGAGGATGTTGTAGTAGTAGTTAGAAAGTATTTTGTAACGTACAGATTCCAAAATTCATAATAAAATCTAAATATTCAACAATATTAATCAAATTAAGGGTATGTACAGGATCATCATGGCAAAAATAGGTCCTTAAATGGCAAAAAATTCCAATAAATCAGAGTTAGGAAACTTGACATAAAAATTTAAATAAGTTATCTATATTATTTCAAAAATATGTAAGAATAGAATCTGTATCAAATTGAATGTAGTTTCTAAACTACTAGGTTTATTTTATTTTTTTAAATGTATTTGGTGAAAATTTGAAATTTCAATGCAGTAGTACTTAAATTTTAGGGAAAAAAATAAGAAGTAGGTGTCTGTCTGACCACCCTAACCATAATAAAATGATAATATTTTTTTATAATATTTTAGACATAAGTAGAGGACTCATGTCCAGATGTGATGCATATTTTTTTGTAATTTTTTCCAAGTAAATAATTAATTATGAATGTTTTATTACAACTTTAAAAATATATAAAAACTCGTATGTCTGACCACCTTAACTTGGTCAAAACTTCATGAAATTCAATTTTTTTTTTTTTAATCCTATAGTATGCGAAGCAAAGAATGTGAGGCATGTTTTGGATTCAAAAAATGTGATTCAATTTGAAAGCTATAGATTTTTTTCAATCAGCCTATCAATTAGCACTTTAGTCGTAATTCAAATAGAAAATGAATAATAATTATTTATTAAATTCAAAGTAAAACGTAATTTATATTGGTGGAAAACTGAGAATCTCCTTTAAAAACCCTTTTCATTTTATCAATTTTGGGTTAAAAAAAAAGTCGCCAGCCACATACCCTACAAATACACATCATATTGCCACTTTTTGGCCCATCATGATCCTGCACATACCCTTAACAAGAAATATTAATGATTACATCAATATAGGAGTAATAATTCTATACAAGTCATGATGCATATGACACATCATTCTTACATGAACAAAGTACATGAGATAATTTGTTACAATAATCAACTTAGGTAATCCATTACCAAGAAGTCATATTAATATAATGAAAGTACAAGCAACATACACAAACATTGGAATCATCCACAATTTAATAGATGTACAAATTGGAAGTACATATGCCAATAACAATTCAATATTAATATAGATACGTGTGCTTAAATAAGCCTTTAATTTCCATCAACTCTCTCATAATCATTAAATAAGCCTTTAATGAAAGTACAAGCAACTTACACTTCCCTAGAGAGTTCTTCCTGACATGGAAAGCTACCGATCCTACATGAGATGCTTAGCAAAATGATATCACCATAGAGGATGGAATCTAATGCATGCATAGTATATCTACATGCACTTCTATCATACTAGAACACACTATGATCGATACTAGGATATGGTAGAGAGAAATAATATAAAATAAATCCATTCATTTCAATGGTTTACAATCGCTTGGCCAAACATAGTCGTAAACAGTTAATCTGAGTAGAACTAGAAAAATAGTCTAGGATCCCTATTAACCCATATTCAACAATCATCTTGGAAGTTAAAATTTCCATATACACATAAAATAATAGTTCGGGCATAATGATTAAACTAGAAAAAAACTCATGGATACAATAACATACATAATTACTGGAGTAAATTAATACGCAATTTTTATCCCTTCAAGCAAATGATTAAATTAATAACTTTCTTCAATTCAATTCTTTCATGCATTTTAACAATGATATACAAATCAATATTCAATTCCTTTTTTACAGGAAATATGGCTCTTGACAAAATAATTTTTAAATATTGTCTTGCAATTCATTTCTTTTCTTGCTACTAGCATTAACATGCATTGATCTTTAATAAAATTTCTTTGGCTTCTTTTTTCAAAATCATACACATTGAACCCTAGCATCAATAGACTATGTATATCAAGCTACCACAATTCAAGTTTCAATGATGAATATTTATCATGCATGTTTTAAATGGCATTCAAGTTTATGGTGGTTTTGTTTTTTATATGATGTTATGTGATATTCTAATCCTAATGCATGCTTGTAGGCTGCATATATATTTATATTTTGTTTTTACATGATTTTTGTACCAACAAACCCAAAACGAACCAAACCCCCCTCCAAAAATATTTGGCCTAACTGGCGAACTGAACCCCCGAACCTAAACCCAAACCTCAAAACCTATTCCAACACTCTTCATTCTACCTACACAAACTTAATTGACCACCAAATTATGTTGCCTCTTGACTTTACCCACTTTTACTCCCTCAAACATCTCTTTTTCATTTAAAACCCCTGTTTTCCCAACTAGGGCATCATGCCATAACATAATTTTGACCTCCCCTATCCTTGTAAACCTTTTGAACACATCAAACTCCACAACCTCACCCTATTTCTGGTTGAATGTGGCTCAGATCGATTATGCGTGTTTGGGTACAAAAGAGGACCATTCCTAGTGTAAAAATACCTATTTGGATGTGTTGGAATAGTTTGTTTGATCACACGAGTTGCAGAACTAAAGTTACACCAGTTTGAAATTTTCCACTACTTGCATTTAACACTTTTTCCATCAACTAAAAACTAGACACCATAGGAAAACCACTCAGAGATAATAAAAACTAGGAGAGGTTATTGTAGATGGGTATAACATGATTCCAAAGGATTAGATAAGAAGTTTCTAAGCATCATGATATCCAAGTAACAACATGCTAAAGTTTGCAACTATTTTGCACTTTGGACCCTCAAGGGATCGATCTGGTTGAACATAGCTTGAAGAAATTCCACGTGTTTGGGTGTGAAAGAGGACTATTCCTAGTGTAAACATACCTATTTAGATGTGTTAGAATAGTTCATTTGGTCATGAGTTGTAGAACAAAAATTGCACCACTTTGCAACTTTCCACTACTTGCATTTGACACTTTTTCCATCAACTGAAAGTTGGACACCATAGGAAAACCACTCCGAGATAACAAAAACCAATAGATTTTATTGTATAGGGACCCAACACAATCCCATAGGATCAGACAATAAGTTTCTAAGCATCACGGTATTCGAGTAACAACATGCTGAAATTTGTAGCCATTTTGCACTTTGAACCCTTAAGGGATCGATCTAGTTGAACATAGCTCAGAGCGATTCCGCATGTTTGGGTGTGAAAGAGGATCATGCCTATCGTAAAAATACATATTCGTACGTGTTGGAATAGTTTTTTTGGTCACATGAGTTGCAAAATAAAAGCTGCACCACTTTGCAACTTTCCACTGCTTCCATTTGACACTTTTTCCATCAACTGAAAACTGGACACCACAAGAAAACCACTCTGAGATAACAAAAAATGAGAGAGGTTATTGTAGAGAGACTCAACACAATCCCATAGGATTAGACAAGAATTTTCTAAGCATCATGGTATCTGAGTAACAACATGTTGAAGTTTGTAGCCATTTTGCACTTTGGAACCTTAAGGGATCGATTTGATTGAACATAGCTCGGAGTGATTCCATATTTTTGGGTGCGAAAGATAACTATGTATAGAATAAACATACCTATTCATATGCATTGGAATATTTTGTTTGGTCACACGAATTGTAGAACGAAGGTTGCACCACTTTGCAACTTTTCACTATTTGCATTTGACACTTTTTCCATCAACTGAAAACTGGACACCACAGGAAAACCACTCTAAGATAAAAAAAACTAAGATAAGTTATTATAGAGGGGACCAAAAAAATAACATAGGATCATACAAAAATTTCTAAGTGTCATGGTATTCAAGTAACCGCATGCTGAAGTTTGTAGCCATTTTGCACTTTGGACCCTTAAGGAATCGATCCAATTGAACATAGCTCAGAGCGATTCTGCGTGTTTGAGTGTGAAAGAGGACATTCCCAACATAAAAATACCTATTTGTATGTGTTGGAACAATTTGAGTCACACGAGTTGTAGAACGAAAGTTGCACCATTTTGCAACTTTCCATTACTTACATTTGACACTTTTTCCATCAACTAAAAACTAGACACCACAGGAAAACCACTCTGAGATAACAAAAACTAAGAGAGGTTATTGTATAAATGCCCAACATGATCCCATAGGATTAGATGAAAAGTTTCTAAGCATCATGATATCCGAGTAACAACATGCTAAAATTTGCAACCATTTTGCACTTTGGACCCTTAAGGGATTGATCCAGTTGAACATAGCTTGGAGTGATTCTGCATGTTTGTGTGTGAAAGAGAACCATTCCTACTGTAAAAATATATATTTGGATGTGTTGAAACAGTTTTTTTGGTCACACAAAGTGCAGAATGAAAGTTGCACCACTTTGCAACTTCCCACTGCTTCCATTTGACACTTTTTCCATCAACTAAAAACTGGACACCACAGGAAAACCACTCTGACATAACAAAAACTAAGAGAGGTTATTATAGAGGGGCCCAACATGATTCTATAGGATCAGATGAGAAGTTCCTAAGCATCATGGTATCTAAGTAGTAACATTCTGAAGTTTGCAGCCATTTTGCACTTTGGACCCTTAAGGGATAATCCGGTTGAACATAGATCATAGCGAATTCGCGTGTTTGAGTGTGAAAGAGGACCATGCCTAGCGTAAACATACCTATTCAAATGTATTGGAAAATTCTGTTTGGTCACGATTCAGAACAAAAGTTGCACCACTTAGCAACTTTCCACTGCTTGCATTTGACACTTTTTCCATCAACTGAAAACTAGAAACCACAGGAAAAACACTCTGAAATAACAAAAATTGAGAGAGGTTATTGTAGATGGCCCCAACGTGATCTTATAGATTCAGATGGAGATTTTGTAAGCACCATGGTATCTGAGTAATGCCCCGTCAAAGATTGCTACCCTTTTGCACTTTGGGATTTGATGTTTCATTGAATTGTATGGTTCCGTATAGGGCAATTGTGCTCTCTTTTTTATGGAATTCAGTGGCCAAAAAAATTAACTCCATTTTAGTTTTAGTTTGGTTTTATTTCAAATGATTTTGTGCATTTTAGAAGCCAATTACTGAGGATCAGTTTGTATACCCTATTTTAAGGGTTTTGAGTGTATTAAAATGTCATATTAAGCCTTTCACCCACTGTATGCTTCTATAACTTGATGGAAAGGTTTAGTTATGGTTATAAAATGTGTGTACAAATTTTTGTGCATAAGGGAGCCGAATAGAGGGTTTTTTAGGTGATTCCCTAGATGTGAAATGGTGCATTTTTTAGTGGAAAATGGTGGTTTACTGCTAGGGTTTGAAGAAATCTTTTGGGGAAGCAATACCTTTTGAACTTTTAAGCTTGTGCAGACCTTTTTGAAGGTTTTTTAGGCTTTAGTTGGTGGTGGGAAGGTTTTTAGTATGGGTTTTCAATAAACCCTTGCCTAACTTATAGTCTCCAAATCTCATCAAATGGGCTTATCTTTTACAGAAGATCATCCAATGGCCAACCAAACATCAATCAAGCTTTAACATAGACCCTAAGACAAATTCCCAAGAGATCATACCATGTTTCTTTGTACCATTATTAAGATCCAATAGACCACCTTGCATAAAGGCTACTAAATTAGCCCTATTTACAAAGAGATTGCCTTTTAAACACTAGATCTTCACTCAAACTCCTCAAACAACAATATGTTCTATGTCAAAACCTCCAATTCCATGATTTGTTTCTAGGTCCAAGACCTCTAGACCCCCAATACACCAAACCCTCTATTTCAAGCAAAATACTTGAGGTTTTAATGAAACTCCTATCTCCCATACCTACCATACCCAAAAAAATCACCAAACACACTTACTAGACCTTGCACATGGTGAATAATACATTACATGGACTATCCTTCCCACATTTTGTCAAAACACGACTTGAAAACCTCATTTTCATCATGAAAATACCCTGCTATAGCCCTAGAACATCATCCCAAACACCCAACCTTGACTCCACAACATTCTAAAAAATTTACGCATGTAGTTTACAAGTTAGAGGACCCATTCCACAAGTTACAGTAGGCACAAAAAGTGGAATGGGTCTAATTACATCATGAAACCCTTCAATCCAAGAACATTGTGAAAGTAGGTAGCAGTAGTAATAACAAGATAACTTTCACTATACAAAGAGTTAGAACCTCTAAATAGGTGAAAATGAAAGATAATTCATCAATCTACAACATCCAATAGGTTTTAGATTATATTAGTGTTCGTACAGGCCGTACAACAACAAGAAAAGTGAGAAAAACCAGTAAATTTCTAGAAAATAATGTTCTTCTTGATAAAAAATGGGTTACAAATCAACCAACAACCTCTCCTTCGAGGAATTGAAGGTTATTATACATGTTTACCATAGGAACAATAAAAGTAGAGGCTTTGAAAGGAACTTCATGGAAACCAAGCTCTCTAAATGGTATATCAAACTCTAGTTCAAAATATTTTAGATGAGGTTACTCCCATAGCTCTCTTACTCGCTTGACAAATCCTTGAAACTCTATATTGATTTTATTTTTCCTATCCATTTTTTGTTGTTCTTCCTCAATTTCATCAAGATCATACATTGACCTTCTTGCCCCTCCTAAAGTTTGGATCACATCCATTACCTCCACATAAAACTGGACATCCTTGTTCTTCTTGGTTCCCATGCATTGATATGGTTATGCAAATGAAAATGAAGCAAAGTAATCATCTCCTTCTCCGTTGGATGGAAGAATGCATGCTTAATTTTTTGATACATGATATCAGCTCTCTCTTCTGCTCTCATGGTTGAATATTGAAATCTAGTATGGTGGGCCTCCAGAGTTCCAGTCATCTTTCTTCCTCTTCCACCAAATGTTGGCCTAATCCACATGTCTGCTAGCCTAATTGGCTTTGTTTTTGAAAGCTGAAGTTTCTCCTAAGTCACCAATGTAGCTTTCTTCCTTTTCAAACTCTTTCATTGCTACAAATCATCTCTAGGATTTAATCATTTGTACTGCATAGTTGAAGTGCTTTGAATCCTTGCATCTAAATGAAATTTCCTATACATAAATAATGTTAGGGAATTTAAATGTTGCCATTGTATTTGGTATTAAAGCCAGTACTTGCAACATGAAGAGTGATTCTTATTCATCTTCTACATTAGAGGGTTCATATCCTTGATCCGACTCTTTCGAATTATCAGAATCAAAATCACTAGCTTCCATATTCAAAAATTCCCAACCAACATCTTCAATAAATTTATTTGGATCATCAATAATAGTCTTCAAAATTGGCCACTAGTACAAGTTCATTCTACTTTCATAATACTTTATAACCATGTAGTTCAGCAATTGCTTGATGCCATCAAGTGAAGATTGAGGAATGGCATCAATGTAGAGTACATCCCGCTTGAAGTCTTTGAAATCAATAGCCATATCAAATTCCTTTTTCCCAAGTCCTACTATCTCAAGGTTAATAATCTCAATCTCACTAATAGTAATTACTAAGAAAGGTAATTCCACCAACTCTACCAAACAATTTACCATAGGAACAATAAAAGCAGAGGGTTTGAAAGGAACTCCATGAAAACCAAGCTTGATAAATGGTATATCAAACTCTAGTTCAAAATATTCTAGATGAGGTTGCTCTCATAGCTCTCTTACTCGCTTGACAAATCCTTGAAACTATGTATTGAATTTCGTTTTCCTGTCCCTCTCTTGTTGTTCTTCCTCAATTTCATCAAGATCATACATTGACCTTCTTTCCCATCCTAAAGTTTTGACCAAATCCATTACCTCCACATAAAACTAGACATCCTTGGTCTTCTTGGTTCTCATGCCTTGATATGGTTATGCAAATGAAAATGAAGCAAAGTAATCATCTTGGACTTCTCCACTAGCTAGAAGAATGCATGCTTAATGTTTTGATACATGATATTGACTCTCTCTTCTGCTCTCATGGTTGAATATTGAAATCCAGTATGGTGGGCCTCCAGAGTTCTGGTCATCTTTCTTCCTCTTCCATCAAATGTTGGTCCAATCCACACATCTGCCAGCCTAATTGACTTTGTTTTTGAAAGCTGAAGTTTCTCCTGAGTCACCAGTGTAGCTCTCTCTTCCTTTTCATACTCTTTCATTTCTACAAATCATCTCTGGGATTTAATCATTTGTACCACATGGTTGATGTGATTTGAATCCTTACATCTAAAGGAAAGTTCATCAACATAAATATTGCTAGGGAATTTCAATGTTGCCATTGTAGTTGGTATTAAAGTTGGTACTTGCAACATTGAAAATTATCCTTATATAAGAATTCCCTCCATCTTGTTGGCTTGTAACACTCTTGATGGTGGCTACATGAAATATAATTTTGATTCCTCTTCTACATCAGAGGGTTCATATCCTTGATCTACCTCTTCTGAATTATCACAATCAAAATCACTAGCTTCCATATTCAAAAATTCCCAACCAAAATCTTCAATAAATTTATTTCGATCATTAGTATAGTCTTCAAAATTGGCCTCTAGTACAATTTCATTATGCTTTCATAATACTTTATAACCATGGAGTTCAACCATTCCTTGATGCCATCAAGTGAAGATTGAGGAATGGTGTCAATGTGGACTACATCCTACTTAAAGTCTTTGAAAACAATAGCCATAGAAAATTCCTTTTCCCCAAGTCCTACTCTCTGAAGGTTAGCAATCTCAATCTCACTAATAGTGATTACTAAGAAAGGTAATTCCACCAACTCTATCAAATAGTTTACCATAGGAACAATCAAAGCAAAGGCTTTGAAAGGAACCCCATGAAAACCAAGCTCTCTAAATGGTATATCAAACTCTTAGACCTCATTCTTGCATATTTACAACCATACTCAAATATTTGCGTTCAAAAGGATACAAATTCAAATATTGACTTAAATAGCCTTCAAGAGGCTTTAAATAGCCTTTACAAATGATTCCAAATCTTTCCAATCACATGCCTAACTATAGTTTTTGTAACTAACATGACTTATTACATTATAAATCAATTATGGATGTGTTATGACCTTATTCAATTGACAAAACTGAAAACACAAAACTAACTTAAAAGACTTCCATGAACCAAATTTTCTCAATAACCTTGGTGCCCTTGCACCAAATTTCAATATTTCAATAAATTTCATTACAAGTAAATCTCATTACAATGCCTTAGGTACTTTGTTCTGACAGATATTTTACAATGTCACTCATACATTCAAGATTCTCTTATAATGTCTACATCATGGGTTCTCATTTATAGGTTAACTTCAAATGAGTAACTTGAGATTCCCTCGCAAAGCTTCACACGCTCTTTTACAATGGCTTCAAATCAGAATTGAGATTTGTCAAGATCATCAAAATAAGGATGTTGCATTACTTTTTTGCCTAAGATTCTCTTTGATGGCTCAAAAATCAACATTTTCTACAAGGAGAGACCAAATTTTTTTTAGTAGTTTAGTTACAAATACACAAAGTAAAAGAATAAAAATAAATAACTCATCCAAAATGGAAATGAAATGAAAATAGATGGAAGGCACTTATAGATAGGCATGGTAGTCTCTCAACTTAGTCACTCCTAGCCATACATCTTCACTGGGAGTTCCAAGATACCTATTGCACACAACACCTCTCATCAATAGAATATATTGAAATTCGAGATGCTCTTATAATTTCTACATCATAGGTGCTCATGATAAGGTTAATGTTTATCTGTAGGATCATCATGGAAAAAAATGGCCCTTAAGTGGCAAAAAAATCAGAAAAATCAGAGTTAGACAACTTGACGTAAAAATTTGAATAAGTTATCTATATTATTTTAAAAATATGTAAAAATAGAATCTATAGAAAATTGAATGTAGTTTCTAAACTACTAGGTTTGTTAAAAAAAAAAAGAAATCTATTTGGTGAAAATTTGAAATTTCAATGCAGTAGTACATAAATTTCAGGGAAAAAATAAGAAGTAGGTGCTTGTCTGACCACCCTAACCACAAGAAAATGATAATATGTTTTTATAATATTTTAGATATAAGTAGAGGACTCATGTCCCGATGTGATGCATATTTTTTTGTAATTTTTTTCTAAGTAAATAATTAATTAAAAAATTATTACAACTTTTAAAAATATAAAAAACTCGTATGTCTGACCACCTTAACTTGGTCAAAACTTCATGAAATTCAATTTTTATTTTTTTAATCCTATAGTATGCAAAGCATAGAATGTGACACATGTTTTGGATTCAAAAAATGTGATATCGTTTGAAAGCTATAGATTTTTTTCATTTAGTCTATCAATTAGGACTTTAGTCATAATTTGAATAAAAAATGTATAATAATTACTTATTAAATTCAAAGTAAAGCATAATTTATATTGGTGGAAAGTTGAGAATCTCCTTTAAAAACTCTTTGTTTCATCAATTTTGGGTGAAAAAAAGGTCGTCAGCCACATACCCATCATATTGCCACTTTTTTGCCCATCATGATCCTGCACGTACCCTAACTTCAAATGAATAATTTGAAATTCCCTCACCAAGATTTGCACACACTTTTGTAATGGCTTATTTAATCATAATTGAGATTTGTCAAGATCATCAAAATAGGGATGTTGCATTGCTCTTCTACCTGAGATTCTCTTGGATGGCTCAAAAATATGCATTTTCTGTAAAGGGACACCAATCAATGCTTATCGGGTTACTTATAGGTACAAAAATTAAAATAAGATGATAGCATTGGCATCAAACAAATTAACGTGTCCATAAAAATATAAATTATTAAGAACCATTATGTATATACTTACAAATTAATCCAATGAACCATCCGGGTCTGCTCTACTCTTTATTGTGTCAAGTATTGCCTCATGGTCAGACTCGCAGACCTTCCACAAGGTCTTGTTCAAAGGTCTGCCCCCATATTTGGTCAAATGAACATTGGATGCCACAACAAGGTTTGAGTAATGAAGAATCTTACGATGCATGTCAAAGTCTTGAAACAACCAATGTTTAACACTCTTATGTGGGTACCTTCTAAGCCACGCTCTAGTAACAACAATTGAGCCTGTAGGGTATTTGATGTTTTCTCCATCTATAACTGGGCCTTCCAGTTTCTTTTTGGCCTCAACACAATGACACAAGTAATAGTTTTTTCCCTTTTCATTCTATTCATTTGCAATAACTGCATAAACATGCCCTACATTTATATGTGTGGCATATCCCTTGAAATTAGTCAACATTACGAATATAGTACAAAGTAAGATAACAATATGGAATTTCAAAAACTAAGCAAGTAGATATATTACCTGGTTGAACTAGATCTTATATGTGGTCAAAGTCGACCGATGATTCCATCTGTGTTAGTTCCAATGCTCTTAGAGGGAAATACATGTGAAGTTGGCTCAGATAACTTGTCAACCATTTGTCAACCCACTCCCTTGAATCACAATCATTCTAAACTTTCATTGTACATGAAGAACAAAATCATTTCATCTTATGTGTGTCGATACTCCATAAACCTGCATTTGAGCTAAGGAAAGAGTGTAGCTCACTCAATCCTGTTAGTGTACAACAATCCTCATATGGTGCAGTGTTAGTATCATCCATCAACCAAAAAAATCTACGAACTGAAGATGTACCTTCATTACCTAGACCCATCAAAGCATTACACCACTCAATGATTGATCTTGCATATGTCAACTTTGAACTGTCTTTATACTTTAACTCTTCTCGTGATAATTCTCTTTTCACGCATGCTCCTACACCATGATGCTTCCCATTTCCATGCCCGACCTCTCAAAAATTCCACATATGTTGAACACCTATAGTGATATGCATCATGCACAACCAATAGAACATGCGCACATTCTTGAACTATGATACATAGTTATCCAACCATATTATCTGCTGACCATATGCTATGCCCCTCTGAGCTAAATTACTATAGAACATCTTGAAGCAACCTTGCACAAAATCTGGAGAATGTGTGTGATCATCACTAATATAAAAGTGATACTCCCTCAATACCTTCTTTTGGTCCTTTGTACTATCAGCTACATGAATGAATTCTATGTGCATAAATATCAAAACCTATGTGGAGTTGTAATACTGTGACTATACCTCACACTGTGGCTATAGAGTGTAGTTCTTTTCAAAGTCAAGCACTGATACTATGCTACCAATTGAAAATGTGTCCTTACATAGCTTGAATTGTGTGTCTAGCCATCGGGCTCTATGGGTATGCCTTGCATTCTCATACACTAGATTCTCATGAAACATGGACATAAACTGATACATTGGAATCTTCTCAATAACCAAATCACGTCTTTTTGCTTGAGACCCATCCTTTGTAGTGTATGCCACTATTTTATACTTCACAAAATCTACTAGTTTCTATACCACCTCATATGTGCTTTCCATAGGTTGACATATTGGCATTCATTACAAGCCACCACAACGATCACATGAACCATTCAAGCATGTTGTCCTATAGAATATTTGGCCATCCTCTATTTGACATAAATTTTTTGATAAGAAATCTCTTGAATATTTTGGTGGGGCTTCTATGCCACAATCTTGCAAAACATCGTTAGTATAAAAATCTAAACATATAGAATGATAAACATCATAATGGTTAGAGAATTCAATATGTAGTCTACAACAAGTAGTGCGAGTGCAATTTATCTTGACATCAAAAATTTTAAGCATTTGAAAAAATCTTTGAGAAATACTAATTTAAGGATAATCGTTTTGAAATTTATGAAAAAATTGGGTTTGAGTCATATCCAAAAATGCTTTGGATGTGGTTCACAGTTTCGACTATTGATTCTCCTTCTTATGACATCCCTTTGATTCAAAAATGGCCTTGTATTGTTCTTCCAATACTCTTCAATTAGTGTTCTCAATGCTTCAAAAACCTTTTTATCTTTATGTGGCAGTCTTCCTGAGAATGCCCATAATTCATTTGAATCAGTGCCCTCAATTCTTTGTCGCCTTTGAACGACTTTTGATAAAGTTTTTCTACTAATTCCCATTTGTTCACTCATCTTTTTAATGAGACTAGATATCTTTGTTTGATAGCTTACCAAAGTTGATATAATGACACGTCAGGTCACATTACTATCCTTTGACTGTGAGGTCTAACCCACACTCTCATAAGCATCCATTATATTCCTCACAATAGTGTTTTCACTTGATGCATTCGATGTTCTCAACTGAAGAGTCTTCATGATGTTTTTGTACTTTAAACCCTACATCATTTGAATAAATAGTTGACATCTTGTGGTCTCATTTAGACTTTCAAAGAATATTTTCCAAATCTTATTAGCATATCTTCTACAAGGGCATTCTAGATTCATCTTACCTTCCATGTGCTGCAAAATATCCTCATCAATATTAATCAAAAACTTTTTCTTTCTATGCAAAATTCTAGGTGGTGTTCTCCTAGGTACATACATCTCAACATTAGCAATTTCATCAATATTTAATTGAGGTGGGATAGATTGTGTACCTTCGATTGAGAGTGGAGTAGAACACATACCTTGATCTTCATGTGGGGATGATGGCATACCTTCTTCATCAAATCCGAGTGATGATGTACTCTCAACTTGAGATGGGATGGATGGTATCCAATCATATTCACTTGTGGTAGATGGTGTCCCTCCATATTCGCTTGTGCTTAATGGTATCCCTTTGTATTCACTTGCGGTAGAGGGTGTGTCTCCAACTACGGTATCTACATTTGTCCTATCATGACTCTTTCACATTGGTTCCCTTTGTGCTGCTAATTTCTTTTCTCTTTTTGACGATTGAGGTTCCTCTTCAGTTGGATTATTTTCGTCAATTGTTTCCAATTTCTTCTTTTCACGATATGTCGCCACCCATTCTCTCTCTTTTTCTTTGAAGGTTTCATACTCTTCCTTTGTTAGTTTCTTGTTTGTTTCTTTTGCATGGCAGATATTTTTACCTGTAGCATGGTAATGAGATGAACATTAGTTCCTAAAAAATGTATCCATTAAAATAAATGAAACATATATGTCATTCAAGGATTCATAAATAGAAAACATAGGTGATGAGGTAGGTTTACCAATGAGGTAATTCATAAATAAAGATGAAAAACAAAATAGTTTAAATAGGTAGTAGAATTTTCAAAATGTGCAAAAAGTGTTAAGTTGTGAAATTAACAAATAGTGAAGGGTTTGATGTAGACCTGGGAGGCTCAATCACAACCAATTTGACATCGTGCCTTTAAAAGGCATCTAAAAAGATTAAGATGAACTATTTGAACAAACCAAACAACCCTCAAAGCTTGAAAATCATTAGAAGTTAGATTTCACACTTTCACCCCTTGACCCCTAGTGATAGTGGAAACTTAGTTTTATCCCAATAACTCAAATGTTCTCCAAAACACTTGAAAAACTCTTGATGGTTTTAGACATCCATTTTAGAGTTAAATTACACATATCTCAATTTCAATTACAATTCCTTTGGACCAAATCCCCAAATACACCCCTTCTAGGTTGACCTAATTAGGCTAATTAGGCCTAATTTGCAAAGCAACATGCCCTCAAACTTATCACAAGACCTTGAAACCTTGGGGCAACATTTCTTAGCTTCCCAAACCTCCAAAACCACAACTAGATTACTCTGGTATGGAAAAATTCATGCCAAACCTAAAAACCCTTGTTTTATGCACTATTCAAGAGGGTTTATTGAATATGCTACTTCCACAACCTACCCAACTTTAAAACTATCTTGAAAAATGGAAATTAACCCTACACATGCCTAAAAATTCAAAACATCATGACCTCCCATAGAGATTCTTCCAAACCCGAGGCCTAAGCCCTCATTCACATGCATTTTTGCTCACAAAACTCACTGTAGCAGCAGGTTTATTATTCAAATTTCTTTCCTATCACTCAAATAATGCATCCTACACTTAAATCGGACATCATAGGGTCTCTTACACGAGTTACAGGTCTGGAAAAAACATGAAAACACAAAAAATAGCTTCTAAACTTAAGATTTCAATGTATTTTCTTCTCAAAAACTCCAAATCAAACATACATTTCGTGTCTACATTCCATTTAAAGGTTTCTTCTTCACATACCACTAACCAACTACCTTTCAACTGAATTTCAAACCCTTAATGACCATTGAAGGCCAAGTTTACATCATTTACACATGATATAACAACAATATTACTCATATTGTAAGTTTGCACCCCTAACACCTATAACTCACTAAAACCACACCAATGGCTTGAAATGAGCCTTATTACATCCAAAAAACACTAATCTTGCACACTTTACATGTAAATTCAAAAACTTGACTTCAAAGGCTACAAAGATACTTTAGTACAAGATCACCATTTTTCACATTTTAACACCTAAACTCAAAAACTCAACCTAAGAAATGCTTAGTGGTCTTGATTGACCTTATTCAAAACAAAACATGCTCAAAGACTCATCCACCTACCTATTAACCTCTTAATTACCATCAAATGATCAAATAAGGAGGATGAGGTGTATTAAAGAGGGAGACCAATGGTCACCTCTTTCAAATCTTAGTTTTGGAAGTTGAAGTGGTTTGTTTTAGGAGGGAAACATTATAAAAGGCCATGAGAAACTTGAATGGATGATGATCCTTGGATTGGGTGTCAAACCAAATGAGGAAATATTGAGATTTCCTTAAGAAAAATGAGGTAAACTTGGTGAGTGAAATTGAGTTTCTGAGTTGGTCAGCATTATTTTATGTTAGATTGAGCATGAGCAGGGTATTTTAGACTTGTTTGAACAGTTTTCAAGTTTTGGAGTGTTTTTCAGGTGCTACTTTCATTAAAACCTGGGGTTTCTAAGCCTAGGGAGAGGGTTTTATAGTTTGGGTGGTAAATGATTGAATGTCTACAATCTAATGTTGTAATTTGAAGTTTTGATAGATATAAAATGCTTCCCCAAGGTTTCAGGAGATTTGGACAAGTTTTGAAGGTGGTCCCTTTGTAAAAGTGGGCTAATTTGGGCCCTTAAAAGATAGAAAACCTAATTTGTGTAGTTTGGTACAAAACAAGCATTGGTGATTGTTGGAAATGTTGAAAGGCTCTATAATGGGTCCCTGATGTGTGTTGTGTTGTGAGTTGAAAGGTTGTGTGAGTGGAATTATACCTGATTGAGTGACTTTGATATGCTACAAGGAACAGTGTGAATATGCTAAATGAAGAGGTCCTGATGAAAATATAAATTTAAAATTTTGTTTGTAGATTGGAGTTGTGTGTTTTTGTGTTGCAGGCCTCCCCCTACTACATTAGGAGTATATTCCAATTTTTTAGAGACATGTATGGAAAATTTGGTAGCATAGACAAGGCAAACAACTAGTTTGTATAACTGTTTGACAAAATACCTCAATGAAGGCTTTGGAAGCATACACAAAGTAAGTCAATTGTTAAATAACAAAATGCCTCAAAAGATGTGGTTTAAAAATGTAATTGGAAAGTGTATAGAATTGTGTAATTTAAAATGTCCATTGACAACCTAAGGTTGTAACATGACAAACAAACAATGATCAACATGGAATATGCAAAACAACAAAAATGAAAGCAAGCCATAATAGAATGAAAAAAACGTATGAAGACTTCACATACCTAAAAAACAAGAGTTTCAAATGGAGGAGTTCTACCCAATTATGTAGCCTTTGGTTCTTCTTTCCTCAAACTCCTCAAAAAATTGATTTTTTCAAAAGCTTGTTCCCCTCCAAACTTCAATTGTATATTAGTTATCACTAGAATTAAAAATTGAATTGATATTATATGCCTTTCAACGTGAAAACTCTACTATTTCATGCAAAGGTGGTGGAAAGATCATGAAAAAGGTGGCAGAATCTGAAAATAATGCATAGACACTTCACTCAATCATCAAAAAACTACTTTTTTTGGAGCACGCACAGAACCAGGAGAATATGCAGAATGTGGGCTGACATCACAGGTATATATTTTTTTTTACCACTTTTAGTGCAAGATATAATGTGCTCACATTATAACATAAGCATGTTATCTCTTCCTACAACGGTTATGTCTCTAATTCTTAAAAATGTGCTCGTGTTATCATAAAGTTGGTTTTTTCTATACATTTATTTTCTCTCTTTGTCTATACTCTCTGCCACTCTCTCGTACCCTCTCTCCCACCCTCTCACCCACTCTCCCACTATCCCCCACCCTCTTCCACTCTCTGCCACCCTCTCCCACTCTCCCAACCTTTCTTTCCCTCTCCTACCCTCTCCCTCTCTCTCTCCACTCTTTCACACCCTCCCGCCCACTCTCTCCCACCCTCTCCCACTCTCTCCCACTCTGTCCTACCCTCCCTCCCACCTTATCTCCCACTCTCCCAAACTCTCTCCCACTCTCTCCCACTCTCTCCTACCCTCCCTC
>VDFB02281492.1:628501843-628569032 GCA_007258455.2 Sequoia sempervirens
CTTAAAATCTTTTGAAAAAAGAAAAAAAATCAAAAAAATCAAAAAATATGAAAATCCAAAAAAATTAGAAAAAGGATTGAAAACAATAAAGAGAAAAAAATTGCCCTCTAATTAAAACCACTACGGTGGTGCTTTGGGGAAGACCATGACGAAAACCTTCCAAACATGTGTCATGTGTAGAATCAAGCATTTACATGCGCCAGTTCAGGTGAAAGCATCTCATCCCATCTGTAATAAATCGAGCATTCCATCCATCTTATCCATAATAAATTCCATTCATCCATGAACCATTTATCCAATCCATTTTCTTCCATCTGAATCCATCATCCAAGTTATCTTGATATCTTAATGAAAGTTTGGGACACAATTTACGCTTGCTTATGGTAAACATCTTGACATGGGTTGTTTTCATTGAGCTTATCCTATGCAACGTTATCTGAGCTATGAAGCATTATCCAATGAAGCATTCCTCCATTTTGAACACCTTATCTTACCACAAGATAATCCTTGGCATCCTTTGCATATCCATCCATCCATACACCTATCCGAGTATCCACCCATGACATTCTGTACATTGCTAGACATTGGGGGTAGATATGTACATCTTGCTTTAGGAATAAAACTTGATCTATATCCTCTGACTTATGTGGTGATCCGAACATTGGAAAATGTGAAATCAAATTGGTCCACCACCTATGAGAAAAATTCCAAATCACTAGCCCATGGCATATTCTAATGAAAAAAAATTCCTTATCAATCCTCATCATTCATCGAACATCAATCCAAACAATCAATATCAGTCACATCTCACAGATCCTTCAATGTCACATCAAATTATCCAAAACATCTTTTGTTCCAAAGCAAGCTTCAACAATCCTAATCAATCGAATCCAATCAATCCATAATCTTGGGATATCCTTCCCGATCATTGTGTTGCTTAACACTATCCTTGCATTGTTGTGCATCCTCAATAATGTTATCATCATCAATCCTGATCAATCAAATCCTTGCATTGTTGTGCGTCTCAACGATGTTATCATCATCATCAATCCATCTACCTAATCGATCAACCTTATCTTGGGTTTTAGCAAAATCCTAAACAGAGCACTGATATCGTCATACACATCCATATTGAAATCGTCAAAATCATGCAAAAAATCCAAAAACATCCAAAACATCAAAAAATCCAAAAACATCTAAACATCAAAAATCCAAAAAAACACTCAAAAGTCGGTATCAAAACAATTGGGTCTGAACTACATGGATCTGAGGCTTAAATGTAGAGCAAGGCTCATCTTTGATCAATACTCGAGACATCAAAATCCAAATACATTTCAAAACACCGGAAATCCAAAAATTCAAAACACAAAATCCAAAAGCGATTCGCAAAATCTCTGAGAAAACCCCAAAGGAAACATTTGAAAATCAAAATCAAAACATTTGAAAATCCAAAACCCAAAACAGCTTCTAAACATTTCAAACATCAAAACATCCAAATATTTGAAAAAATTCATCCATCTCATCTCGCTTTCACCTGCAATAATCAATCATCCATAATAAACTAATCGTCACCTTCATCCTTTGGCAAAACAAACAAAAAACAATCACAATAATCAGCAAAAGCAAGCTTCAAATTGTAAAATCAAAAGAAAACAACAAATCTTTAAAACAAAATCAAAATCTTGATCATTCATAAACATGTTAGTCGAACTTATATCAACAGCCTATCAATCAACTTATCAACCATCATCATCCTCCACAATGCATGTCCTAGGATATATCGTTCCGACAATGGGCATCATTTTGGATATCACCTTGGATTCTTATCCTATCAAAACACATCCCTTTAGCTGAAGGTATGAAGAACATCATTTGTTTTATGATTTGATCTTTTCATTTGATTTTATCTCATTGTGCCTTTCATTCCAAGGACCTCGATGATAGTCTTCGAATGAAGGATTTAGAGAGATAGGAATGGGGCAACGATCATTATTCTTTTGTCTGTTGTGCTTGTTGGAAATTCTTGTAAAATAACTTGGTGAATACTTGCTTTGTTAGGTACGTCCTAGCAAGGTTTTTGTATGTCAAGTGTGAACAAGAATACTCCTATCTATTTTTTGAGTCAAACTCCATCACACTAGGTACAACACCATCCTAGTTCTTTATACCTTGATGCATCATACTTATGTGTTAATAAACATAAGGTAAGTATTCCTTTAAAACTTCCCAATCCTTGATAAGCAAATCATCATCATCATCTATCATCATCATCATCTCTAATAAAGTCTCGCTTAGATCATGGACTTGTGGGTCCCTTCTGTCATCATCTCATTCAAGACTCAATATCGCTATCATCACCAATGCATCCATCATACATACATCTTGCATCCTACATCCATCCTACATCCACAAACCATGATACCACATATCATTCATATCATACATAATAGGAAACATCAATCATCCACATGCATTTTCATGATCATCATAATATAGATATATGTTAGCCTAAGCATCCGTGATAAATCATACATTTTGTAATCATAGTGTATCGATCATCCATCTCATCCATCTCGATCACATCATATCATCATTTAAGTTGTTTAGATAATATAGAATTTTTATTCTAAGCATCTTAAAACCATCTCATTTGCATCATCATCCATAACCATCCATCTTGAACCTCTTTATGATGAGAATGACCCTCAAATCGAATATTTTCATTCGATCTCTTGTCCAGGCAATGTACCAGTGTACTTCTTTCCACTGGGGCATCTGAAAAATTAGAAAAAATTTCAATTTTGATCACGGCAAGCTTATTCTTTGAACAAATGCAACAAGTACATTACTTCAAAGAGGGGCAAAATGTAGACACGCAAAATTAGCATCATGAATAATCATATTCCATTCAACAAATAAATCAAGTTTATTTATCAATCTTGTAAATTCATTAGCTTAAATCAAATAAATCAAACTTGATCCTATCATCATCCCTTTAATTAAATAAACCAAACATCTATTTAATTAAATCCAATTCATATTTCTCCTTTTCTGATTTAAATAAATCAAATATTTAAGTCATGAAAGTCAAACTCACCTAATCATCATTAAGCTAACCTAGCAGTTATCAAATACTAATCCTAACAACTTGCATTCTCTAGATTATGCTACTTGCACAAATAAATCAATTTATTGATTTATTAAATCAGCATTTTCACTCAACATGGCATCCATGAGGAATATTCCATCAGGTTTGAATTCAAAAGGAAAGTTGAAATGTGCATCCAACAAGTCATTTATGAGCTCTTACATGGCTCTTACATGTCCCCTTCCAAAGGTCAAACTTAGCATTCATTGCAAAAATTTGAATTTGAATCTCCCTCTCTTGGGAACATTTCCCAAATCTTGCACATCCTCAAGCCTATCACAACTTGACAAGTGGCCTCTTTCTATTGGCTTGATATTTGTCCCACATTCATCCGTTTGGCCAATATCTCATCAAGAAAATCTTTAAATAGAGGCATCATTATTCAACAAATCATCCACAAAGCTAATGCAAGGTCACTCTCTTAAACTAAGAACTGATTTTGCTCATCATCGCTCCACCATCTTCATAGCATTTTCATCATGGAGCTTATCTATCAAGGATTGGGAAAGGGATATTTTCTACAATAGCACCAATCCGATATGGGATAAAGTTTTGATCATGTTTTATATGCTTGCAATTAGCTATTCTTGTTCTAGTTAGTATTGCATATTTTATCATGTTTCATTATTTCATAGGGATGTTGAAATGTTGCGTTGTTTTAAACTAACCATTTGCAGATTTGACATCCACAGGTTCATCAAGAGGAAGATGGGGGCATCCTAGTCTTGAGAGGTGAAAAGGTTGGTACCTATGAGAATATCCATCAAGAGGGGCATGATCAATAGAAGTATGTTTTGAAAGGTATGAGTACTCCTTTATATGTTCAAGGAAAAAGTTAGGAAGTTGACATAGGACATGTCATGCATGAGGGAGCTAATCACGAGCTTGAAGAGGACATGTTATCGAGCAAAATAGTGGATAGAGCAATCATAGTTTCATTTGAATCACATAAGGTAGCTCATTCCAATCATCATGAGGTTGTGATTATAGAAGTATCTAATCAAAGTAAACCTAGCAAGATTGGATTGAAGGTTATTCTCTCATGAAGATGCCCTATTAGGCATTTAGCCAGTTTGGAAGTCATTGAAGTACAAGAGGTCATGCTTGCACCCAAGTATGAAGATGCAATTGAAGAAGAAGTTGATCTTGGAGTTGGAGCTAAAAGTGATTAGATTCAACTCACTTATCCCATCTAGGGTAGCAATAGGCATGGTCGTTATCTAGGTGCAAGTGAGTTTATTTGCATTTTTCATGAAACACTGAAATAGTCTATTGAATATTTGCATGTGTTTCATGTTCTTTCAATAATACATAATAATGTAATGCATTAACTGTTGATTAAAAAAGGGCGTGGTCATTATTTTACAAAACTTGTCAATGGTTTTTTTTGACCAACTTCTTTGCTAGTTAGGGTAGGTTAGAATAGGTTTTTAGTTGCAAATTTCATTTCCCTAAGTGCTATTTTTCATAGTTAGTTTTCTTTGGTGTTTTGGTGTGTTTTGAATAAGTCTCATGGTGTCTCATATTGGTCTAGTGAGTTACAACAACATAAAATGTTGTTTTTAAGTGGTGTCAACTTTTAGATGACTCAGTGCCCAATGGATAAGCTTTAGGCAACTGGTCAAGATGTTTTGCAAGAAAACATCTAGTAGACATTGATAAAAATGTTACCTAATTTTAGCTTTCAGCTGAAATCAGGTAACTTATTGTTTATTCTTTTGTGTTTTCATTTAAACATTAAAAGATACATCATGTTCTTCTAATTTCATTAACATGCATAAAGGAGATTTTCAAAATAGATTTCATTTATTCTAGTTTTGCAATTACATACAAATAACAAAGAGAACCAACATGTATTACAAATGTAATCTTTATTGATAATCATGAGTGTATAATGTCCCTCACAAGCCAAGGGACTAGCTATTCTATTGCTTATAAAGAAAAGACTATATGCCTATAGATAACAGAAAAGAAATTGCATATAAAATGAAAAGGGACCCATCATTTCTTGGTGGAATGACAAATCCCGTTTGCTTGGTCCATCATCATCTTGATCCTTCCCGCTGCCCTACTTTTGTTTGGTTCCCTCCTCGCTACTCCTAGGTTTCTTGCATCTGAAAAAATAGTTTTGTTTGAGCAATGAAAGTTCTCTAATCAGAATATATACAAAAAATCAATAAACATGTAATTTGATGTCTACAAGCATTAAAATAGCAGCATACCATAAGTGTCCATGAAAATAAGAAAGGAGTAATCAAACACACCTATGATATGCTTTGTTTATGTAACTAGTTTATTCCTCGTGCAGATTTAGGGAAAGTCTTGTTACTATTTTGATTCAGCTAATTACAACATGTGGGGTAAAATGTGGCTCCCATGAGGGTAGAACTCAACATGCTTCCCTTTGATGTTTTAAGAAGGATAGGAAATTGAGCATCTTGATCAAATCAATGATAAACATGTTATCAAGGCATTAGATCAATATGGAATCACACCAGTTGATCAACTTTCATTATTAGATTCAAAAGATGCAACACATAAGATTAAAGCAAGAAGATATGGTGTTAGTTTGTTGCACAAGATCAAAAGGACCTAGATGATTGAGAAGGCCAAGTGACAAACCTTTGGGGCAACAATTAATTGTTGGGGAAATCATGGAGATGAAACTCACTTTTGAAGTCAAGGTCATAATGCCAAGTGAATATGATAGTAACTTTTATGAGTCTACAAGGGGTAGTGGTATCAAAATGGTGGAGATTATAATATTGGGAATAGGGTCTGAGAGGGAAAAGTGACAAACTTGAAGCCATGATAGGAAGGACTAACAAGAGTGTAGAAGACTTATCTAGGAGCCATGGAAATTCTTTTCACAACATTTTGGAAGGACAATTTACCATATAGATATGGACAGTTGCGATGGAAAATAAATTGTTGTGGGTTGATTTTCTTGTGCTTTACTTCTCATGGATAGTTGCAAAATCCAAGAAAATTGTAATCTTTCAGCATTCTGGGCCATTGATGATAACACAAGAAATTTTTGATGTGGGAGATGGAATCTTAGTTAGGGAGGATTTGCATGAGGTAGTTTTGAGTGAATATGTGCAAGGACTGCTCCCCGGGATTTCAATATTAAAAGAGAGACTCGTTGAAGGTCTGTTGAAAATGTCACTTATTGCACCCTACATATCTAGATTCCCTTTGATGGTTACAATTTCTAGAAGTGGTGAAATTATTTCCTTACAGAAGGCTCCATCTCAATTAGTTTGTGATGCATGCATAGAGGTTTCCAAGCAAGTTGAACAAGTTTTGTTAGACCTAGAGACATTGGAGAATATTGAGGAACTTCCCAAAAGCATATGCACATCAGTGCCATCCAATTTTAGTGCATAGTGTGATGAAATGTAAAAGACAAAAATAGAAGATAAAATTGCAATATTACAATATTTTATTAGTAAACACAAGATTTGCATTAATACATGACTTTGTACTGGAAACAACAGCATTAATTCAGGTATAAAAGTAAGTAGAAATGATGATATTTCTCCATTGGATGCAAGTGACGATACCACTTCTGCAGTTTTTGAATAATTTATAGAAGAGGCAATTAATTATGTTAGCCAAAATAAAAATCAATCAAAGGTCATTTCTTTGTTGCACCAGACATGTTCAAAGTTGAAAATATTTACTATTGAGAGCAATTCATTGATTAACTACTAAGCTCCACTTTTTTTATGGAGATTGGAACTGTTAATGCAAAGGAGTTTTGTCAAAAGATTAGTTATTGCAATGGTTCATCATCTCTTTTTTTGAAGCAACAATAAAATGGTGATCTTTGTTGAGTTAAAATTTCTAAAATTAAGTCAGAGTTAAAAGATCCTAAAACCAAGTTGAAAGTGATTAGGATAGTGCTAGACAGTTGCAAACGGGTGCCACCTTATGCAAAATAATGTAAGAAACTTGTTTTCGAATAAGGTCCTATCATCTTGACAAACATGGAGAAATATCAAGATTCAAATGACATATGTTATGAAAATCATGTTTGTGAACCAATTTTTGTGAAGGCCAAAAATTATATGGATTTCAATTCACTTCCAGTCATTGAGTTGCTATCCTCAAAATTTTCTAACAATGCTAATCTCACAAAAGCATATGCATATGAAAGATATTACAGATTACAAGTAGGACTAATATTCCAATTTTGCATTTGGATAATACAAATACCTCAACATGATAGCACTTAAGCATGGTGAATCAAAGAGCAAAAAATGCAAGCAAACAAAATGTTGTTTAGGAGCCATCTTGAGAAAAGTGAAATACATAGCTGATAAGAGTAATGTTCATGGAGGAATAGAAAAAAAATACTGTGCAATGGCATCAAATCATTTTGTAGGCCATTTTTTATTCACATGGTTGCATTGTCTTGTGGAATAGTTGATTGTGATAACTTTGTTTCAAATGATAAACTTTCATGAAATCTCATTCATATTATAATCTACACAATCTTTTCTACCCTTGTTTTTAGAAAAATCAAAACACAGAGGAGGGTTTGCAAAGGAAAATCACTTGAAGTGAAATACACTCATCGAAAGGTTAGTGTTTTTCAAAAAATGGAAATTTTTTCTAAGTCTTTGATATGCCCATGTTGTGCAATGTCATTTAATCATTTTATAACCATTTCTTCTTTACAGGGTAGCATTTTATTGTGGAATAGGCGTAGTTCTCATTTCAGCTGATCACTTTCTCATGAAATCTCATTCATATTATAATCTTGCATGATTTTATCAGCAAGGGAAAGTTTCATTGAAAGAGGTTTTCTATAGAAAATGCCATAAAACCCAATGCATTCTCTCATGGCCATGACAAAAGAATTAGGTTTTCTCCACAAATATCACAAAAACCCACTCGGGGTTTTGTATACTATTCAAATGCAGAGATTATAAAAGAGGTTTTCTTCCATTGATACCTATAGAAGGTGTCTTTTTTCAAAAATACACAAGTTCCACATACAAAAATATCAATGAAAACTAGAGGTCGAGCATTCTTAGCAAAATACATAAAGAAATATAGAAGAAATCAAACATTTTGTGTCATTCTTTCACAAGGAAAAGAGCTCAAAATGAGCTATATCTCACTGAATATAAAAGGAAAAAAATACTGGAATGAGTTTGATTGAAGCTTACCTAAGCTAAAATTGCTCATTTTTTCATTAGAATGAAAGTTATTTTTTACCATTAAAGCTTCAAGAAGTCACATCAATGGTGGCTAAAAGCATATGTGATATCTACAAAGAAAGATCAAACAACAAAATTGCATCAAAACATGCTTACAACCATGACATTCATAGTCCAATGATCATCCAATGAGGAGAAAAAAGGAAGATTTGGTTCAAGAAAAGTGTTACCTCTTGTTTCCAATGGAAACCGCAAGATTTCATTGAAATTTTGTAGGAATAAAACCATCAACAATGCACTTCTTGAAACCCTATGGTGGAGCTTTCAATTTCTCTAGAAGGTTGAAAGTTAAAATGAAATGCTTTGTGTAATTTTGCAAGTTTTGCATTGTCTTTTGCTTTTAGTCTTTTATCCTAACTCTGGTGGTTGATAACTTAAGGAATTTCTTTTGCCTTTTTTTCTATGTTTTTTCCAAATATTAATCCCTCAACCTTGTGTATATTCCTAGTGACTAGGGTGTTCTGCCCCCCTTTTTTTTTACTTATAAAGCATTTATATTCACCTTCAATATGGTTGAGCATTGTATTTTTACTTTTGCATTGAGTTTTAATGTGGAACATTTTATAATTATGTTATAATTTATAATCACTTAATTATAAATATTGTATATAAATTCAAAGTAATGGTGTGACATGTAAATGCATTAAGGAGGTATGGGTCAAGGCATCAAGCCAAATGCCTTCATGTTTGCATTAGTTTTGAAAATGTAAAGTATTTGATTAAATGATGTTATTATAAATCACATAATCAAAATTGCTATTCTTTAAATAAAAAATAGAGAATCATGTTTTGAATTGTATAAGTCATAAGGAGGTTTAGTTGAGTCATGTGCTTTGGAAACACACTAAAAGTGTGGGTCAAAATAGTTTGAACAACATATGTCCAGAATTTAAAATATTGACCAACATGTGGGATTGGTGAGTGGGTCATCTTTGACTCTTTTAGAGGGAATGGGACCCTTTTGGAGGCTTTTTGTCATGCTTTTCTGGTTGGTCAAGTCATGGCTTGAATTTTGTACACTTTGGAGGCCTTTTGGAGTGATTTTGGAAAGTTCTTTTTTGGCTTTTATGCTACATCCGGCTAGGGTTTCTAGAAGGAATTGTGTGGGTAGTTGTTTCACAATTGCTTAAGTATCTTCAGACTTGAGTTTTTCAGGAGTTCTTTCATTCTTTCTACAGGGTATTGTAGCTTACTTTGGAGCCTTTTTCAAGTAGAGGACTACATTATGACTCAGTATCAGACATGTATAGTAGTATGTAACACCATTTTTATTACTAAAATTTAGTGTTTTACCTTCTTAGAAGCTACTTTATTGAGCACAGTGTGGTGATTGATGAATATTCTTGTGATTTTTTGTAACTCCTTCATTTTTATCTCACTTTAGCACCTTTAGGTGGAATGAACACATATTTATGCAGGTTGTATGCTATACACTAGTTCAATAGTTATTTTAGTTGTGGAATTTTTTCCCCTTCAAAGTGACAAGTGAAACAAGCCTCCTTACAAAACACTTATGCATTGATATGTTAAAATGTCTGAGTTGTGTTAAGTTAAGTTGAGCTTTTGATGAGATTGTGTGTTAAAGTATTTGCAATAAGTCTGAGAAGTAACATTAGATGCATCGCCATAGGAGTTTAGTTTTATTTTCATGTTTCTTTCTACCCTTTTCCCAGCAAGGAATAGTTTAGGTGACACCATCAAAAGGGGAGCCAACTCATAATCCGGAGGTCTGCTTTCACAATAGGATACCCACAACCTAAAAGCAGTCGCATGTTACATCCAAATTTTTTGAGTTCTTTCACAACTTGGCAGAGGGGTACAAATTTGGATCACTATATTTCAAGCCAATCCTAAGCAATCTCATGAAAAATATGTAAAAAGGATTTTTAGATACCTAAAGGGTACTCTCGATTATGGGTTATAGTACAAAAAGGGTAAAAATTTCTCTCTGAGTGCCTATACTAATGTTGATTGGGTAGGTTGTGTTGATGATTAGAGAAGTAAAAGTGGAGGCGTGAAATTATTTTTGGGAGAAAAATTAGTATCATACTTTAGAAAAAACAAGATTCATTGTCTTTATTCACAACAAAAGCAAAATATATTGCTGCAACATCTTGTTGTACTCAGGTGCATTAGATGAAGTAGACTTTGAAGAATGTGTAGGTGGTGTATGATAAACCTATTCCTATATTATGTGACAATACAAGTGAAATTAATATTTCTAAGAATATGGCAATGCATTCAAGGACTAAACACATCTCAATCCAATAACATTTTATAAGAGATAAAGATGTAGAACATGAAGTCAGAATGGATTATGTGCCTATAAAGGATCAAAATGTATATATTTTTACAAAGGATCTTTCAAAGGATAATTTTGAGTATCCAAGGCAAAAGCTATGGGTCATTTCCCCTCCTTGTTCTAACTATATATGAATAGATGATGCATCTTTCTAGGGGGAGAAATTCATGTTGTATCCTTTCTCTTGGATTGATGGGTGCTTCCCTTTAGGGGGAGTTGGTAATAAGGGGGAGTCCTTAAGCAATTGTGCAATTTTTGTATATTTGTCTAAAGAAGAGGTGCTCCTGGTCAAAGGGGAAGCATGTGATGTTGCTTCAATAGAAGATCATTTTTCCGTTTTCTCCTAAAGCTATAGAAAATCATGTTTTCTTATGTAGGAATTTGTGGCCCTTTATCCTTGATGTCAAAGGGGGAGAGAGAGAGTGTGTGTTGGCATCAATTCCAAAGGGGGATATTGTTGGCAGTTATTATCATTGATGTTAGCACTGACGGTTTTCATTGATGTTAACACTAATTTGGTTGTGTTGTTTCTATTGATGTCAACAATGATGGTTGTTATTGATGTTAAAACTAAGGATATTGTTGGAAGTTGTTGTCAACATTGATTGATACTCAAGTAATTGGTGAGTAATATGTTTAGATACTTAAATACTCCTCATCGATATTACACACTTGAATCTAATTACTAACATCGTTCTTCCTAAATCACTTCTACTTTAATCATTTAATTAAACAATCTTTATTATTTAGTTAATTTCATCAATTTCTACTATTAATCCAATAATTAACTTTATTAGATTAATTCATAGTCTTCTCACCAATGTTCACCCTATTTAATTAAATAAATAAAATTATTTAATTAAAATACTAATTTCCTCTCACTTGATTAAATAAATCTAATTATTTAACAAATGTCATAAATCCCCTAACCCACTTAAGTTGATTAATTCTGAATTAATTAATTTTAATCACATTCTAATCCTCATTACCCATTTCTCTAGTTTTTTACCCCACCAAGGTTAAACAAACCTATGATCAACTAGCCAAGTTGTACATGAAATTCATTTCTTAAAGGAATATTCCCTCAACCTGAATTTCCCTCCAAAGGCTTTAAAAGTCTCTTACAAATTTCTTAAATGCCTCCTACAAGGGCATTCAATTCCACTTACATGCCATCTTGTCCCTCTTACACCCTCAACCATATGCCTTTAATTCTCTTACATACCCTTAGAATCTCACCTACATGCTTTAACTCTTCACATTCTTCAAAATATGTTCCACACATATCCCCATGACCTTCATTAGCCTTGTGATAAGTTTCACAATGCTATTGGTCCCCATTCTTTTCCCACATTTCCTAAATTCATCCATTCTTCAACCCTTCTCTCCTATAAGTAGAGGCCTTCTCTATTGAATATGGATCCACAACTTTAGGCATTGTTACTCTAGTCATTTTATTCCTCATTCACTTTCTTTTCATGTCATTTTACCTTGATCTTACTATCTCTTTGCATCAATTTCACCATTTTTACATCAAAAATTCTTGGAGCTTATCATAAGGGATTGGGAAAGGGAAACTTTCCACATAAAAGTGACACCAATCCCCCTATGGTATGGAGGTTTGATCTACTTTGTTTGTTTACGTGCTTTCTTTTGTTCTTTTGTTTCATGTTTTCATCTTTTAGTATGATCACAAATTTTATAGTGAATGAAATTTGTGCTTATTTGAATGAATAATTCTCTTGTTTTTTTCTATGTTTAGCTAGGTGCATGTTATCATTCACATTTTGGTGTTAGGAGGCATAACCATTTAAAATTTCAAAATTTTAGCATAGAAATCACATTTTTGTAGGTCCCAGGAAAGCAACACCATTTTTTGCACCCAAAGCAATACCTTTTCTTATTGCATTGCTACCATTGGGAGATGCAAAAAACCTTTAATAAATACCATCACTTTTGATGCTATGGAGTCACCTTTGATGCATTTTGCTGCTTATATTTTTTCTTTGTCACCTCGCCTTTGCTTAAGCGTCGCCTTTGAACTTTCTATTTTTTGTCGACTTGCAAGGTTGACTAGAAAGTTTCCTTTGCTTCAATGCCGCTTTTGCAAGTCCTATGTTTCCTTTGCGCTCTTTGTCCATACCAAAGCGTCACCTCTATTTTTCACCATAGCACCACTTTTGCAAAAAGGGTGTCAGTTTTGTCAAATAGTGCCACCTTTGCAGAAACAAATCCACCTTTGAAGATTTGAAGAAAGCATCAACTTGGAAGATTAAAATATTTTGTGAATGCTCATTGTAATAGCTTAGGGCATCCATTATTGCTTTCATTTATTTTTTTAGGACTAACTACCTTCCTTTTGGGCTTAAAATTAACCATTGCTTTGAGTTTTTCAAATTGGATAAAATTAAACTCATGCAAACTTACTACGTCATTGCTATGTTGGACTAAAATTGAAAAAAACAAACTCACACTCAAATTTGGTGGTTAAAATGAACTCACTATTGCTTTGAAGGGTAAAATGAACTATTGTCTTAAGTGGGTGATTTTGTCTTTGACACATTTGCATATCCTCTCCCCTTGTGCTTCGTGTGATCTTGGGTGAAGAGAAACATTCAAAAGCGTAACTTTTCTTGATGTTGAGTCACCTTAAGAGGGCCTACCTCCCAACTTGTGAGAGGGAATGACCCAAGTACTTTATTTTGGCCCACTATATAAAGAATCGTTATTATTGGGAATGTCTTCAATCATTTGGTATAGATGCTCTATACCTACGAATTCCTCCCTTAGTATCCTTGTGATGCATAAAAACCCTTATATTTTTCCAAGGGTTGGAGGCCTCTTAATTGAGTGAATCACTGCATGTATAAACACCAGTTCATCTAGAAATATTGTCACTAAGAACCTTTTTGTAGTAACCAACTTGTCCATCCAACGATTTTATCAAGGTGTTGCATTGGAATGTAGCTTCAAAGAATTTACTTTCCATGTCTAATTTTGGCTAAGGTGTATGGGTTAAGAGTTTTTTTCTTAACATAGCTCTACACTTTTCCCTCAATCGCATGTAAAATCATCCCTTTTGTTATGAAGGGCATGAGGAAATCCCACTAAAAAATGTACCAATTGAACTAGGATTGTGTTGCTTGTGAGTCAAATTTAAAATGCATTGTGTTAGGTCTCAAAAATGTAGGTTGTAAATCCTAAGAGGATGTCAGGATCTATGGTTAGACTTACAATGTTTTTGAACTAATGAATGGAGTTAACCTTTGTGGTTGATGACTCCTTTCACTTCAATATTTGCTAAACCTAGGTAGGTTAACATTAATAGCTGAAGCAAATTAAGAGTAGTATGACTTAAAATTGGATTCAAGGATCTACCCATAGTGGCATGAAATATAGAATAGATGAAGGCTACAGTTTAGTACTCCTACTCCTAGTTCTAAAATTTGAAATGACCATGTCACAAGGATAATAAATGTTCCTTGATAAATTGAGCTTGAGACACCAATTTAAATAATAAGAAAGCACTAAACTAGAGACAACCAAATAATTAGATACTAACAACAAACAATTGACACCAAAATTTAGCCACAACATTAAATCTTCTACTCTATTGTATTTACTTCAAAAATGATACATTATATACTAGAAGTATTTTTATGTTGTAAAATATGTATGGTTGTATGTTTGCTATTCTATTGATAATCCTAATCTAATGATATCTTCATCTAGCCTTCGTTTCCCTTATATATGTGGGAAGTAACAAGCTTCAATCCTTTACAAATTTGTTTTGTTTCTTAACTAAAATGCTTAATAACTGTCTAAAACATAAACAATAAAACTGAGAAGTCCACAAATAATCTATGATGCATCATGATCCATTAATCTCCATTAGGTGCTTGTGATCATTGAAGATCTATTCAAGGTCCATACTCCATGATAATGCATCAGATACTATGAGACTTTGATAACCTATACTCCTTACTTGGCTCATGCGATAAACAAATCAACCTTCGATAAATGTTCAATGTTTCCCATTTTTGTATAAGTATCAACATTGCTAATGATATCCTTCATAGCATATTCAAAATGAAAATTTCATCCTAGTTGCACATGTACAATCTCTATCACCCCTTCTTCACATTAATTTCATCAAGAGCCACTATAAAATATATAGAAATTTCATATTTCCACACATCTTGATCCTTCAACTCCCTTTCATCAAAGAATCTTGGTAAAGCCATGCTCAAATGCTAGTTGAAACCATCTAGTTCTTGTGTCAACATGTTGTGGAAGGGATCATGCATTTTCATCAGTTCTTGGTGCTCATCAAGAATTTTCTCACCATATTCCCTTTGGATTTTATTTGTTCTTGTATCTCTTTCATCCTATCATGTAATCTAGCATGTTCCTAGTATGCTATGAATGTCTTACTATGAATAACCTAGACCTTGTCAGTTTTATTGAACATCTTATCAAATCTCTTGCATACCAACTATGAAGCCATTTCAATTTTATTGGTATTTAGTTATTTTATTAATTCTTCATTTTTCTTCTAAATCATGTCATGCTTCTGCATCCAATATATGGTTTCAAAAATAGCCTCTAGTACTTTTCTTTCACAATCTATCAATGGAGAATAAAGGCATGAGGAGGAAGGCGTCTTGTCTCTCTAGTTAATTACCTCTTGTTTTAATCTCTCATTTTTAGAAGCCAAACCCTTAGTATCTCTTATCTATTTATCAATCCAAGCATTGGTGAATTTAGCAACATTGACATTCAATTCAATAGTTTCAATGAAATCTACATCCCCTACTCTTTGCACTAAAAGATGTCTGAATACTTGATTAGGATTTTCAATACATGAGGGCCTTTTCCCTGGTGGGTAAAGGGCCCAAATCTACAGAGTAGCATTATATGGATTATACCTTGAGCTAGTACATATCTTGTCACTAGCCTCTTTTGTTAGGTGCAAGGTTTAATTGTCCCTTTGCATGAAACTATCAAAGACTATGGCCAAGTTAATATCCCATCTGGGGAGGAGCATAACCCAAGCTTCCTGTAGCAATTCTCTTCCTCTTTCAGGGGTGATGCCTTCCATCTCCCTATCAACTTCTTCTTGTAATTATTTTAAGGCATTGGCTTCCTCCTCAGGGTTAATTTCTTTTCCTTTTTCTCTTGTCATTTTCCCTTTGTATTCATAAATGAATGACTTGAATTCTTGGGTTTGAATGAATGAATCATCTAATATAAACTCTTGTATTTCCCGATGTCTCACATCATTAGAGATTATCTAAGGCCTAAAATGAGATTATACTCCATTTTGGTGGTAGTTCATACTGGGGAATGGTAGGAGTAGTAATTTGTGTAACCTCGTTCTCCTCTTCAGTGTCATCTTCAACTATAATAGGAGTTTCAACTAAAAAACTAGCATCAAATGTGGATTGTGGTGACAAATGACTTAAAGGTATTATGTTTTCAAATTGTTTTGTAAAACAAGAATTTATCTTCTTCTCAAAGGCTATGAGGGGTACATCTTTATTGAATTCTTCTTCATGTAGGATCAACTACTCCACTCTTTTCATAGGATCATATATTTCATGAAAGGCATCTGGGTACAATGGATCATGGCCTTTCCTCCATGTCTCTGCCATCATTGTCTTGTTGTATGTATCCTTTCTCATCATCACTTGAGTTTCATCATAGTTCCTAATTACATCATCTACAAAAAAATACATGCTCATATCTTTTTAACTTTTTTGTCATTTTTGCATTATGAATGAAATGTGCAGGGTCAAAAATTTCCCTCTTGTTTCCTAGTAGCATGCCATAGTAGTATATCTTGCTTCCTACTAAATTATATCCCTTGTCAGAAATGATAGTGAAATCACCAAAACAAAAAGTGGAAGGCATGAGATATTTTTTTCCATAACTCTTAAGGTGCATATAATTTGAATAAGACAATTGCCTCACTATCTCTAAATATGCAACTCTATTTGGAACTATTTTAGGTAGAAGGAATGGAGCTTCCTCAAACCCATATACTATCTTTGGTTTTTCTCTTTAGGCCTAAAAAATATTCATATCTCAGGGAACAAATTAAAATCACAATGGTGACCAAACAATTTTTATAGCCACTTCATGAAATATTCTTCAAAGTACAAATAATGGGACCTCCCACATCTACTATCCCAAATTGAGGTCCACATTTTTGTTTCCCTTATGTTCTCATCATCATCCAAGTATTTGATTTTCAATTCTTCTCCCCACATCCCCATTGCTTGTCCCTCATACAAGATCATATGCATAAGCAAGGAGTATTGTCTGAAATTCATTTAATCACTATTATTTTTAAGGCATCAAGTGAAGAGTTTATAACCTCTGCTAAGCACTCTGCATAGTCAAATGACCTAGCATTTTGGATTTGAACATTTTTTTCCATAACCATAGGAGCAATGACCCTCTTAGCAGGGATATCAATTCCCAAGACTTGTCTAGTAGAATAATAAGTATATTGATAGTATTCCTCAAATAAATCCACATAAAATGGAGGTCATTCATTGCTAGAAAATATTTTGAGTTGATTTCTTGCATCCCAGGGTCTATCCAAGGGTAATTTCCACCTTTAATAACTTGTATCAATGATTCAATATTCTTCCAAAAGATCCCTTATTCTTAATGGCATTTTCTTATAAGTATCCAACTGAAAAATCATACAAATATAATCTCTAGTGATGAGGATAAACTGTGATACATCACGTGAATGAATCTACCTTGTCTTAGGGTTATAAATTTTTCCCAACACTTTGATTAAATCCACATTGAAAAATACATTTGGTACTTCCAACCTTCCTAAGTTCATATTACATGGGTTCGACATAGGTCTATACCTATATTTCTTTATGTGATGATATATGAATAAGTCGCACCCTCACTATGGAGTCCATACATCTTCTAAGTTCTTATGATTATCTACCAACTTCTCAATTGAATGGTTTAGCTAGCTTAATCATCTTGAATTTAGATTAGAACTGGGACATTTCTCAATTAAATCTTGATTTAGTGGTCTCATCTCAGTTTTCTGTCTCTTTTCTTTTGGTTTTTCTAGTGTTTCTTCCATTTTTTAATCCTAGCTCTACTAAAATTTAGATAAACTTCAATAAAATATTCAGTTAAGTCTTGGATACTTACTTGAATGAGTGTCACCTTCTCCAACCTTCTCACTATCATTCAACCCCACATCCCCAATTTTCAGCTCCAACTTATTAAGATTTTGAGATCTTATGAGTGATATATGTTCAAGATTTGGCACACTTCCATAATTTCTTGTTAATAAATTTTATTTGCACCAAATTTATAATCAGTGATATTCATTAATGTTAGTTATCTCTTTGAACACTTCACTAGTCATGCCAACCAAATGAGAAGTACTTTTCATTGTGTTGAAGAGACATTATTCATTCTTTCGTCGATACCATGTTCTCTCTTTGACATGCTTGTGTTGTTATTCCTTTATGGAGTTTTGAAGAGACATCATATTATTTCTCTTTGACATTGCACAGTCTTTTTGAAGACTTCATCCATGGTTTTATCACTTTTCTCATATTCTTTCTTTCTAGGTTATCAAAGTTTCAAAGAGACTTGTGACCATCTCCCTTCAATTTTCCAATGTCACTTCAAAAATCACTTCCTTTCTATTCATTTGAGTTTTGAAGAGACCTTTTTACATTTTTTCCCAATACGAGCTCCTCTCTTCAATATTTCTTTATGCCTTACTTTAGAGTTTTGAAGAGACATGTTATTACTTCTCTCTGAAATTATTCCTTTAGTGTTATTTTTCTACCTTCTTTGCATCCCTTATCTAGTGTTTGAAGTGATTGAAGAGAATATTATTAATTTCCTCACGATATAAGCTTGTCTCTTTGACATTTTTTTCTCAACTATTTTTGTAGTGTTGAAGAGACTTTCACACTACTCGGCCTGATAATTCACTATCTCTTCAAAATTATATCATGTTCACCTTGCCTTGCTTTTGAGAATTTATTGCGTAATAATCATTTATGTTCGTGAGATGTTTCTTTGTTTCTTGAATGCCAAAGTAATTTAGCATCCTTAAAATATCGACATTTCTCTGTATTTTTTTTTATCAGAGAGACAAGATGACTTTTCACTTTGAAATACCCAGGTCTCTTCGAAATATTGCTTTTCAAGATATTGGAGAGAATTTAGGATATGTTACTTCAAAGTGTGCTAGTCTCACTGATATTTTTTGTTTTCTTGTTTTATTGACTTATTGGAGAGATTGTAGTGTAATTATCATCAAAATGGCATTGTTCTTCCAAAATGAGTTCCTAGTAATGGACTTAAGGGGATGCATGTGTTCAAGCAACGACTATGGGGATGGTGATTTTTGAATGACAATTTTTAATAGAATGGACTAAGGAGATTGCAATAATAATATTTTCAAGTTTATTAGATAAAAATGATGATTTTAAAGGAGGATTCATATGGTGTAAAATAAAGTGATCCTATCGAGGTGGTGAGGACTAGTGAAAATTTGAGGTGGAATTTTGGTTCCAACAGTGGCTCTAATTGGGAATGAATGGGTGTGAGGACATTGCGAGAATTCATAGCTACTCTAGGACATAGACCATGGATGGAGTGGTAAGGAAAAAGAAAAAAGTATCCTAAAACTACTATGCATGGAATAATATTTCCCTTAAGGAAAGAAATACTTCAAGAATTATCCATGCACTTCCAATTCTTGACTTTCTCCTATCATGTTTTGCACAAAGTATGAGTCTTCCCCACATTTTTCAGTGATAGTAAATGGTCCAAGCCATAAGGCTTCAAATTTACCATGCTTTTTTTTTCTCTTGGCCTCTAGCATTTAACATAAGAACCATATCCCCTATTTGAAATTTTCTTTCTTTTGATCTCTTATCAAATAGGTATTTAATCTATGACTACAATTCTTGATTGTGCTCCTATGCTAGATGTCTAACTTCTTCCAATTCTGCCAACTGTTCCATTCTATCCTCCATGGGTTCAAGAATTTCTAAGTCCTAATGTAGTATAAACTTATATACTAGTAAAAGGTTTTGTAAAGGAACCCTAGCTTGGATCCCATATACTAGTTTGAAAGGATATTTTCTATTAGCCTTCTTTATTGTGATCCTATCTACCCAAACTACTAGTCTCAGCTTAGAGTCTCACACCTTTTTATTAGTGTCCAACATCCTCTTGATTAGCTTTATAATACTTTTATTGTTGGACTCAACCTATCCATTTTCTTGGGGATTATATGCTGAAGCATACGGGATTGTTATACCATATGATTCACAAAAATTTTTGAATTCATTTGATCTAAAGCACATACCATTTTATGTTATCAACCTTAAAGGGACTCCAAATCTAGTAATGATGTTTTCCAATAGGAAATTTATTACAACCTTGCTAGTAGCCTACTTTTTTGGTATAGCCTCTATCCACTTTGTGAAGTAATAAGTGGCTACTAAGATCCACTTATGCCCACCACTAGATTTTTCTATACTCTCACCTATGAAATCAATTCCCCATTGGTGGAATAGGGCCTCTACTTGCATGGGTCTTAGTGGTAATGCTCCTTGATATTGCATTTTTCCAAAAAATCATTGGCATGCTCCACATTTCCTTACATAACTATAGGCATCATTGAAGACCCTAGGCCAATAATAACCTACTCTCGATACCTTGTGTGCAGTGGTCTTCACTTAATAGTGTCCTCCACACACACCATCATGCATTTCCTTCATGACATGGTTTGATTGTACTTCATCTAAGCACAATAACAACACACCATCCATGTTTTTCTAATATAAGTCTCCATTCATGAAAACATATTTTGAAGCATGAAATTTTAAGGTTCTTCTCTGATTGTTATTCAACCCTTCTAGATGTTTCATATGTTTAAGGTAATATCCAATGTCAATGAACCATTATGTGTTTTCTATTTTTGATACCCAATTTTCTTCCCCTTCTACAATGCAAATCTATGCAACTTCTAGGTTTGACTCAACCATCAACTTTTCTAGCCCCTTTCCTCTCACCAATTTAGTAATTTGGATGTTTATGTTGAGCTCTTAGATATGATTGATCTAGCGAAAAACTCTTCTTGTCACCTCTATTTGTGAAAAATCATCTTTCACTACAACATTTGGTACATAAGCAATAACTTCTACTCCCACCAAATAAGGCCTAAATGTCTTTATTTCTTTTACTAGGGCGTAAGCTTTCTTCTTAGTAATATCATAATTTAGTTATGCTCCTTGTAATGATTTGCTAAAGAATGAAATAAGTTGTCCATATCCATCACTTTTCTTTTGTAACATGATGGTTGCTATTGTGTCCAGAATTATGCAAAGGAGAATATCTAGAAGGGTTTGTCAAATTCTAGGGATTTCAGTACTAGTGCTTCTTTGATAGCTCTTTTGATTGAAACAAAGGAATCAATAGTTTCCTCTTTCTAATCAATTTTGGCACCCTTTTCTAACATCTTCGAGATTGATTTTACAATCTCTACAAAATTTGAAATAAATCTACAAAAAAGGTTGATCTATCCAAAGAAGGACTGGATAGCTTTCACAATCTTAGGGATGGGGATTTTTTTAATATTTTTCACCCTTTCCGTATCAATTCGTATTACATCCTTTGAGACAATATTCCCCAATAATTTTCCTTCTGTGATATAAAAATGACATTTTTTTGGGTTTAAAGAGATGCCATATTCTAGTGCTCTGATGAATATCTTTTGTAAATGTGCACAATGATCTTCATTCTTAGAATATGCTATCAGATCATCCTAATATACCACCATTAGAGCATTGATAAATTATGCAAAGGCCACATCCATGTCCCTTTGGAATGTTTCTCCAACATCAAGGTAATACCAAAAGGAATTCTTAAATAGAAATATGTTCACTAAGGCATGGTCAAAGTAGTTTTATATTGCTCTAACTCCTTGAACTTTACATAATTATATCCTAAGAAACCACCCATCATGGATAGGATTTTACATCATGTCACCCTCTACAACATTGCCTCCATGTTTGGCAGAGTGTAGTCTTGAGTTATGCCACATTTAGATTTCTAAAGTCTACACACAATATTATATCTCCATTGTTCTTTCTTATGACTACTAAGTTAGATATCCAAGAGGAATGTCTAATTGGTTTAATGAAGCCTCCATTCCTTTACTTCATAAGCTCCTATTGCATCTTTGGTACCAATGTAGGGTTTATGGATTATTGTTTTTTTTTAATGGTTTAGCATCAATTTTTAATGGAATTTCATGTTGAAAGATATATTCTCTATATGCTTTGAGGTCATCATATGACTAGGAAAAAACATATTTATATTTCTAGAGTAAGACTATAAGCATCTCTCTCACTTTGGGACTGATCCTCTTGCTAATGTATACTTTCTTGGGAGCAAGTTTTGTTCCAAGGTTAATTTCTTCAACATCCTCCTCTTTAACAGGTGTAGGATTTAGATTAAACCTATCATGTTTGTCAAATACTCTCTCTAATGCCACAAAACCTTTTGTAATTTTGTTATTCTTGAGTTGTACTTCTTTCCCAAAGACAGTTTCCTTGCCATCTACCTTTTCTACAAATGCATTGAAGTCTATCACCTGAGATTCATATTGATCAATGCAATAGATGAACTTGATTAGATCATATTCATTGAATACCTACAAGTTATATATGTTATCTGTGTTAGTAGTCCTTGTCTTAAATTCCACCTTAGTGATTCCTGCTAAGTGTATCCAACCCTTATCTCCTATAAGTAGAGACCTTATCTATTGAATATGGATCCACAACTTCATGCATTAATACTCTAGTCATTTTATTCCTCATTCACTTATGTTTCATTTCATTTTGGCTTGATCTTACTATCTCTTTGCATTAATTTCACCATCTTCACATCAAAGAATCTTGGAGCTTATCATAAGGGACTAGGAAAGGGCCACTTTCCACATCAAAGTGACACTAATCCCCTTGTGGAATGGAGGTCTGATCTACTTTTTTTGTTTACATGCTTTCATTTTATTTCTTTTGTGCTTTTGTTTCATGTTTTCATCTTTCAATATGGTCAAGAATTTCTTAGGGAATGATATTTGTGCTTATTTTAATGAATAATGCTCTTGTGTTTGTCTATGTTTAGTTAGGTACTGGTTATCATTCACAATATTTTTCTATTCCTTGGCATTGGTTATTTTTGTTAAATTCAACTTTGGATAATATTGGGTGGATGTCATGCCCGATCAAAGAAGATAATATTTGAAGAATTTCATGGTTGGGTGTCATGCATTATCAAAGAAGAGAAGAGTTGAAGAAATTCAAGGTTGGCTTCCATTGTTAGGATTTAGGTGCCATCAACCTTGTAAATCCTTTAATTAATTATTCTCCTAAAGTTATTTCAACAATTACCCATAAGAGGTGAAACCATTTAACCAACGATGGTGAAAGAGACAATGTAAATGTAGTGTTACCGTTACCATCTGTCATTTAGGAAAAGGACAAAATAGCTAGGCGTCCCACTTGGAATCTTCTAGAATGAGGTTGTTAGGATGTTGTAAGAGCATCTATGACATGTATGACATTTTTCATAAGATGCTATGACAGTATGATAGATTCCTATGACAAGTATGAGAGATTCCTATGACATAATATGCTTTATTTGACCCTAGGTGTTCATGCATAAGTTATGCCTTATGATAGTTGTAAGAGCATCTAGAAGACGCTATTTTTAGGACATCATGACCATTTCATGAAGGGAGTCGTGGGTTTTTCTAAGTGGTATTTCTGCCTATTTTTTGGTGAAACCATGGTGGCTTTCATCCTCAAAGTGTATCATATGAAGTTTAACATTCCTGTCAAGAATAAAAATTGGAAGGAAAGTGATCTTTATTTATTTATTTTTATCTGAGACCACCAGCCTCCTTAAATTTCAGAGCTTAAACTTTTAAGCTGAACCGGTCTACCAAATTCATGAGACCACCAATTTTAAAATATTCCTAAAATATCTCAGCAGCACTCAATGAATTTTTTTTTTAAACCTCCATCTATAAGACCCAGCTTTAATCCTAAATATTTGTTTTTTAATCCAGAAACCAACCTGAGCCTAATCAAAAAGACTTTTTCCAGATTGTCTCTCTCTCGTGACACAAATCGGATTTGTAAGGAAAATCTACCGCAGTTTATCCAGCCCCACACCCACTGCAGTTTATTCAGCCCCACACTCATAAGAACATAATCCGGCCTTCTATCCCTGCCAAAAAAGAAAGTGGTTGTTATCTGAGGACAGAAACCCATCAAAGGTGATGTTTTCCATTGGTGAAATGGAAAATAGAGTATGGCTGCTCAAGGAAAAGAATCCTATTTGAGATACACGGGAGCTTTTTGAATATTCAAAACTATAAAAATCTAGGTGGAAGAAAATTTGAAACCCTTGAGATCTATAAGGTAATCTCAGGATCTCAAAACGATACTTCACGGCCATCTTCTCCACCAAACAAGAATAAGAGCTAGTTTTCAGGGAGGCCCGCAGTCCATGAAAAAATCAGATCTTTCGATGAAACACTAATCTCCCACCTTCAATCCCAGAGAGATCTTCGAAGCATAAGTCCTATTGGTTAACTGTTAAGCTGCCCTTGCTTTCTAGTGAATATTGGCAAGAATCCACCCTCAGAAAAATTGGAGCAGCAACAAGTACGTAAATTACTGACCTTATATTCACCAAGTATCCTAGTATTCTTAACTATAGGATCTGTGTCAACAATTTCCTGGACAAATTGTTGCTTGACTGTTTTCTTTGATAGGGATGCGGTTTGAATGGGAGCAGCCAGTAGATGATTTTTCCTTTTCACTAAGCACTCTATTGCTATCTTGAATCATGGAAAGATCAATGGGAGCAGCCAGTAGATGAAAAAAAACATTTACATCCAGAAGCATTCTATAGCTATCATGAATTATGGAAAGAATATGTTTCTTATAAAATAATTCACTTTTGCTGTAGCATTTACAGTAAATAGATGGACACAGATTCAAAAGGAACACTCCATATATCCTTGAGGAGAGCAATACCGAAAGCAACAAGAGAATAACCCCACCAGTCAATTACTGAGATGGTATATCTGCCACAAAAAAACTAATTTGAAGTGTTAGCTAAACTGGTTATTGTTGTAGAATGAAGGCTTAATGTATATTTTAAAAGTTAGAAGGCAACAAGAGAATAACCCTGAAGAAAAGAGAACTTCAGGCTTCGAAACAAAATATCTTCAATAAATTTTTAGTTGTAGAAACCTACTAAATTTCCAAATAATTCTCCTCTGTTATGCTGGATCATTGATGGGAGCATGGGCTTTGCTCGTTCTTTCTTTCTTGCAAACATTTTTCTCATATTTTCAAGCTTCACATAAAAAGTGAACTCTAGTACGCATAACTTTTCTTTACAATATTTCATGTCTGTGGCTTCAATTCCTACTATCTGTAATATACTCCTGGTTGTGAGTTCAAGGCCTAGTCACTAGCCAGTCCAGTTTTGGCTGGCAAATGAACGGCATAAACTATATCCATATATATATATATATATGGTGTGCAGCTTATGAATTCAAAATCTTGTAATATATTCTTCCAAAGGTGTAGAGTGAACACATTTGTGTTTCTGTCTGTTCCAAACAGAAACACATTCCTCTGTTATTTACATTGTCGATTCCCCTGTTTTTTCCACTCTTGTTCATTAATTCAGAGATTTGATATAATTTTGATTATGATGAAAGAGACTGCTTTATTAGATTACCCAAGCACAGTGCACACACAACTCACAAGTGACAGGACCAATGAGATATAATTGAGATTCCTGTGTAATTTATTGGGATACTATACTTAAAGTGGTTTGCAAGAGTCGAGAATGTGAGTCTCTCAAACAGTGGTGAATGTCAACAACTCGACTTCACACAAACTTCATCTTCTACAACAACAATGACATCCATGTTGTCAGAAGATATTACCAAATTTTTTGCTACGCCTTGTAGCATTGAACACTTCATGTAGCCATAATTCAAGGAATTTCTCTAAATTGCTTCAAGGAACCCAAAGTCAGTTCCTGTAACAATAAAGGCCAATTTGTTTGAATTTTCAAGAAGAGGGATTAACTCATAGTTGTCAAACTTCAGACTATTCCATACCCTCTGCACCTCCCTGGCACTCTCCTCTCAAAAGTAACTATTATAATCCTCCATCCTAGCCCTAAGCTGATTGGAACAAGGATCTCACTTTGGAGATGTTGGAATATTAACCCTAACTGCTGCCGTCCCCGCCAACCACTGCCCGCTATATCGCAATCAATAAATTAGCCATTGCGATACCGCGAGAGTCTTCGGTAATGTTTTTGTTTTATATCAACCGCCTGTCGTACCTCCAGCCAATGCCCGCTATATCGCAATCAATAAAATATTCATCGCGATATCACGGGAGACTCAGTAAAAGCTTGTTTTATTTTTAACCGCCGCAGTTTACTGGGCCGTCAACTAACCGCTGCCCGCAATATCGCAATCAAGATTTTAACCATCGCGATACCGTGGGGAACTATGGAGAAAGCCGCCACCGCCAAAGGAAATATCAGGATGCGAAAGATTTAATAGTTAAGTTTGAATATTATGAAAAGGACATTGTATTAAATGCATTTTGACGGGGGAAAAGTTAGTTAGGTGAATTTGAAAAATTGTATTCGTTTCCTCTCATCCGTGAAAATTCTTCACGTGACTTTTTACCTTAGTATATATTTTGTAATTGTAATTTTTTTTAACAGAGGAATGTGAATGTGAGCAAACAAAAAATTACGAGCAGCAGCTCTGTGTGTTGAAAAAAATATATTTTATGTTTTAATATTTACTGAGTGTTAAATTTAATTCCTCCTCTGCCTCTGTGCCTTCACGTGGTATCAGAGCAAGTTCGAGTATCAGAGCTTAGTTCGAGTATCAGAGCAAAGTAGATTATCTGGGTAAATTTCAAAAATGGCAGCAAGCACAAGCTTGACAAACCCACAAATTCCACAGTTTAATGGGAAGAATTATGAGTACTGGTCAATTACAATGAAAGCACTATTTAGTTCACAAGATATATGGGATTTAGTAGAGAATGGATTTCCAGAGCCAGCAGATGCAGTAGCATACAATGCTTTAACACAAGCAGAGAAAGACTTATTAAAGGACACAAGGAAGAAAGACTCAAAGACTTTATTTTATCTGTTTCAAGCTGTACATGAGAGCATTTTCCAAGGATTTCAGCTGCAACAAAATCCAAACAAGCATGAGACATACTTCAAACAGCCTATCAAGGCATGGCAAAAGTTAAAACAGCAAAGCTACAAATGCTGAGAAGAGATTTTGAAACAATATGTATGAAGGACAATGAATCTGTAGATTCATTCTACACCCAAGTCATTGGGGTGGTAAATCAAATTAGGTCTCATGGAGAAAATCTGGAAGATACCAGAGTTGTTGAAAAGGTTTTAAGGAGTTTGCCCACAAAATTTCTACCGGTTGTAGTTGCTATAGAGGAGACAAAGGATCTCTCACAGTTCTCAGTTGATGAGCTGTATGCATCTCTAATTTCTCATGAACAAAGGCTGAAAAGGTCAGCAGATACATCACTGGAGCATGCTTTCAAAACTCAGGCTTCAGTCAGTCAAGGAAGAGGCAGAGGTAGATCAAGAGGAAGAGGAAGAAACTCTTACAGAGGTGAAAGATACAGTTTATCAAGCTCAAATGGAAGAGGCAGCAATCAAGGCTCAAGCCAAAACTCAACACAGAATCAGTCACAAAATCAAAGGTATGAGAAATCTCAAGTCCAATGTCACTACTGTAAAAAATATGGGCATTATATGAATGAGTGTAGAAAGAAGCAGTATGATAATAATAGACAAAATGCAAATTTTTCAAGAGAAGGTCAAAATCAGGATTCAGATAAGAGAACAATGTTTTTAGCTTGTAATGTTGCTCAAGCAAATGAAAAAGATGTATGGTTTTTAGATTCAGGCTGTAGCAATCATATGACAGGGAATCTAGAAATGTTTTCAAGTTTAAATGAGAATGTAAACTCTGATGTTACATTGGGTAATGACAACAAAGTGTCAGTCAAAGGAAAAGGAGATGTCAATATTCTAACTAAACAGGGGGAGAAAAAATATATTTCAGATGTGTATTTTGTTCCTGGTCTAAAACATAATTTAATGAGTGTAGGGCAACTGGTTCAAAAAGGGTATAGAGTAACCTTCAAGAATGGTCTATGCACAATTTTAGACAAATACCCAAGCAACCAGCTTATTGCAAAAGTCAGAATGACAAACAATAGAATGTTTCCCTTAAAGATAAGGCCAGATTTGAATATAAATTATGCTCAAGCACAACACTTAATGAATTCACAAGTGGGTAGAAAAGAAACTACAGCAGTAGTGCAGACAATCTTTCAAGCTGAGATAAAAGATGAAAACTGGTTATGGCACCTGAGATTTGGTCATCTCAACTTTGGAGGTTTAAATTTACTTCATAGGAAAGGTATGGTCAAGGGACTACCTTTAATAGAAAAACCAGAAAGGGTATGTGAAGGGTGCATTTAGGAAAACAACATAGAGAATCATTTCCAGCAGGAAAGTCAACTAGAGCAAAAGCCCCTTTGGAAATTATACATTCAGATTTGTGTGGACCTATGCAAACACCTTCAATAGGTGGTAGTTTTTATTTTCTAACATTCATTGATGATTATTCAAGAAAAACATGGGTTTATTTTCTAAAGCAGAAAAATGAAGTGTTTGATCTGTTTCGTCAGTTCAAGAATTTGGTTGAAAAACAGTGGTTATTATATTAAAGTGTTGAGAACAGATAGAGGTGGTGAATATATTTCAAGAGAATTTTTTAATTTTTGCAAGGATCATGGAATTCACAAGCAATTCACAACTAGATACACACCTCAGCAAAATGGAGTAGCTGAAAGGAAAAACAGAACAATCATGGAAATGGCTAGAAGCATGTTGAAAGCCAAACACTTGTCAAATGAATATTGGGCAGAAGCAATTTCTTGTGCAGCCTATATAATGAATAGGTGTCCAACAAAAAGTGTCATGAATATGGTACCTGAAGAAGCATGGACAGGAAGAAAACATAGTGTTACTCACATGAGAGTATTTGGATGTGTAGCATATGCACATGTGCCTGATGAATTGAGAAGGAAGCTAGATAACAAAGGAGAAAAATGTATATTTGTAGGATACAGTGAAGAATCCAAAGCATATAAGCTTTATAATCCAACAACAAAGAAAGTTATAATTAGCAGAGATGTACAATTTGTAGAAGATGAAGCATGGGATGGAAGTATAGAGAAGACAATTAATATTTCAGCTAGTATACCTCAAGAGGAGAATGAAGTTCCAACATCAACAAATATTCCAACTATTGTGACTCCTCCCACTCCCATTCAAGCTCAGCAAAGTAGTCCACAAGTGACACCAGCATCGACTATAAGAACAGCCTCAATCATTCAAGGAAGCAGTCCAACAAGAGGACAACAAACACCATCTACAGCAGGACCATCAGGTCCACATTCTACAAGTTCAAGTGATATGTCAAATCCTACATTGGCAAGTCTGAGAAGACAGAAAATCAGAAGCATAAGAGATATATATGAGCAAAATGAAGGTGAGAATAATTCAGATCAGATTTCTCTTTGTGCATTTTATTCTCAAATAGAAGATCCAATTCATTTTGAAGATGCAGTCAAAGATGATAAATGGGTAAGTGCTATGGATGAAGAAATTGAAGCAATTGAGAAGAATCAGACATGGGAACTAGTCAGTCTTCCAAAAGACAAAGATGTTATTGGAGTGAAATGGATTTATAAAACCAAATTGAATGAAAAAGATGAAGTTCAGAAGCTTAAAGCAAGATTGGTTGTAAAGGGCTATTCACAACAGCCTGGAATTGACTACAATGAAACATTTGCACCAGTAGCACGATTGGATACTATAAGGATGATTTTAGCATTAGCAGCTCAGAATAAGTGGTCTGTATCTCAAATGGATGTAAAGTCAGCCTTTTTAAATGGTTATTTAGAAGAAGAAGTTTATGTGGATCAGCCACCTGGTATGAAATTCTGGGTCAAGAAGATAAAGTTTACAAATTGAAAAGGCACTGTATGGATTGAAGCAAGCCCCAAGAGCTTGGTACAGCAGAATAGACAGTTATCTTTTGATGAATGGATTTAATAGATGTAGCAGTTGAGCCCACAATGTATACAAAAATGAATGAAGAAGGTGAAATACTAATAGTATGCTTATATGTGGATGATTTAATATTCACTGGAAATTTGTCAATTGATCTGTTCAAGGCAGACATGAAGAAAGAATTTGAAATGACAGACTTAGGTCTGATGAAGTATTTTTGGGCATTGAGGTGAATCAAAATGAAAATGGTATTTTATTTCACAGTCAAAATATGCAAATGACATTTTGAAAAGGTTTAATATGATGAAGTGCAAAGCACCAACACCTACAGTGACAGGTCTGAAACTAAGCAAGGATGATAGAGGGTCTAATGTTGATCCAACTTTGTTTAAGAGGCTTGTTGGAAGTCTCATGTATCTCACAGCCACAAGGCCAGACATTATGTATGGAGTAAGTTTGATTTCTAGGTTTATGGAAACACCAAAAGACACCCATTGGAAAGCAGGGAAAAGAATTTTAAGGTATGTAAGTGGAACAAGAAATTTTGGCATCAAGTATTCAAGTTCAGATGAGTTCAAACTCATAGGATACACAGACAAAGGATCTGGGCAGCATTGATGACGTAAAAGCACGTCTGTTATGTATTTAATTTTGGGACGGAGTTGTCTCATGGTCTTCTAAGAAGCAGCCAATAGTTTGTCTTTCATCACCAAGCGAGTATGTGGCGTACACAAGATATCAAGCAAGATGGATGAGAAGAATTTTGAAAGAATTGCAAAATGAACAAATGGAGGCAACAAAAATTTACTGTGATAACAATTCAGCCATTGCTCTTTCAAAGAATCCAGTCTTTCATAAGAGAAGCAAACACATTGATACCAGGTATCATTTCATCAGAGAATTAATTAACAATGGTGATATATTTTTAGAATTTTGCAGATCAGAAGAGCAAAGTGCAGATATTTTTACAAAGCCGCTGGGAAGAGATAATTTTATTTTTCAAAGGAACAGATTGGGCATGGTGGACAGCGCAGTTATGCTTAAGGGGGAGTGTTGGAATATTAACCCTAACTGCTGCCGTCCCCGCCAACCACTGCCCGCTATATCGCAATCAATAAATTAGCCATTGCGATACCGCGGGAGTCTTCGGTAATGTTTTTGTTTTATATCAACCGCCTGCCGTACCTCCAGCCAATGCCCGCTATATCGCAATCAATAAAATATTCATCGCGATATCACAGGAGACTCAGTAAAAGCTTGTTTTATTTTTAACCGCCGCAGTTTACCGGGCCGTCAACTAACCGCTGCCCGCAATATCGCAATCAAGATTTTAACCATCGCGATACCGCGGGGAACTATGGAGAAAGCCGCCACCGCCAAAGGAAATATCAGGATGCGAAAGATTTAATAGTTAAGTTTGAATATTATGAAAAGGACATTGTATTAAATGCATTTTGACGGGGGAAAAGTTAGTTAGGTGAATTTGAAAAATTGTATTTGTTTCCTCTCATCCGTGAAAATTCTTCACGTGACTTTTTACCTTAGTATATATTTTGTAATTGTAATTTTTTTTAACAGAGGAATGTGAATGTGAGCAAACAAAAAATTACGAGCAGCAGCTCTCTGTGTTGAAAAAAATATATTTTATGTTTTAATATTTACTGAGTGTTAAATTTAATTCCTCCTCTGCCTCTGTGCCTTCAGGAGAGACCATCGGCTCTTCCCAGAGCCCTCCCACCTTAATCAAAACTCTTTTCTAGAACGGCTCTCTTTCGGGCCACACATAAGTTTTGTAGGGAAAATCTGCTTCAGTTTATTCAGCACGACACCCATAAGAAGATAATCAAGCGCAGCCAAAAAGGAAAATGGTTATTACCTTAGGATGGAAAACCATCGAAGGTGATGTTTTCCATTGATGAAATGGAAAATAGATTATGGCTGGTTAAGGATAATGTCGTTAATTGCAGATTTAGGGAGGCCATTTGAATATCGAAAACTTTAAAATTTTGAAAGCAATTTAATTATTTATGAACATTGTTATTAGATTAGTAGTTTGTTAGAAGGCAGTTGTTCAAATTAGTTGTTTGATTAGTTGGATTCAATTATGAATTCTAATGTATAAATGAGTAGTTTGGATCAATGAATTTTAATGAGGAGTTTGTTTGGTTTGGTGAAGTCCAAATTAGCAAGGTTCTCTCACATATTCGAAAATGATGTCTTTTGCTACTAACTTCTTTTTGCATGTATTTGCAAAATTAGAAGTTCACTATTTGGGTCGATTTTTCCATTTATTAGAGATGAGACTGATTTATAAATATTGGTTGCTGTTCAAATATGTATGGTATTGAGAATTAATAAAAGAGATAATCCCTGAAAGTGGATGTAGCCATTATTGGGTGAACCACTATAAATTTTGTGTTTTTCTGTGCCTTTTAAATCTTTTAATTTTTATTCTTATTTTCTGCAATTTTCTTTTTAATTTGATTCTACAATTTTCATCAACAATTGGTATCAAAGCCTAGTGGAGAAACTTGGTGTTGAAATTCAGTGAAGAATTTATGGAGCCATGAAAGATGTAGAAAAATGGAAGATTGGAAAATTTTTAGGTGAAAAATTCGGTCTATGGAAGCTACAGTTGGAGTCATTGCTCATCAAGCAAGATCTCTCAAATGCATTGGCTAGAAAAGTCAAAGGGAAAGGTTCTTTGTCAGATGAAGATTGAGAAAAATTGGACAAGAAAGCAAGAGCTACCATTTTTTTTCGATGTCCAATAATGTTTTATTTAATGTCTCAGCTGAGAAGACAATGCAGGAGTTGTAGGAGAAACTCTCTTCAATGTATGAGATGACATCGGCTTCGAATAAGGTATTCATTATGAAAAAGTTGTATAATTTGAAAATGCGAGGAGGGATTATGTCTAATCATTTAAATGAATTTAATACATTAGTCACCTAGTTGATTTATGTTGGTATTAATTTAGATGATGAGATCAACGTGATTTTATTACTATGTTCTTTACCGAATAGTTGGGAAGGTGTGGTGATGGCAGTGAGCACTTCGATGGTTGCCAAAAGAAAATTAAAATTTGATGATGTTGCAGTCACTCTTCTCAATGAAGATATGAGGAGAAAAAATCAAGATCCCTCATCCAATGATGTGTTCACTGTTGTAAGTAGTGGTAATAGAGGAAGGGGTCAAAATAAAGAAAAAAATAGTAACAGAGGAAGATCGAAGTCCAGGGGCAGAAATGGTGATTTTTGGTTTTGTCGCAAACTAGGTCACATAAAAAAGAATTGTTGGAACTATAAAAAGGCACAATAAAAGGTGATCAATAATGAAGCCAACACAACATACCAAGAAGATGCAAGTGTTCTTGTTTTAACCAAAGAAGAAATTCCAACTAATGTTTGGGTGTTTGATTTAGGTTCATCGTTCCATGTCACTTCATACAAAGAGTATTTCAAAAATTTACAAATTAGTGACTTCAATAAGGTTTTTCTTGCTAACAATGAATCTTATGATGTTGTTGAAAAAGGGGATATTTCATTAAAACTGAAAAATGGATATACTTGGTTGTTACTTGATGTTAGATATGTTCCTAAGCTCAAAAAGAATGTAATCTTGGCTAGACAATTAGGTTCTCAAGGTTGTGAAATTAGTTTTGAATCAAATAGATGCAAAGTAAAAAAGGGGACCTTGGTAATTGCAAGGGGCAACAAATTAGGCACCTTGTATGTAATAGAGAGTCATGTTGAAGTGGGAGTTGTTCATCCTACTTCATATTCATCATTGTGGACTTCCAAGTAAAGGTCTTTGGATCAATTAGATGTTGAAACTGATTTTGTTATTAATAATTTTCTTAGTATGTTTGACACTGATAGTTTTGGGGATCAGTTAGATGATGGTGAGCAGGTTGATGCCATAAAACCTGGGGTAAATGAAATTAATGGTAATGAGAGTGAAACTTTGAAGGTGATCAAAGATGAGACCATTTGTAATGGTGATTAGAGTGAAAGTTTGTAATCAGTTTGTAATTGTGCTTGTAGTGAAACTTATGCATTTGGAAATATGTCGACCACCATGGAAGATGAAGCAACTAAAGCTAAGAAGACTATTGTCAAAGTTGGCAGTGAATTTGGTGGAATTGCTCAATTTTTTGTGTTCTTGATTTTCTGTTTTTCATTTTTACTTACCTTTTAGCAACAAAGAGCTCTAATATTCAGGCATTAGACAGTGTTGCTGGCATAGGATGTACATAACTACAAAATTGGAAGCAGAGCATTGGAAGGCTGAATTAGAAGATGTTGATATTGGAATGTATGAAGGAGAAAATGAATAGTTTAATACGGTGCTTAAGATTGATTGACGATCCACTAGTGCTACTAAGAGAGGTGGGCTTAGGGATAGGCTTATGGAGTTTTCAAAGTAATGATTGAAAATGGAGGGGATATCTTTGAGTAGCTATTTGGTCTTCAAGTGGGAGATTGTTGGGTTCGGTGAAACCCAAATTAGCAAGTTTCTCTCACATATTCGAAAAGGATGCCTTTTGCAACTGACTTCTTTTTGCATGTATTTGCAAAATTACAAGTTGACCGTTTTGGTGGATTTTTCCATTTATTGGAGATGAAACTGATTTATAAATATTGGTTGTTGCTCAAATATGTATGGTATTTAGGATTAATAAAAAGGATAATCTCTAAAAGTGGACGTAGCCATAATTGGGCGAACCCCTATAAATCTTATGTTCTTTTATGTCTTTTAAATCTTTTAATTTCTATTCTTATTTTCTACAATTTTCTTTTCATTTGATTCTGCAATTTTCATCAACAGAGTTTTGGTGCACCCTCCAATTATCTCTACATTTTTGTGTGTTGATGATCTATAGATCATCATTAGGATTTTGTAATTGTTTGATACTAGATCATAGGAGGGTGGAGAACCTTGCAAAGGAGATCAATCATTGTTGACTCATAAAGGAGAGAACAAAAAATAAACAGAGGACCAAAAATCTCAACATGTCAAACTCATTCATTCATATATATATATATATATATATATATATATATATATATATATATATATATATATATACATTGCATAACATGCTGTAGCAGAGGACAAGAAAAGGGTGTGTTTTTTGTGTGAAGGCATAGTAATTGTGTATACCATTTTGCAACATTGGCTTTCTGAACACCTAAAATAGTGCGGTTCCCCATTGCCATCGCATATCACTTGGAAGCCCAAACATAGGGCTGAATGGTTACAAAGAGCAAGGAATTGTTGTCTTTTTCTATAAAGAGTAATTGGTTGAATTGGTCAGTGATGAGAAATTACAATTTGCTAAGGGCATATATATTTTTTCAGGTATGGATGAAATGTTGGAAGGTGATAATTGCTAGTTTTTATGCATAATTTTTTTTTTGTTTTATTGCATGAGAAAGAGTGAAGAGGAGGGTGATAGAAGTAGATGAAAGAGTATTTTGATAAAAAAATGTAAAAGAGGGATTATCCGTCTAATTTTTTGAAGTACGATGAAAAATCATGCTACTGGTTTATATTTTTATGGGATCAATTTTTCTTATTGGAATATATATGCGAACTTTGTTAATGTTTAAGAATTTGTGATAAATTGTCAATAGATGGTATGAAGAGCTAGATGATATCATTGTATTAAGTAATCAACAAAAGGATAATTTAAGAAAAATGAACAAAAATTATTTCTTATTAGGTTCTTTTTTCAACAATTTCATTTCCTCTTTAATCATAATTTTGGGCACATACTATGACAATTTTTTGGCAAAGGCGACATTGTTTTGATTGATAAAATTTGAATTACTTTAATATTATTTGGAATTGGATGATATTCATCTATGAAGAGCATTTGTAATAAGAGTTTGTATACATAATACTTTTTTGGAAAAATGTCATGAGTTATCAAAAATTGTGGTATAGTTGACATGGTGATTTACATATGACAATTATGTTGTGGGTATTGTCATACATCATATATTTTTTTCACATATGAGGATGTTGTAGTAGTAGTTATAAAGTATTTTTTAATGCACGGATTCCAAAATTCATAATAAAATCAAAATATTCAACAATATTAATCAAATTAACAAGAAATAATCATGATTACATCAATATAGGAGTAATAATTCCATACAAGTCATGATGGAATATGACATATCATTCTTACATGAACAAAGTACAAGAGATAATTTTTTACAATAATCAACTTAGGCAATCCATTACCAAGAAGTCATAATAATATAATGAAAGTACAAGCAACGTACACAAACATTGGAATCATCCACAATTTAATAGATGTACAAATTGGAAGTACATATGCCAATAACAAGTCAATATTAATATAGATATGTGCTTAAATAAGCCTTTAATTGCCATTAACTCTCTCATAATCATTTGCAAATAAGTAGACAAAAACATGATCCAAGGGATTTTTTCATTCAACCATGAAACTTACACTTCCCTAGAGAATTCTTCCTGACATGGAAACCCACCGATCCTACATGAGATGATTAGCAAAAGGATATCACCATAGAGGATGGAATCTAATGCATGCATAGTATATCTACATGCATTTCTATCATACTAGAACACACTATGATTGATACTAGGATATGGTAGAGAAAAATAATATAAAATAAATCCATTTATTTCAATGGTTTACAATCGCTTGGCCAAACATAGTCGTAAACATTTAATCTGAGTAGAACTAGAAAAATAGTCTAGAATCCCTATTAACCCATATTCGACAATAATCCTAGAAGTTAAATTTTCCATAGACACTCATAAAATAATAGTTTAGGCATAATGATTAAATTAGAAAAAAACCTCACGGATATAGTAACATACATAATTATCAGAGTAAATTAATAGAAACTTTTTATCCCTTCAAGCAAATGATTAAATTAATAACTTTCTTCAATTCAATTCTTTCATGCATTTTAACAACGATATACAAATCAATATGCAATTCCTTTTTTACAGGCAATATGGATCCTGACAAAATAATTTTTAAATATTGTCTTGCAATTCAATTCTTTTCTTGCTACTAGCATTAACATGCATTGATCTTTAATAAAATTTCTTTACTACATGCAATATTTAAAATACATGCATTAATAATCTTCATGAAGTTTTTAATGCAAGTGTAATACTATATCCCTTTTCATGCAAAAAGATAAATTTAGACGTCCTATAGGTTTAATCTTAAGAAATCAATTCAAATTATTATGAAGCATACACCAAATAGAACATTTAGTTATAACATACTCTTGCAAACATAAGGATCTACAATAGTCATGGCATGTTAAGATATTGGAATTAATTTAGTGCAAGCCAAGAATAGGATGGATAATAGTACTACAATTAAAAGGAAACTTGTTATGATATTATTTTGGTAATGTAGACACTTAAATAGTCCTGATCGGTATTACACATCTGAATTTGTTTAATTAACATCATTTCCTCCTAAATCACTTTAGACTAACCATTTAATTAAATATTCTATATTATTTAATTAAATTCATCACTTTCTCCTATTGATCAAATAATTAAATTTATCAGGTTAATTCATCCTCTTTTCACTAACTTTCATATCATTTAATTAAATAAATCAAACTATTTAATTAAAACCCCTATGTCTTCTCATTTAATTAAATAAATACAAATATTTAATTAAATGTCATAAACCCCAAACCCACCCAAGTTAATTGATTCTGAATTAATTAACTTTAAGCTACCTTCTAATATCCATTATCCAATCATCTAACTTTTAACTTCACATTGGTCAAATAAACCCATGGTTTATTAACCAAGTTGCACATTAAATTCATTTATTTTAATTACTAATTAGCCTATTTTCCCTCACAAAGGCATATTTTCTCATAAACCCATTATTGACTTTCCCTCCAAAGGCTTTAAAAGCCTCCTATAAATTCCTTTAATGCCTCTTACAAAGGAATTCAATTCCTCTTACATGCCATCTTGTCTCTTACAAGGGCATTTACCTCTCTTACATCCTCACCAACATTCCCTTACACCCTCAACCATATTCTTTAATCTTTTTTACATTCCCTTACATTCCCACCTACAAGTCTTAACTCATCCCTTCTCCCAAAATGTGCTCACACATGAGCACATATCCCCATAGCTTTCATTAGCCTCGTGACAAGTGTCACAAGACTATTGATTCCCTTTTTAGTCCCATGTTTCCCAAATTCACACATTCTTTAACCCTTCTTTCCTATAAATAGAGGCTTCCTCTATTGAATACGAATCCACAACTTCACACTCAAGTATTATAGCCATTTTTATCTCACATCTACTTGCATCTTCATTGTTTTTAGCTTGAATTCATCACCATTTTGAATAAATTTCATCACATTGCATCAAAAATCTTGGAGCTTAGCAAATTGGGATTAGGAAAGAGCCATTTTCCACATCAAAGTGACACTAATCCCCTTATGGGATGAAGTTTGAGTAGCTTAGATTAGGATTTCATGTTCATTTATTTGTTATTTCATGTTATTTTGATCATGTTTTTATCTTCTTAGCATGCTTAAGAACCTCATAAGGAATGCTATTTGTGCTTGTTTGAATGACTAATGTGCTTATGTTTTTTTCATTTTTAGACAAGTATAGATTAGCATTCATAGGTAATAATATTTAGCTAACTTGAAGTCATATGGGATACACACAACAAGCCTCATAACATGATAGACATAAGACTTCCATATTAGATGCTACCCAGTAAGATATAACAACTAAAACTAAGAGAAAACTAGACTGGTTATGCTACAAAATTTGTACATTACAATAGACATGCTTAGCAATATTTTCTTAGCAGCCAACCTAGGAAATTCATGCTTAGCACTAAAATTATGATGTCACAAGTTAACTTGACTCGCTTGAAAACAAATAATTCACATTTCTTCTATAAAAATTCCACCACATCTATACTTTTCAGCAATTGTCATTCTAATTAAGGCATGAGCATAAAATAAAAATTAAAAGGCAAGACGATATTAAATATGAGTGTAATGCAGCGTTATTTACTAAACCTAAAAAGTGAAAAACAATAGAAATGCAAAGGAGAAATAACATAACACCACCTCAAGATTAGCCTAAGTTGAACTTAAACAAAGAAAGATGAAACAACAAATATGCCTTGCCCAAGTTGATCTTTTTGGTTGGCCCTTTGTTGGAGATTTGATGTGTGCTCTGTGATGACAAATATGATGAAATGATATGCAAAGTGATCTAGATTTGATAGTGAATGCAATGGGGGATTTGGGTATTTGGTTAGGTGTATGAATTGGATGCAAAGAGAGCTTCAAAATACAACAATGGAGATGTGAGAGCTTGAATTTTGAATGCATCTTATGAGAAAAATAAGACCAAATCCTCTATTTTAGGGGAAGAGCCATTAGAGATTTGAACAGCTAGGATTTAGCCAACATGGGCAAGATGGAGGGTTGTTGTGAGTTGAGGACTCATAGGTCCTCACATCTTGCCATGTAGACAAGGAGGTGAAAAATATACATGTGAGTTGGAGAGAGGACATGCGAGGTGGAGGTACTTCCAAGTACTTTGGGATTAGGGGAATATTTCCTCAAAAAAGTTCTTGTCCCCATGTGGAAGGATAGTGACAAGTGAGGAATTCTAAAATTCCTCACTTATCATCATGGGGAAGAGAGAAGTGGTTGGGAGATAAAATGTAAAATTCACATGATTGGGGAGTACCTTGGGGATAATACAAGGTCCTCATAAAGGAGGTCCTTATCCCATGTGACTGATGTGACCTATGAGGGAATTTAGAATTTTCCAACAACCTATATGGGGAAGATAAATGCATTGAATGAATAAATGTGATTTTTTAGTTTACATGGGGAAGAGTTCAATGCTTAAAAAAGAAAACACTTATGAAAGGTTGACTTGGAGGACATACTAAAGATGGCATATGATTAGATTACGGTTGTGCAAACAGGTGATTAAGAAGATTAATGAGAGATTAGAAACAAGTGGCCAAATATGGAGGATGTCACATTAATCCTAATTAAAGGTGTGCACATCCTAATCATGGCTTAATTGAACTAATCTACATAAGAAGAAGATTATGGAAGATGTGACAAGTAGAGAGAAAAGAGGGAATTTAAAATTGATTTAAATTTAAAAAGGCTAAATGACTAAATTAGAGAATTTAATTTAGAGAGGAAAGGATAAAAGGTAAAGTATTTAATTGTTAAATAAAATACTTTAGGAACCTTAGGTAAAAGGGGAAATATTAATTTATTTAATTAATATTGATGAAATAGACGAATAAATGAGATAGATTTAACCATATGGGAGTGGTCAAATTTAGATTTCTACAATGAGTATAATTGGAAAATTATGAATTTGCACTTTGATGTTTAAGGAATTCAAACTTTATGTTTTGGATACACATATTGTGAATTCCAATCCAAATTGATAAATTTTATGTCTTTCCATGGGGTATGTGTAGGATCATCATGCAAAAAAAAGGCCCTTAAGTGGTGAAAAATTTAGAAAAATTAGAGTTAGGCCACTTGACATAAAAATATGAATAAGTTATCCATATTATTTTAAAAGTATGTAAGAATAGAATTTGTAGCAAATTGAATGTAGTTTCTAAACTTCTTGGTTTATTTTTGAAATTTCAATGTAATACTTAAATTTCAACAAAAAAATAAGAAGTAGGTGTTTATCTGACCACCCTAACCACAATAAAATGATAATATTGTTTTATATGATTTTAGATATAAGTAAATGACTCATGTCCTAATGTGATGCATATTTTTTTGTAATTTTTTTCCAAGTAAATAATTAATTATTAATTTTTTAGTACAACTTTTAAAAAATATAAAAACTCGTAAGTTTGACCACCTTAACTTGGTCAAAACATTATGAAATTCATTTTTTTTAATCCTATAGTATGTGAAGCATAGAGTGTGATGCACGTTTCAGATTCAAAAGATGTGATACCATTTGAAAGCTATAGATTTTTTTAATTGGCCTATCAATCAGGACTTTAGTTGTAATTCAAATAGAAAATGAATAATAATTAGTTATTAAAATCAAAGTAAAGAATAATTTATATTTGTGGAAAGCTAAGAATCTCCTTTAAAAACCCTTTTCGTTTGTAAAAATAAGTTATCATCCACATACCCTACACATACCCATCATATCACCATTTTTTGGCCCATCATAATTCTGTACATACCCCATGCTAACACTAATGTGCACACATGCACTAAACAACATCTAAAAAGAGACTTATAATTCATAAGGTGAGGAGCTTAATTATCTAGGAAAACTAGCAATAAAGGAGTCTATATTCATTTTTGTTAGTGTGAAATTACTATTCACACTATACATAAGCTCACTTAGGTCAATATGAGGTTAGACAACTTCTTGTCTAACTAAATATGCAACCGTTGAGACCTCTAGAGGTTACCAAGTTATTTGGGGGTAGGTGCATGAAGTTGGGTAGAAATTTCTTGGCCACTTTATAGAAAAAGTTTGAAAACTCATAGTGCAAGTGTGTTATAATGTGCTTGTGTTATAGCATGTTAAAAAAAAAAAAAGTGAAAGTCTTCATTTTCACTTTCACTATTTTCTTGTTATGCCCGCGGCTAAAACCCCCAACTTTCATGCTCACATTCTAGGAGGAGGTATTCAGCAAAAATCTTCAACAAGATTTGCTATTTCTTTGCAAGGATGGTGCCATGATGACGAAGAGGTGGGAGAGGTAAGTATTGTTTTTTTTTTGTTTTGAATTTCTTAGTTTTAGGTTGATTTTTTTAGTTTTAGGTTATATTTGATATATAAATTTTTGAATTTGTAGGAGATGCAAATGAACCCACAAAGGTCCACAAAATCCTCAACAAGAAGAGCAACCAAATCCTAAAGAACAAAATCCTCAACAAGAAAATCAACCTCAACAACAACCTCCTCCACCAATCCCTCAACACCCTCCTGGCACCCAACAAAATTTAATGAGTGAGATTGAGAACAACAACAAAAAAAAATGAGGATTTTATTAATAGGTTGAGTGATCCAAATGGTTCAACCATAGAAATAATGACCCTCACAAATTCATTGAAAGATATGTTAAAAAATGTATATTCAATTAGCAAACAAATAACTGGATGGAAAGATAGGAGGTAGGTGGCTAAGGAATATTATGCAAATAAACTATCATATAAACAAGTAAAGGATTTAAAAATTATAAAAGGTGATTTGTGCTCATTATTCACTGGCCCATGCACAAATCAAAATCTTAGCCTCAATGCGAAGAGGTTTCCTATTCATTGGATTCACCTCCAAGAGATTAGGAACCATTTTTATGATAGGTGGTACATGGTATTTGATGACTGACCATGCAAAAATTGTGAAGTCCCCCAATGTTTTCTTAGGAAATTATACAGTGATTTCATATTGAAAAAAATCCCAAATTATTTTGATATGACGGAATTCCAGGGGAGAGGGGGGGGTCAGCTCAGGATAGGCCCGGTGTGTAGCAGGATCCTACGCAGCAAGGGAGACAAGATTTCGCTAGGTTGCCTCGTCTGACCATGCAAAAATTGTGAAGTCCCCCAATGTTTTCTTAGGAAATTATACAGTGATTTCATATTGAAAAAAATCCCAAATTATTTTGATATGACGGAATTCCAGGGGAGAGGGGGGGGTCAGCTCAGGATAGGCCCGGTGTGTAGCAGGATCCTACGCAGCAAGGGAGACAAGATTTCGCTAGGTTGCCTCGTGAGCACATTGCTATGTCGTCCATCGCAAAGGAGAGTGTTGATGTAGAGACATTGCAGGTGATCAACGCTTTGACCTAGAGTGTCATCCATCATACTAGCCCTATTCTATAGTACCATCTAGGGGAGTCTTCTAGCAGTGGCCTTTGAACCCATGTGTGTCAATATTGCGGGGCAACTTGTTCATATGACCCCATCGACACTTAGTTGGCTGCTGCGAAGGATCCGTATGTAGCTACGAAGATGGAGAGGGCGGATGAAATTTTGCATGATGCATATGGCATTGATACTCAGGAAAAATTTAGCATGTTCATTGAATTTAATTTATTAAATTTTCATTTTGAAATGCAAGACTAACTAATTTAGTTTTATGATTTTAATAAAATTGTAGGGTTACAGTGTTGAGACTAGATACACCAGCCCTCTTCCTACTTATTTCTACAGTACACCTATTGGCGGGGTATGTAACTAGTAAACAATTATAAATTTATTACATGTTAAGAGCATTGTTTTACGAATGGTATTTTAATATGTGATTTTGGATGTTGAACAGGGTAATATTGGAGGTTTCAAGGGAACACCTCCCAATGCCAGTGGATTTACTCAAAACTTCATGCAGGCAATAGAATAAAGACTTTAACTAATGAATTTTACATAGATTTTTGTAGTTTATATTCATATTGTTGGTTACGTTGCATTGCGCATCATTCAAACTAAAAGCATTACTTCACATTCCATAACTAATAACTAGATGTTGATAGATGATAAAATTTCAACTACAATATAGTTGTTTAGAAATTCAACATAAGCAATGATGCAATTTCTTAACATGGAGGCATGTTCTTGCAAAGGTTCACTTGCATGACAAACTATGGATGCTTGGAAAAAATCTATGAAACCATAATAGTAAGCAATAGCATAGACAGGGTAGTTAATAGTTTCAAAAAATGACTTGAAGAAATGTGGTCTCATGGTGATGGAATTCCATCACCTTGAGACCACATTTCTTTGAGGAATTTCTTCAAAATGCTCACCACCTTTTCTATGACACCACATTTTTCATACATGTGCACCAACGCATTTTATCAAACCACTTGTGTTTCCTTGCTGCTATGGCTAAAATCCTAAAATAGGTGCTTTCCAACAAAATATGTATGCTTGGAAAAATATCTATCAAAGCATAATAGTAAGCAATAATACCATAGAGAAGGAAATGAACTTTTTGAAAAAATTCCTAAAAGAAATTCATTCTTATGGTGATGGAATCCCATGATGTGCATTTGTTTGTAATTGCATCCCATCACCATGAGACTTCATTTCTTTTGAGGTATTTTTTCAAACAGTTCACTACCTTCTCTATGCCACCACAGTTATTGTACATGTGTACAAAAGAATTTAATCAAATGATTAAGTGGCTTGCTACTATGGGTAAAATCCTAAAAAAATGTCCTTTCAAATAAGATATGGATAGGGAAAATATTAAGCATGATAATAAAAAATATATATAGTTTAATAAGTACTCAAAATTTTGTTTGACATTAGATCTTATACACTATAAGTCATGACGTGGACCACTATTGTAACTTTTTTATGATTAAATATTTTTTTGTTTTATTTTCAGATGTTGGTTGTGGAAACACCTCCAAATGTTATGAGGGAAATGGATATCAGTGTTTCATCAACTATACAATCCTCGATGGCTCTAACATGGGAGGTATGAGGCAAATTACTAAATTTCAATTTACATTCATTATTATAGATGTTAGTTCAAGTGAAAAATAAAACCAAATTATTGATTCCTAGTCTAATTTCTATTTGGATGGTTTATACAGGGCTTGAGCATGCCTCAACATCGGCGTGCAGATATTTCCCTTGTGGAGAGTGATTGTGAGATGGTTGTAAGTGATTATTTTTTAAAATATATCATTTTTTATAATGTAATTTCTATATATTAATGTATTTATTTCTTATTGTAACAGTTAAAACTTCACCAAGAACTTAACAGTAGTAGGAGGAGTAGTAGGAGCACTCCTCAAGTGCAACAAAAATGAGCAACATACCTATTTCCATTTGATCAACTAGCAAAGGGCAAGAGTTTATTTCGAGAGCCTAGAGAGCAACGACTTTTGATTCCAGATCCCTTTGTTGTATGCCTACATGGCAGTTTTGTACATATTTTGTATTAGATATATTTGACATTGTATGCCTATATAGCATTCCCATAAGCCTATATGGGTATTTTGTACCTATACTTTATACTTATATCGACAGATATTGATGTATGCATACATGGCTATTTGGTTAATACAAATCTTTTTTATCAATGGTGTCCATATTTGCATGTTATAAATTCATGATTCAATATATATGAGTTACGTGTATTCAAGTGTATACTTTATAACGTACATATATACTTTGTGACTTTTGTGTGTTCCAATATATAATTTGTGACCTATGCGTTTCCATGTGTGTACCTTGTATTTGTACATATACTTTGTATTAAGTTGTGTATACTATGTATTCGTGTGTATACTTCAAGGCATACGTGTTTGTGACTACTTGTGTTTCCCTTATTCACATGTACATGATTGAATTATTCACATGTATACTTATTAATTGGTTAGCCATAGCATTGATCATTGTTGTCCTTCATGGTTTGTCTTGAATAAATTAATTGATTGATGGTAAACAACTTTATCTAAAAGAAAAAAATGTGTTTTCAATTGGTATTCTATGAAATGATTGATAAAAATATTCCAATATATTTAATCCTTTGATTAGAAAAACTCAATTAAGCAAAGGATACATAAGAATTTTCCTTTTAGATTAGAAATGCATGGAAGTTTCAAAAAGAATCCTTGATATTACAAAAAGATATGTGTTTATACACTTCAATTGTGCACTCACCCTTTGATTATTTGAAAGAAAAATCTCCCTATGCCATTGTTACACTATATAGGTAAACTAAATTTTGTATTGTGGAGCTATATTAAGCTTCCACTCTCAAGACCAATGTAACAATGATACAAAATAATGTTTAAGACTATAAGAAGACATCAAAATGGCTAGTGTACTAAACAAATTTTTATGATTTATGAAGAATGTTGATAACTCTAATCAGTTGGATTATTTTTTCAAAATCATACAAATTGAACCCTATCATCAATAGACTCTGTATATCAAGCTACCACAATTCAAGTTTTAATGATGAATATTTATCATGCATGTTTTAAATGACATTCAAGTTTATGGTGGTTTTGTTGTTTATATGATGTTATGTGATATTCTAATCCCAATGCATGCTTCTAGGATGCATTTATATTTATATATTTTTTTACATGATTTTTGTACCAACAAACCCAAAACGAACCGAATCCCTCTCCAAAAAAATTTGGCCTAATCGGGTGAACTGAACCCCCGAACCTGAACCCAAACCTCAAAACCTATTCCAATGCTCTTCATTTTACCTGCACAAATTTAATTGATCACCAAATTATGCTACCTCTTGACTTTATCCACTTTTACTCCCTCAAACATCTCTTTTTCATTCAAAACCCATATTTTCCTAACTAGGGCATATGACAACATACTTTTGACATCCCCTATCCTTGCAGACCTTTTGAACACATCAAATTCCAAAACTTCACCCTATTTCTGGTTGAACATAGCTAGAGAAATTTCACGTGTTTGGGTACGAAAGAGGACCATGCCTAGCGTAAACATACCTATTCAGACATGTTGGAACAGTCTATTTGGTCACACAAGTTGCAGAATGAAAATTGCACTTGTTTCAAACTTTCCACTGCTTGCATTTAACACTTTTTTCATCAACTAAAAATTGGACACCACAAGGAAACCACTCTGAGATAACAAAAACTAATAGAGATTATTGTAAAGGGGTCCAACATGATTCCATAGGATTATACAAGAAGTTTCTAAGCATTATGGTATCTGAGTAACAACATGCTGAAGTTTGCAATCATTTTGCACTTTGGACCCTCAATGGATCGATTCAGTTGAATGTAGCTCAGAGTGATTCTGTGTGTTTGGGTGTGACATAGGACCATGCCTAGTGTAAACATACATATTCAGATGTGTTGGAATAGTTCGTTTGGTCACACGAGTTGCAGAAAAAAAGTTGTACCACTTTGCAACTTTTCACTACTTGCATTTGACACTTTTTCCATCAACTAAAAACTAAACACCACAAGAAAATCACTCTGAGATAACAAAAAATAAGATATTTTATTGTAGAGGAGACCAACACAATCCCATAGGATTAGATGATAATCTTTTAAGCATCACGACATTCAAGTAACAACATGTTGACATTTGCACCATTTTTCACTTTGAACCCTTAATGGATCAATCCAGTTGAATGTAGCTCAGAGCGATTCCACATATTTGAGTGTGAAAGAGGACTATGTCAACTGTAAACATACCTATTTAAATGCATTGGAATAGTTTTTTTGGTTACATGAGTAATGGTGTGACATGTAAATGCATTAAGGAGGTATGAGTCAAGGCATCAAGCCAAATGCCTTCATGTTTGCATTAGTTTTGAAAATGTAAAGTATTTGAGTTAAATGATGTTATTATAAATCACATAATCAAAATTGCTATTCTTTAAATAAAAAATAGAGAATCATGTTTTGAATTGTATAAGTCATAAGGAGGTTTAGTTGAGTCATGTGCTTTGGAAACACACTAAAAGTGTGGGTCAGAATAGTTTGAACAACATATGTCCAGAATTTGAAATATTGACCAAGATGTGGGATTGGTGAGTGGGTCATCTTTGACTCTTTTAGAGGGAATGGGACCCTTTTGGAGGCTTTTTGTCATGCTTTTCTAGTTGGTCAAGTCATGGCTTAACTTTTGTACACTTTGGAGGCCTTTTGGAGGGATTTTGGAAAGTTCTTTTTTGGCCTTTATGCAACATCCAGCTAGGGTTTCTAGAAGGAATTGTGTGGGTAGTTGTTTCACAATTGCTTAAGTATCTTCAAACTTGAGTTTTTCAGGAGTTCTTTCTTTCTTTCTACAGGGTATTGTAGCTTACTTTGGAGCCTTTTTCAAGTAGAGGACTACATTATGACTTAGTATCAGACATATACAGGAGTATGTAACACCATTTTTATTAATGAAATTTAGTGTTTTACCTTCTTAGAAGCTACTTTATTGAGCGCAGTGTGGTGATTGATGAATATTCTTGTGATTTTTTGTAACTCCATTTTTATCTCACTTTAGCACCTTTAGGTGGAATGAACACATATTTATGCAGGTTATATGCTATACACTAGCTCAATAGTTATTTTAGTTGTGGAGACTTTTCCCCTTCAAAGTGACAAGTGAAACAAGCCTCCTTACAAAACACTTATGCATTGATATGTTAAAATGTCTGAGTTGTGTTAAGTTAAGTTGAGCTTTTGATGAGATTGTGTGTTAAAACGGTTGTAATAAGTTTGAGAAGTAACATTAGATGCATCACCATAGGAGTTTAGTTTTATTTTCATGTTTCTTTCTACCCTTTTCCCAGCAAGGAATAGTTTAGGTGACACCATCAAAAGGGGAGTCAACTCATAATCCGGAGGTCTACTTTCACAATAGGATACCCACAACTTGAAAGTAGTCGCATGTTACATCCAAATTTGTTGAGTTCTTTCACAACTTGGCAGAGGGGTACAAATTTGGATCACTATATTTCAAGCCAATCCTAAGCAATCTCATGAAAAATATGTGAAGAGGATTTTTAGATACCTAAAGGGTACTCTCGATTATGGGTTATGGTACAAAAAGGGTAAAAATTTCTCTCTGAGTGCCTATACTGATGTTGATTGGGTAGATTGTGTTGATGATTAGAGAAGTAAAAGTGGAGGCGTGAAATTATTTTTGGGAGAAAAATTAGTATCATACTTTAGAAAAAACAAGATTCACTGTCTTTGTTCACAACAAAAGCAAAATATATTGCTGCAGCATCTTGTTGTACTCAGGTGCATTAGATGAAGCAGACTTTGAAGAATGTGTAGGTGGTGTATGATGAACCTATTCCTATATTATGTGACAATACAAGTGAAATTAATATTTCTAAGAATATGGCAATGCATTCAAGGACTAAACACATCTCAATCCAATACCATTTTATAAGAGATAAAGATGTAGAACATGAAGTCGGAATGGATTATGTGCCTATAAAGGATCAAATTGTATATATTTTTACAAAGGATTTTTTAAAGGATAATTTTGAGTATCCAAGGAAAAAGCTATGGGTAATTTCCCCTCCTTGTTCTAACTATATATGAATAGATGATGCATCTTTCTAGGGGGAGAAATTCATGTCGTATCTTTTCTCTTCGATTGATAGGTGCTTCCCTTTAGGGCGAGTTGGTAATAAGGGGGAGTCCTTAAGCAATTGTGTAGTTTTTGTATATTTGTCTAAAGAAGAGGTGCTCCTGGTCAAAGGGAAAGCATGTGATGTTGCTTCAATAGAAGATCATTTTTTCGTTTTCTCCTAAAGCTAGAGAAAATCATGTTTTCTTATGTAGGAATTTTTGGCCCTTTATCCTTGATGTCAAAGGGGGAGAGAGAGATTGTGTGTTGGCATCAATTCCAAAGGGGGATATTGTTGGCAGTTATTATCATTGATGTTAGCACTGATGGTTTTCATTGATGTTAACACTAATTTGGTTGTGTTGTTTCTATTAATGTCAACAATGATGGTTGTTATTGATGTTAACACTAAGGATATTGTTGGAAGTTGTTGTCAACATTGATTGATACTCAAGTAATTGGTGAGTAATATGTTTAGATACTTAAATACTCCTCATCGATATTACACACTTGAATCTAATTACTAACATCGTTTTTCCTAAATCACTTCTACTATAATCATTTAATTAAACAATCTTTATTATTTAGTTAATTTCATCAATTTCTACTATTCATCCAATAATTAACTTTATTAGATTAATTCATAGTCTTCTCACCAATGTTCACCCTGTTTAATTAAATAAATAAAATTATTTAATTAAAATACTAATGTCCTCTCACTTGATTAAATAAATCTGATTCTTTAACAAATTTCATAAATCCCCTAACCCACTTAAGATGATTAATTTTGAATTAATTAATTTTAATCACATTCTAATCCTCATTACCCATTTCTCTAATTTTTTACCCCACCAAGGTTAAACAAACCTATGATCAACTAGCCAAGTTGCACATGAAATTCATTTCTTAAAGGAATATTTCCTCAACTTGAATTTCCCTCCAAACGCTTTAAAAGTCTCTTACAAATTTCTTAAATGCCTCCTACAAGGGCATTCAATTCCACTTAGATGCCATCTTGTCCCTCTTACACCCTCAACCATATGCCTTCAATTCTCTTACATACCCTTAGAATCTCACCTACATGCCTTAACTCTTCACATTCTTCAAAATATGTTCCACACATATCCCCATGACCTTCATTAGCCTTGTGACAAGTTTCACAATGCTATTAGTCCCCATTCTTGTCCCACATTTCCTAAATTCATCCATTCTTCAACCCTTCTCTCCTATAAGTAGAGGCCTTCTCTATTGAATATGGATCCACAACTTCAGGCATTGTTACTCTAGTCATTTTATTCCTCATTCACTTGCTTTTCATGTCATTTTACCTTGATCTTACTATCTCTTTGCATCAATTTCACCATTTTTACATCAAAAATTCTTGGAGCTTATCATAAGGGATTGGGAAAGGGAAACTTTCCACATAAAAGTGACACCAATCCCCCTATGGTATGGAGGTTTGATCTACTTTGTTTGTTTACATGCTTTCATTTGCTTTCTTTTGTGCTTTTGTTTCATGTTTTCATCTTTTAGTATGATCACAAATTTTATAGGGAATGAAATTTGTGCTTATTTGAATGAATAATTCTCTTGTTTTTTTCTATGTTTAGCTAGGTGCATGTTATCATTCACATTTTGGTGTTAGAAGGAGGCATAACCATTTAAAATTTTGAAATTTTAGCTTAGAAATCACATTTTTGTAGGTCCCAGGAAAGCAACACCATTTTTTGCACCCAAAGCAATACCTTTTCTTATTGCACTACTACCATTGGGAGATGCAACAAACCTTTAATAAATACCATTGCTTTTGATGCTATGGAGTGACCTTTGATGCATTTTGTTGCTTATATTTTTTCTTTGTCACCTCGTCTTTGCTTAAGCGTCGCCTTTGAACTTTCTATTTTTTGTCGCCTTGCAAGGTTGACTAGAAAGTTTCCTTTGCTTCAATGACGCTTTTGCAAGTCCTATGTTTCCTTTGCACTCTTTTTCCATACCAAAGCGTCACCTCTATTTTTCACCATAGCACCACTTTTGCAAAAACGGTGTCAGTTTTGTCAAACAGTTCCACCTTTGTAGAAACAAATCCACCTTTGAATATTTGAAGAAAGCATCAACTTGGAAGATTAAAAGAATTTGTGAATGCTCATTGTAATATCTTAGGGCATCCATTATTGCTTTCATTTATTTTTTTAGGACTAACTACCTTCCTTTTGGGCTTAAAATTAACCATTGCTTTGAGTTTTTCAAATTGGATAAAATTAAACTCATGCAAACTTACTACGTCATTGCTATGTTGGACTAAAATTGAAAAAAACAAACTCACACTCAAATTTGGTGGTTAAAATGAACTCACTATTGCTTTGAAGGGTAAAATGAACTATTGTCTTAAGTGGGTGATTTTGTCTTTGACACACTTGCATATCCTCTCCCCTTGTGCTTCGTGTGATCTTGGGTGAAGAGAAACATTCAAAAGCGTAACTTTTCTTGATGTTGAGTCACCTTAAGAGGGCCTACCTCCCAACTTGTGAGAGGGAATGACCCAAGTACTTTATTTTGGTCCACTATATAAAGAATCGCTATTATTGGGAATGCCTTCAATCATTTGGTATAGATGCTCTATACCTACAAATTCCTCCCTTAGCATCCTTGTGATGCATAAAAACCCTTAGATTTTTCCAAGGGTTGGAGGCCTCTTAATTGAGTGAATCACTGCATGTATAAACACCAGTTCATCTAGAAATATTGTCACTAAGAACCTTTTTGTAGTAACCAACTTGTCCATCCAACAATTTTATCAAAGTGTTGCATTGGAACTTAGCTTCAAAGAATTTACTTGCCATGTCTAATTTTGGCTAAGGTGTATGGGTTAAGAGTTTTTTTCTTAACATAGCTCTACACTTTTCCCTCAATCGCATGTAAAATCATCCCTTCTGCTATGAAGGGCATGAGGAAATCACACTAAAAAATGTACCAATTGAGCTAGGATTGTGTTGCTTGTGAGTCAATTTTAAAATGCATTGTGTTGGGTCTCAAAAATGTAGGTTGTAAATCTTAAGACAATGTCAGGCTCTATGGTTAGACTTACAATGTTTTTGAACTAATGAATGGAGTTAACCTTTATGGTTGATGACTCCTTTCACTTCAATATTTGCTAAACCTAGGTAGGTTAACATTGATAGCTGAAGCAAATTAAGAGTAGTATGACTTAAAATTGGATTCAAGGATCTACCCATAGTGGCATGAAATATAGAATAGATGAAGGCTATAGTTTAGTACTCCTACTCCTAGTTCTGAAATTTGAAATGGCCACACAAGGACAATAAATGTTCCTTGATAAATTGAGCTTGAGACACCAATTTAAATAATAAGAAAGCACTAAACTAGAGACAACCAAATAATCATAAACTAACAAAAAACAATTGACACCAAAATTTAGCCACAACATTAAATCTTCTACTCCATTGTATTTACTTCAAAAATGATACATTATATACTAGAAGTATTTTTATGTTGTAAAATATGTATGGTTGTATGGTTGCTATTCTATTGATAATCCTAATCTAATGATATCTTCATCTAGCCTTCATTTCCCTTATATATGTGGGAAGTAACAAGCTTCAAGCCTTTACAAATTTGTTTCGTTTCTTAACTAAAATGCTTAATAACTGTCTGAAACATAAATAATAAAACTGAGAAGTCCACAAATAATCTATGATGCATCACAATCCATTAATCTCCATCAGGTGCTTGTGATCATTGAAGATCTATTCAAGGTCCATACTCCATGATAATGCATCAGATACTATGAGACTTCGATAACCTATACTCCTTACTTGGCTCCTGCGATAAACATATCAACCTTTGATAAATGTTCAATGTATCCCATTTTTGTATAAGTATCAGCATTGCTAATGATATCCTTCATAGCATATTCAAAATCAAAATTTTATCCTAGTTGCACATGTACATTCTCTATCACCCCTTCTTCACATTAATTTCATCAAGAGCCACTAGAAAATATATAGAAATTTCATATTTCCACACATCTTGATCCTTCAACTCCCTTTCATCAAAGAATCTTGGTAAAGCCATGCTCAAATGCTAGTTGAAACCATCTAGTTCTTGTGTCAATATGTTGTGGAAGTGATCATGCATTTTCATCAGTTCTTGGTGCTCATCAAGAATTTTCTCACCATATTCCCTTTGGATTTTATTTGTTCTTGTATCTCTTTCATCCTATCATGTAATCTAGCATGTTCCTAGTATGCTATGAATTTCTTACTATGAATAAGCTAGACCTTGTCAGTTTTATTAAACATCTTATCAAATCTCTTGCATACCAACTATGAAGCCATTTCAATTTTATTGGTTTTAGTTATTTTCTTAATTCTTCATTTTTCTTCTAAATCTTGTCACGCTTCTGCATCCAATATATGGTCTCAAAAATAGCCTCTAGTACTTTTCTTTCACAATCTATCAATGGAGAATAAAGGCATGAGGAGTAAGGCATCTTATCTCTCTAGTTAATTACCTCTTGTTTTAATCTCTCATTTTTATAAGCCAAACCCTTAGTATCTCTTATCGATTTATCAATCCAAGCATTGGTGAATTTAGCAACATTGACATTCAATTCAATAGTTTTAATGAGATCTACATCCCCTACTCTGTGCACTAAAAGATATCTAAATACTTGATTAGGGTTTTCAATACATGAGGGCCTTTTCCCTAGTGGGTAAAGGGCCCAAATCTACAGAGTAGCATTATATGGATTATACCTTGAGCTAGTACATATCTTGTCACTAGCCTCTTTTGTCAGGTGCAAGGTTTAATTGTCCCTTTGCATGAAACTATCAAAGACTATGGCCAAGTTAATATCCCATCTAGGGAGGAGCATAACCCAAGCTTCCTGTAGTAATCCTCTTCCTCTTTCAGGGGTGATGCCTTCCATCTCCCTATCAACTTCTTCTTGTAATTATTTTAAGGCATTGGCTTCCTCCTCAGGGTTAATTTCTTTTCCTTTTTCTCTTGTCATTTTCCCTTTGTATTCATAAATGAATGACTTGAATTCTTGGGTTTGAATGAATGAATCATCTAATATAAACTCTTGTATTTCCTGATGTCTCACATCATTAGAGAGATTATCTGAGGCCTAAAATGAGATTATACTCCATTTTGGTGGTAATTCATACTAGGGAATGGTAGGAGTAGTAATTTGTGTAACCTCATTCTCTTCTTCAGTGTCATCTTCAACTATAATAGGAGTTTCAACTAAAAAACTAACATCAAAAGTGGATTGTGGTGACAAATGACTTAAAGGTATTATGTTTTCAACTTGTTTTGTAAAACAAGAATTTATCTTCTTCTCAAAGGCTATGAGGGGTACATCTCTATTGAATTCTTCTTCATGTAGGATCAACTACTCCACTCTTTCCATAGGATCATATATTTCATGAAAGGCATCTGGGTACAATGGGTCATGGCCTTTCCTCCATGTCTCTGCCATCGTTGTCTTGTTGTATGTATCCTTTCTCATCGTCCCTTGAGTTTCATCACAGTTCCTAATTACATCATCTACAAAAAAATACATGCTCATATCTTTTTAACTTTCTTGTCATTTTTGCATTATGAATGAAATGTGCAGGGTCAAAAATTTCCCTCTTGTTTCCTAGTAGCATGCCATAGTAGTATATCTTGCTTCCTACTAAATTATATCCCTTGTCAAAAATGATAGTGAAATCACCAAAACAAAAAGTGGAAGGCATGAGAGATTTTTTCCCATAACTCTTAAGGTGCATATAATTTGAATAAGACAATTGCCTCACTATCTCTAAATATGCAACTCTATTTGGAACTATTTTAGGTAGAAGGAATGGAGCTTCATCAAACCCATATACTATTATCACAGTGTAATCCTCATATGCATACAAATCGCTCTAGTTATGGTTCACTTTCCCTTTTTGGTTTTTCTCTTTAGGCCTAAAAAATATTCATATCTCAGGGAACAAATTAAAATCACAATGGTGACCAAACAATTTGTATAGCCACTTCATGAAATATTCTTCAAAGTACAAATAATGGGACCTCCCACATCTACTATCCCAAATTGAGGTCCACATTTGTGTTTCCCTTATGTTCTCATCATCATCCAAGTATTTGATTTTCAATTCTTCTCCCCACATCCCCATTGCTTGTCCCTCATACAAGATCATATGCATAAGCAAGGAGTATTGTCTAAAATTAATTTAATCAGTATTATTTTAAGGCATCAAGTGAAGAGTTTATAACCTCAGCTAAGTACTCTGCATAGTCAAATGACCTAGCATTTTGGATTTGAAGATTTTTTTCCATAACCATAGGAGCAATGACCATCTTAGCAGGGATATCAATTCCCAAGACTTGCCCAGTAGAATAATAAGTATATTGATGGTATTCCTCAAATAAATCCACATAAAATGGAGTTCGTTCATTGCTAGAAAATATTTTGAGTTGATTTCTTGCATCCCAGGGTCTATCCAAGGGTAATTTCCACCTTTAATAACTTGTATCAATGATTCAATATTCTTCCAAAAGATACGTTATTCTTAATGGAATTTTCTTATAAGTATCCAACTAAAAAATCATACAAATATAATCTCTAGTGATGAGGATAAACTGTGATACATCATGTGAATGAATTTACCCTGTCTTAGGGTTATACATTTTTCCCAACACTTTGATTAAATCCACATTGAAAAATACATTTGGTACTTCCAACCTTCCTAAGTTCATATTACATGGGTTCGACACAGGTCTATACCTATATTTCTTTATGTGATGATATATGAATAAGTCGCACCCTCACTATGGAGTCCATACATCTTCTAAGTTCTTATGATTATCTGCCAACTTCTCAATTGAATGGTTTAGCTAGGCTACTCATCTTGAATTTAGTCTAGAACTGGGACATTTCTCAATTAAATCTTGATTTAGTGGTCTCATCTTAGTTTTTTGTCTCTTTTCTTTTAGTTTTTCTAGTGTTTCTTCCATTTTTTAATCCTAGCTCTACTAAAATTTAGATAAACTTCAATAAAATATTCAGTTAAGTCTTGGATACTTAATTGAATGAGTGTCACCTTCTCCAACCTTCTCACTATCGTTCAACCCCACATCCTCAATTTTCAGCTCCAACTTATTAAGATTCTGAGATTTTATGAGTGATATATGTTCAAGATTTGGCACACTTCCATAATTTCTTGTTCATAAATTTTATTTGCACCAAATTTATAATTAGTGATATTCATTAATGTTAGCTATCTCTTTGAACACTTCACTAGTCATGCCAACCAAATGAGAAGTACTTTTCATTGTGTTGAAGAGACATTATTCATACTTTCGTCGATACCATGTTCTCTCTTTGACATGCTTGTGTTGTTATTCCTTTATGGAGTTTCAAAGAGACATCATATTATTTCTCTTCGACATTGCATAGTCTTTTTGAAGACTTCATCCATGGTTTTATCACTTTTCTCATATTCTTTCTTTCCAGGTTATCAAAGTTTCAAAGAGACTTGTGACCATCTCCCTTCAATTTTCCAATGTCACTTCAAAAATCACTTCCTTTTTATTAATTTGAGTTTTGGAGAGACCTTTTTACATTTCTTCCCAATACGAGCTCCTCTCTTCAATATTTCTTTATGCCTTACTTTAGAGTTTTGAAGAGACATGTTATTAATTCTCTTTGAAATTATTCCTTTAGTGTTATTTTTCTACCTTCTTTGTATCCCTTATCTAGTGTTTGAAGTGATTGAAGATAATATTATTAATTTCCTCACGATATAAGCTTGTCTCTTTGACATTTTTTTCTCAACTATTTTTGTAGTGTTGAAGAAACTTTCACACTACTCAGCTCGATAATTCACTATCTCTTCAAAATTATATCATGTTCACCTTGCCTTGCTTTTGAGAATTTATTGCGTAATAATCATTTATGTCCATGAGATGTTTCTTTGTTTCTTGAATGCCAAAGTAATTTAGCATCCTTAAAATATTGACATTTCTCTGTACTTTGGTTTATCGGAGAGACAAGATGACTTTTCACTTTGAAATACCCAGGTCTCTTCGAAATATTGCTTTTCAAGATATTGGAGAGAATTTAGGATATGTTACTTCGAAGTGTGCTAGTCTCATTGATATTTTTTGTTTTCTTGTTTTATTGACTTATTGGAGAGATTGTAGTGTAATTCTCCTCAAAATGGCATTGTTCTTCCAAAATGAGTTCCTAGTACTGGACTTAAGGGGATGCACGTGTTCATTCAACAACTATGGGGATGGTGATTTTTGAATGACAATTTTTAATAGAATGGACTAAGGAGACTACAATAATAATATTTTCAAGTTTATTAGATAAAAATGATGATTTTAAAGGAGGATTCATATGGTGTAAAATAAAGTGATCATATCGAGGTGGTGAGGACTAGTGAAAATTTGAGGTGGAATTTTGGTTCCAATAGTGGCTTTGATTGGGAATGAATGGGTGTGAGGACATTGCAAAAATTCATAGCTACTATGGGGCGTAGACCATGGATGGAGTGGTAAGGAAAAAGAAAAAAGTATCCTAAAACTACTATGCATGGAATAATATTTCCCTTAAGGAAAGAGATACTTCAAGAATTATCCATGCACTTCCAATTCTTGACTTTCTCCTATCATGTTCTGCACAAAGTATGAGTCTTCCCCACATTTTTCAGTGATAATAAATGGTCCAAGCCATAAGGCTTCAAATTTACCATGCTTTTTTTTCTCTTGGCCTCTAGCATTTAACATAAGAAGCATATCCACTATTTGAAATTTTCTTTCTTTTGATCTCTTATCAAATAGGCATTTAATCTATGACTGCAATTCTTGATTGTGCTCCTGTGCTAGATGTCTGACTTCTTCCAATTCTACCAACTGTTCCATTCTATCCTCCATGGGTTCAGGAATTTCTAAGTCCTAATGTAGTATAAACTTATATACTAGTAAAAGGTTTTGTAAAGGAACCCTAGCTTGGATCCCATATACTAGTTTGAAAGGATATTTTCTATTAGCCTTCTTTATTATGATCCTATCTACCCAAACTACTAGTCTCAGCTTAGAGTCTCACACCTTTTTATTAGTGTCTAACATCCTCTTGATTAGCTTTATAATACTTTTATTGTTGGACTCAACCTATCCATTTTCTTGGGGATTATATGCTGAAGCATACGGGATTGTTATACCATATGATTCACAAAAATTTTTGAATTCATTTGATCTAAAGCACATACCATTTTATGTTATCAACCTTAAAGGGACTCCAAATCTAGTAATGATGTTTTCCAATAGGAAATTTATTACAACCTTGCTAGTAGCCTACTTTTTTGGTATAGCCTCTATCCACTTTGTGAAGTAATAAGTGGCTACTAAGATCCACTTATGCCCACCACTAGATTTTTCTATACTCTCACCTATGAAATCAATTCCCCATTGGTGGAATAGGGCCTCTACTTGCATGGGTCTTAGTGGTAATGCTCCTTGATATTGTATTTTTCCAAAAAATCATTGGCATGCTCCACATTTCCTTACATAACTATAGGCATCATTGAAGACCCTAGGCCAATAATAACCTATTCTCGGTACCTTGTGTGCAATGGTCTTCACTGAATAGTGTTCTCCACACACACCATCATGTATTTCCTTCATGACATGGTTTGATTGTACTTCATCGAAGCACAATAACAACACACCATCCATGTTTTTCTAATATAAGTCTCCATTCATGAAAACATATTTTGAAGCATGAAATTTTAAGGTTCTTCTCTGATTATTATTCAACCCTTCTAGATGTTTCATACGTTTAAGGTAATATCCAATGTCAATGAACCATTGTGTGTTTTCTATTTTTGATACCCAATTTTCTTCCCCTTCTACAATGCAAATCTATGCAGCTTCTAGGTTTGACTCAACCATCAACTTTTCTAGTCCCTTTCCTCTCACCAATTTAGTAATTTGGATGTTTATGTTGAACTCTTAGATATGATTGATCTAGCAAAAAAATTCTTCTTGTCACCTCTATTTGTGAAAAATCATCTTTCACTACAACATTTGGTACATAAGCAATAACTTCTACTCCCACAAAATAAGGCCTAAATGTCTTAATTTCTTTTACTAGGGCATAAGCTTTCTTCTTAGTAATATCATAATTTAGTTATGCTCCTTGTAATGATTTGCTAAAGAATGAAATAAGTTGTCCATATCCATCACTATTCTTTTGTAACATGATGGTTGCTATTGTGTCCAGAATTATGTAAAGGAGAATATCTAGAAGGGTTTGTCAAATTCTAGGGATTTCAGTACTAGTGCTTCTTTGATAGCTCTTTTGATTGAAACAAAGGAATCAATAGTTTCCTCTTTCTAATCAATTTTGACACCCTTTTTTAACATCTTCAAGATTGATTTTACAATCTCTGCAAAATTTGAAATAAATCTACAAAAAAGGTTGATCTATCCAAAGAAGGACTGGATAGCTTTCACAGTCTTAGGGATGGGGATTTTTTTAATAGTTTTCACCCTTTCCGTATCAATTCATATTACATCCTTTGAGACAATATAATTTTCCTTTTGTGATATAAAAATGACATTTTTTTGGGTTTAAAGAGATGCCATATTCTAGTGCTCTGATGAATATCTTTTGTAAATGTGCACAATGATCTTCTTCATTCTTAGAATATGCTATCAGATCATCCTAATATACCACTATTAGAGCATTGATCAATTATGCAAAGGCCATATCCATGTCCCTTTGGAATGTTTCTCCAACATCAAGGTAATACCAAAAAGAATTCTTAAATAGACATATGTTCACTAAGGCATGGTCAAAGTAGTTTTATATTGCTCTAACTCCTTGAACTTTACATAATTATATCCTAAGAAACCACCCATCATGGATAGGATTTTACATCATGTCACCCTCTGCAACATTGCCTCCATGTTTGGCAAAGGGTAGTCTTGAGTTATGCCACATTTAGATTTCTAAAGTCTACACACAATATTATATCTCCATTGTTCTTTCTTATGACTACTAAGTTAGATATCCAAGAGGGATGTCTAATTGGTTTAATGAAGCCTCCATTCCTTTACTTCATAAGATCCTCTTGCATCTTTGGTTCCAATGTAGGGTTTATCGATTATTGTTTTTGTTTGAATGGTTTAGCATCAATTTTTAATGGAATTTCATGTTGAAAGAGATATTCTCTATATGCTTTGAGGTCATCATATGACTAGGAAAAAACATATTTATATTTCTAGAGTAGGACTATAACCATCTCTCTCACTTTGGGACTGATCCTCTTGTCAATGTATACTTTCTTGGGAGCAAGTTTTGTTTCAAGGTTAATTTCTTCAACATCATCCTCTTTAACAGGTGTAGGCTTTAGATTAAACCTGTCGTGTTTGTCAAATACTCTCTCTAATGCCACAAAACCTTTTGTAATTTTGTTATTCTTGAGTTGTACTTCTTTCCCAAACATAGTTTCCTTGCCATCTACCTTTTCTACAAATGCATTGAAGTCTATCACCTGGATTCATATTGATCAATGCAACAGATGAACTTGATTAGATCATGTTCATTGAATACCTACAAGTTATATATGTTATCTGCATTAGTAGTCCTTGTCTTAAATTCCACCTTAGTGATTCCTGCTAAGTGTATCCAACCCTTATCTCCTATAAGTAGAGACCTTCTCTATTGAATATGGATCCAAACTTCATGCATTGATACTCTAGTCATTTTATTCCTCATTCACTTATGTTTCATGTCATTTTGGCTTGATCTTACTATCTCTTTGCATTAATTTCACCATCTTAATATCAAAGAATCTTGGAGCTTATCATAAGGGACTAGGAAAGGGCCACTTTCCACATCAAAGTGACACTAATCCCCCTATGGAATGGAGGTTTGATCTACTTTTTTTTTTACATGCTTTCATTTTATTTCTTTTGTGCTTTTGTTTCATGTTTTCATCTTTTAATATGGTCAAGAATTTCTTAGGGAATGATATTTGTGCTTATTTTAATGAATAATGCTCTTGTGTTTGTCTATGTTTAGTTAGGTACTGGTTATCATTCACAATATTTTTCTATTCCTTGGCATTGGTTATCTTTGAACATTAAATTCAACTTTGGATAATATTGGGTGGATGTCATGCCCGATCAAAGAAGATAATATTTGAAGAATTTCATGGTTGGGTGTCATGCATTATCAAAGAAGAGAAGAGTTGAACAAATTCAAGGTTGGATTCCATTGTTAGGATTTAGGTGCCATCAACCTTGTAAATCCTTTAATTAATTATTCTCCTAAAGTTATTTCAACAATTACCCATAAGAGGTGAAACCGTTTAACCAACGATGGTGAAAGAGACAATGTAAATGTAGTGTTACTATTACTGTTTGTCATTTAGGGAAAGGACAAAATAGCTAGGCGTCCCACTTGGAATCTTCTAGAATGAGGTTGTTAGGATGTTGTAAGAGCATCTATGACATGTATGAAATTTTTCATAAGATGCTATGACAGTATGATAGATTCCTATGACATAATATGCTTTATTTGACCCCAGGTGCTCATGCATAAGTTATACCTTATGATAGTTGTAAGAGCATCTAGAAGAGGATATTTTTAGGACATCATGACCATTTCATGAAGGGAGGTGTGGGTTTTTCTAGGTGGTATTGCTGCCTATTTTTTGGTGAAACCATGTTGGCTTTCATCCTCACAAATCTCTTTAAATAGGGGCCTTGAGCTAGAGTTATTCAATCTAGTTTTGCAGGTTTGCAAGGTAACAGGGTGTTGCAGGATTTTATAGGGATGATAAGAGAAGTCTATTGTTGCATGTAATATTTCATAATATTAGTAATATACTTGCCTCTCTTTCGGTGGTGGATTTTTTTCCCTTGGGGTTTCTCCACGTAAATCTATTGTTGCATGTGTTATGATTCTTCTATCTCTCTCTCTCATTCTTTCTTCACACTAAGGCTAAAGGTTAATCTACATATTTCAAATTTACATTCACCTATTTAAGTTCATATTACAAGCTCTCTTCACCTTGATAATCAACATTTTGTGTCAGAGCTAATGGTTTTGTTAAGGAAGAGACACTTTCCTTTTAAAGTGTTGAAGGTTTTTGTTGCAGTGGGAGCTTTTGTGTTGTGAGTTTTCAGATTTGTAAAAGATTGTATACCATGGCCTTCACCTCTCGTCAAGATATTGAGAAGTTCAATGGCACTAGTTACAAGATGTGGAAGTTGAAATTGGAGGATCTCCTTGAGGAGAGAGATCAGTGGTTACTAGTTTCAGTTGATAAGAATCCATCTACTTCAACCTTGTCAAATGAAGATTGGAAGAAGTTAGAAAAGAAGCCTCGAGGGACCATTTGGTTGTGTCTCACTTATTTTGTCCTCCTGAATGCCTCTTTAGAACACACGACATACAAGATTTGGAGGAAGAGAGGCGAATTCTATCAAACTAAGAGTTTTTCTAACAAGTTGTATCTCAAAAGATGTTTATATTCATTAAAGATGAAGAATGGTGATTCTATTGCTGAAAATTTGAATGCTTTTAATTTGATTATAAGTCAGCTTGCATATATTGATGTTAAAATAGAAGATGAGGATACATGTATTCTATTGATTTTCTCTTTGCTAGAATCTTGGGAAAATTTAATTATGGTTATAACAAGTGGTGGTGCAGAACCTAAGATGGATAATGTTATTCCCATACTTCTTTTAGAGGAGATGAGGAGGAAGACCATGCATAGTGGCTCCCAAGATTCCTTGCATGTATGAGGTAGGCCCAAGGAGAAAGGGCCTAAAGGGGATAAGAAGAAGGATAAGTCTAAAGGACAATCTAAGACCCCTGGAAAGAGAAAAGTGAAGTGTTGGAAATGTGGTAAACGGGGACATGTGAAGAAGGAATGTAGAAATAAGAAAATGAATACAAATTCTTTCACAGAAAAGTCCTCTGATAACAGTGATTCTGATGCTTTGATTATTTCAGCTAACACAGTTTGCAATGATGTTTGGCTTATTGATTTAGGTGCTTCCGTCCATATGACTCCTCACAAGGAGTGGTTTTCTACATACAAAGAATATGATGGAGGAGAGGTCTTCATGGGTGACAACAGCTCACAAAAGATTGTCGGTAAAGGAAAGGTAAAGTTGTGTTTTAGTGATGGGAGGCTTAAAATCCTTGATGATGTTTTACATATTCTAGGACATACAAAAAGTTTAATTTTGGTTTCCAAGTTGAATGATTATGGAATGAATGTGACATTTGAAAAGTTTGGTTGCAGGATGGTAAGGGGAAGTTTGGTGGTTGCTAAAGGATCTCATACATGGAATCTATTTATGTTACATGCCTCGACTTTTTGTAAATCCTCTTTTGTAACTAGCACTAAAAATGTATTTATGTTGTGGCACCATAGATTGGGTCACATTGGTGAAAAATGTCTTAGGACCATACTTGATAAGAAACTAGTAGATGGTATTTCTGATTATTCTATTGGTAAAAATGATTTATGTGAGAAATGTGTGTTTGGTAAACAAAATAGGTCATCATTTCCTAAAGGAACTAATAAAGCTAGTGGATTGTTAGAACTAATTAATTCGGATGTATGTGGTCTAGTGGATATAGATTCTTTGAGTAGATCACGTTATTATGTTTCCTTCATTGATGATTAATCAAGATATACTTGGATTTATTTTATGCATACAAAATTTGAAGTTTTCACTAAATTTAGGGAATTTAAGGTATTGGTTGAAAAGCAAATAGATTATAAGATAAAGTATTGAGATCTGACAATGGGGGTGAATACTGTTGTAAGGAATTTGATGAGTTTTGCAAATATGCAAGAATTGTTAGGAAAAACACTACACCTTACACACCCCAACAAAATGGGGTAGCAGAAAGAATGAACCATACATTAATGGAAAGAGCTAGGAGCATGTTAAGTAGTGCTAAGTTAGATAAATGTTTTTGGACAGAAGCTATTGGTACTGCTTGTTATTTAATGAACAGATCTCCTTGTAAAGCTCTTTTTGATAAAACACCTTATGAAATGTGGTTGGGTAAAAATCCTTCAGTTTCACATTTAAGGGTCTTTGGTTGTGAGGCTTTTGTTCATGTGTCTAAAGAGAAGTGGTCTAAATTGGATCCCAAATCTCAGAAATGCATCTTTGTAGGTTATGGTGAAAATATTAAAGGTTATAAACTTTGGAATCCACTAACACGAAAGATGATATTATCTAGAAATGTTATTTTTAGGGAATTTAGAGCTAACTTTGAAGATGAGAAACCAAAGGAAAAGTCAAAAACAATGCATTTTGAAACTAAGCAAGAAGATGCACATGTGGAAGAATAGAGATATGGACAAGAAGATGGAGAAGAAGAAGAGAGCTCTGAAGAATTTGTTGTAACAAAAGAAGTTGAAAACAATGAGGATGAACATGAGGAGGAATCTCTTACTCCACCTTTGAGAAGGTCCACAAGACACCAAAATCTAGTTGAAAGGTATAACCCACCTAATTTTCATTGTAAATTTGCTTTGATATGTACTAATGATGATCCTATATCTTTTAGGGAGGCTCTCTCTTCAAAAGAATGTGAGTCTTGGATGTAGGCCATGCAGGATGAGATGATGTCTTTGAAAAATTGTGACACCTGGGATATTTTTAGTTTTCCCAAAGAAAGAAAGGCCATTGGTTGTAAGTGGGTATATAAAAAGAAGTTTGGTGCAAACCCTAAGTTGGAACGGCACAAGGCCAGATTAGTGGCCAAGGGCTACTCCTAGAGAGAGGGAGTTGATTTTGGTAAAATATTCTCTCATGTTGCTAAGTTAACTTCTATTAGATTCATTTTATCCATTGTTGTTGCTTATGATTTAGAAATAGAACAAATGGATGTTAAAACTACTTTCTTGCATGGGGATCTCAAGGAAGAAATTTATATGAAACAACCTGATAGTTTTGTTGTGAAAGGAAAAGAACACTTGGTTTGCAGGTTAAAATGGTCTCTATATGGTTTGAAATAGTCACCTAGGATGTGGTACTAGAAGTTTGATGCTTTTGCATTAAAGATGGGTTTTTTTAGAAGTGAAGAGGATCACTATGTTTTTTTTAAAGTTATTGATGATCAGATACTAATTATTGTCTTAGATGTGGATGATATGTTGTTCATTGGTAACAATAAGGAGATGATTGGGGAACTTAAAACTCATCTTTCTGGAACATTTGATATGAAATATTTAGTGGCTCCTAAATATATTTTTGGGATGGAAATCATTAGGGATCGAGTTCACAGAAAGCTTTGGTTAAGTCACAGTAAGTATATTAATGCTATTTTGTAGAGGTTTAATATGCAGGACTGTAAACAAGTAAATATTCCATTTCATGTTGGTACTAAGTTAAATTTAGACATGTGTCCTAAATTGGATGATGATATTGATAAAATGTCTAAAGTTCCTTATGCTAGTGTTGTCAGTAGTTTAATGTATGCAATGATTTGTACTAGACCAGATATAGCCCAAGCAGTGGGAGTTCTAAGCAGGTTTATGTCTAACCCTAGTAAAGAACATTGGAATTTTGTTAAAAGGGTATTTAGATATTTGCAAGGAACTTCTAATTACTGTTTGGTTTATCATGGTACTAACAATGTTGACAAGTCATTGGACATACAAGGTTTTGTTGATTCGGATTAGGCAGGTGACTTGGATAGTCGAAGGTCCACTAGTGGCTATGTGTTTACTTTGTTTGGAGGTGCAGTAAGTTGGATGAGTAAAAGACAACCTACAGTTGAGCACTTTGTCCACAATTGAAGTAGAGTATATGGCTGCTACATATGCCTCTAAGGAGGTGGTTTGGTTAGAAAGACTTGGTAATGGTATTGGTTTTGATTGTAGGATAGTGAGGATTGGATGTGATAGTCAGAGTGCCATATGTTTGGCTAAAAATCCTATGTACCATGCTCGTACTAAGCATGTTGATGTTCAGTATCACTTTGTGCGAGAAATGGTGGAGAATGGACAGGTCTTGATTGAAAATTTTGACACTTTGGATAATGTTGCAGATTATCTTATGAAGCCTATCACCATGAAGGCCATGGGCCTTGATCACTGTACTTGATTCTATGTAATTGTATCTCTATGGGTGTAATTTAGAATATCTGATGTCAAGTGGGAGAATGGATGGATTTAGGTGCCATCAACCTTGTAAATCCTTTAATTAATTATTCTCCTAAAGTGTTTTCAACATTTACCCATAAGAGGTGAAATCATTTAACCAACGGTGGTGAAAGAGACAATGTAAATGTTGTGTTACCGTTACCATTTTTCATTTAGGAAAAGGACAAATTAGCTAGGCATCCCACTTGGAATCTTCTAGAATGAGGTTTTTAGGATGTTGTAAGAGCATCTATGACATGTATGATAGTATGATAGATTTGTATAACAAGTATGATAGATTCATGTGGCTGAATATGCTATCTTTGACCCTAGGTTCTCATGCATAAGTTATTCCTTATGACAGCTATAAGAGCATCTGTAAGAGGCTCTTTTTAGGACATCATGACCATTTCATGAAGGGAGGCGTGGGTTTTTCTAGGTGGTATTGCTGCCTATTTTTTGGTGAAACCATGGTGGATTTCATCCTCACAAATCCGTTTAAATAGGCGCCTTGAGCTAGAGTTATTCAATTCAGTTTTGTAGGTTTGCAAGGTAACATGGTGCTACATGATTTTATAGGGATGATAAGAGAAGTCTATTGCTGCATGTAATATTTCATAATATTAGTAATATACTTGCCTCTCTTTCAGTGGTGGAGTTTTTTCCCTTCGGGGTTTCTCCACATAAATTTGTTGTTGCATGTGTTATGATTCTTCTATCTCTCTCTCTCTCTTTCTTTCTTCACACTAAGGCTAAAGGTTAATCTACATATTTCAAATTTGCATTCACCTATTTAAGTTCATATTGCAAGCTTTCTTCACCTTGATAATCAACATGCCTTATCAAAGAAGAGAAGAGTTGAAGAAGTTCATGGTTGGATTTCATGCACTATTAAAGAAGATGAGAAA
>VDFB02281492.1:628569132-628594910 GCA_007258455.2 Sequoia sempervirens
TCACCTAGATGCAATGAGTACTAAATGGACCATAATCTTGGAGAAAACTCCATAGTTAAGCATTCTTGAGCTGGAGTAGTACTGGTATGGGTGACCACCGGGAAGGCCCAATGCTTCACCTCTTTTGAGCATCACCTAGATGCAATGAGTGCTAAATGGACCATTCATAGTCATGAGAGATGGGTCAATGAGTTTGACTCATAAAATTATATGGTTGAATCTGATAACATTATCACACAATTTTTTTATTTAGATCATTTCAAGAACTCAAATAATAAAGTTAGGGAAATATCTTACACAATCAAATTTAAAAACCATTTCAATAAATTATACACATGACATAAATTTTAATGTGTGCTGCTACTTTTAACATTGGAAAACATATGCATGCCCTTGATATTACATGTAATTAGTCAATAGGCTATTATAGGTGAGAATTCCACAGGAAAAGTCTTACTATCTGATGCCTAAAAATATTAGACTATTCCGGTGGAAAATCCCAATCAGAAGGACGCCAGTAGCATGCGGTATCTCGTATAGTTTACATCAGTGTTAAATTTCTGATTGGAGAACCGTTGAATAAAAATGAATGAAACGTAGAAGTTAAGCAGAGACCAGGCGTACTACCAGCTGCACTAACCAATTGAAATGATGACTAACCAGGCATACAAAGGACCTTTAGGTGAGAATTAAGTGAGAATTGTACTGAGCTGCAGATGACTGATTAGCCAAGCATACGAAGGACACCAAAAATCACTAAACAAATCTTTAGCTGGTGTCAAATTGATCTTGTCATGGAAAACATGGGAGAATATGCGCTTGTAAGTACACACACTACAGATTTCAGACGGTGCATTGTGTTAGCAGGTATGGCTCACATTGTTCCACACCATCTTTTGGGGTCCCCGTGCTTTCCCTGCAATTTAAGCAGCTACCAAAACTTCACTGTAGGAAATAAATGTGATTAAAATTTATATGGCTCTCACCTGGATAGTTTTTGACTGTGTTTAGTTTAGCTTTGTGCTTCAGCATATAAATGTTTAGCTTTGTAGATCTGTTTATAGACTCTTTATGAAGTCTTCGACCTGTGTTGCAAATCATAGAGCTGGTGTGGCAAAATTATGCTCCTCATCAATTTTCACCTCAAATAAATCTAATATGTAAGAAAAGGCCACATGGTTATACTTTATGTTTTTCAATTGATCTTTAAACTGGATGTGCATGCATTTATCTAAGTAGTTGTTGGTCTTGCATTGATTCAGATTCTTTCCCACACTTGGCTTATGGCAGGGGGACACGCCTGGTGATGGTTTTCTTCTTTCTACATACCTGTCTACCAGGGCTTTACCATAGTTGCTAAGTTTACTCTTTTCGGGAGGTATTCAGTCAAACAAAACAGCCGTTCCTTTTAGGCTCCTGCATTTTTTTGCATGCAAAGAGAGGAGAGGATGCATTGGAAAGGATTGGAAGGAGAAAGGAAGGAGGTAACAGTCTAGCAGAGATCAGTAAGTTTACACAATAGATAAGAGCTCTCCTTAGATTGCATTGGCTATTGATAGTTTCCTAAATTCTCCGTCTATCTCTGCTTTGATTTTGGTTGTTAGAAGATTTTGTGTCTTGCAAGAGCTTACACCTTTCCCACAGCTTCTGATAAAATCTTCCCTACCCTCTTGCTTGGTTGATGCCTTAACTTGTTCCAAGCCTTGATATTGGCATAGGTAGTTAGGATGCTGGCTAAGGTGGGAATCGGATCTTACTCCTGCCATTGCATTTGCTTGACAGTATTTAAATCTCCTCCCACCAATCCGTTTAGTGCATCTCCTGTGATCATTGCGTCCCATGAGATCACATTTCCTTGAGGTAATCAGTTAAGCAGTCACTTGCCTTGCCATGTTTCAGAGTGCTTCATCGAATGAAATATTTTGAGAGCTCCCTTGTAAAATCCATTTTGTGCATATTCCGCATTCATCGCCTTCATTCCTTGGGCAACCTATCACTGCTACAATGATTAGACGATGGAGGGTGTATAAATTTAAATAATGTCCCTGATGCGATTTGCAACCCGTCACAGCAGCAACACTTGAACATAGAAGACTATAGAGGTAAAATAGCCTTCTTGTTTTCGTAGGGAACCTGTCACATATGTTGTACTTGGAAAGAGAATGTTGTAGAGGTTTAAATAATCTCTCTAATTTCATTGTCAACTTGTCTCAGCCGCCGCACTTGAACATAATAGAACATTTTAAAAGTTTAAAATACCTTTCTAATTCCTTTGGCAACTTGTCTCATCTGCAACACTTGAAAATATAATGTTGTAGAGGTTTAAATAATATCTCTAATTCCATTAACAACCTGTTTCAGCCATAACGCTCGAACATAATAGGAAGCTTAAAAGTTTAATCTCCCTGATTCTCTTGGCAGTCCATCGTTGCTATAGTGTTTAGACTTTGGAGAGTGTATAAATTTAAATAATGCCCTTAATACCATTCGAAACCTATCTCAACTGAGGCATTTAGGCTTAGGAGAGTGTATAAGTTTAAACAGCCTTCTCGGTGTGGCTGGCAAGCCATCACATATGATGTACTTGAAAATAGAATGTTGTAGAGGTCTAAATAATCTCTCTGAATCCATAGTTTGCATGCCTTGTCTAAACACACATTTTTCATAATACTTTGGAAAATCGTAACCATATTTTTGTAAGGCAACGGCAAAAAATTCTAAAATGAGGTAGTGAAGGAAAGAATAAAAGTTTGATGTTAGTGGAGTAATAAAATCCTTTTCACGGGTGACAAATGAAAATTTTCACTAAATTTATGGTAAGACAAAAGATTCCATTTAAGGCCCCACGTGGACCCCATGTGTGAAGTGATTGGAATGTTTGAACAATAAATTCAAAATTAGAAATAGAAACGCTTTGGCTATGACGTCTCATTTCCCAAACCTAAACTGCACGAGTGAGTTGGCACAACCAAATTTCATTTAACTGAGAATGTTTGGGGTTTATTTATTTCCTCCCAACGGCATATATATTTCACCATCGGTATATTTATTCATTGTCGGCATATAAATAGTTAGGGTTATTGATTCTGCAAATAGCTATATTAATCAATTTTGAATTGCTATGTACACAATATTCAAAATTCTTTTCTGGGCTTATTCGTCATGTGCAGGCCGCATTAAGTGTTTCACAGGGATTTCATGCAGATTTTCTTTTTGCTATGGTCATCCATTGTACCAGCCTTTATTTTCTGTTGCCCATCCCACTGCCAAGGTTGCTCCGCCCTCAAGCACCTCCGTCACCGCCAACCTATCTGAGGGAATTTTTTTTGTTTTTTTAGCTATATTGCATTTGGTATTCTTTTTTCACCATTTTTGGGTCGAAAAGTCACTATCTTCTTTGATTTTATAACATTTAATCATTTTTCAGCTTCTTTAATATCTATATACCTACTCTGCCATCTGAATTCGAGTAAATGAGAAAATCACTTATATTGACGATTACCAAATTCACTACACGTTGTACCGCTTGACTTGGGAAATGAAGAAGGGCGCCCACATATATGGATGAACACACATTCAATGATTAATGTATTGCTTAATATAAATTCACAAATGTAAATATGATTGAACCATGTGAGCACAATTTTATTTTTATAAATTTAATTATTTTTAAAATAATTTTAGTATGACTAAAAAAGTTAAATTTATTCAATAGTAAAATAGCTTAAATTAATTACCTTCAAAATTAATGTCAAGTTTTTTTAAATACAAGAGAATTACCTTTAAAGTTGATATCAATTTTTTTAAAATACAAGAGAACTTATTTTATTATAATAACTTTGAATGAAAGTTTTACTTATAAATAGAAATTGACTTATGTTAAGTGTACTTATATGAAATATATTAAATTGATATTTTTATTTATAAAATTTAATTCTTTTAGTCATATTAAAACTATTTTAAAAATAAATAAATTTATAGAAATAAAGTTGTGCTTGCATGATTAAGCCATATATACATTTGTGGATTTATGTTAAGAAATACATTAATCATTGAATGTGTGCTTATTGAAATCCTTTCAAAGGGAAACTAAACAAGTTAATTTTTAAATAAATTATCATGGATTTTAAATTTTTTAATGTGTACCCTACTCTGTTGGGATAATGAGATTATATTCAATCCTTTGAACAAATTATTCTCAGAGACATTATATAGTTATATATGGGTGTTAGGTTTCAAGTTAGTGTTCAATTAAGGTTAGGGTCCAATTATGGTTCAAGGTTAGGGTTAGAATTCAATTATAGTTAGTGTTCAATTAGGGTTAGGTTTAAGGTTCAATTGATGTTCAATTACCATTAGGGTTAGGGTTGGGGTTAGGATTCAACTAAGATTAGGGTTACAATTGCAATTAAGATAAGAGTTAAGATTTAATTAGGATTTAATTGGTGTTATGGTTAGGGTTTAAATTAAATTAGAGTTATGGTTTAACTGGGGTTATGATTATTATTCAATTATAATAATCCCAACCCTAATCCTCACCCTAACCATAATCGTGACCCTAACACTTACCCTAACCCTAACCCTAACCCTAATAATTTTGTCTTCCATGTCACTGAGATTGCTACTAGCATATATATATTAATAATAATATATATATAAAAACATCGAGAGATATCCTTCTTGAGGCATCTATTGCACTTTTATGTGAGTAATTGATTTAAAAAGAAAGTTAGGGCTCAATTAGGTTTATATAATAAATATTTGGGTTAGGGTTCTAGGATAAAGCTTGGGATTATTTTTTTCCATGCCCTTCAATATATTGCTAGGTTATATCCTGCTATCGTCGTAACCATTGCACCTCATTGGGGTGCAAGTGCTAGTTATTAGGTAACGTGAAGGTTAGAACATGTGAAACTCTTTAACCAATAATTTGTTAATACTTTATTTTAAAAAATATTGCAATACTAGGTATCTGCCTTTTACACGAATATACCAGATGCTGAGCAGGATTTGTTTGTTTTCATCAGAGTACGGTAATTGTAATGACGATGTGTAGAATATAAGTCAGCAATAATACAAAATATGAATAGACTACAGGGCAGGTCTGGAATTTGATGGTCACTTATAGGAAATTTTTTATAATGGTTTGGTGGTTTAAAAATTTTATAAGATATTTTAAGAAAATTATAAATGGTAAAAAAAAATTTATGAAATTTTTGGTATAAAATATAATATATTAAAATATTTTTATCAATTTTTTAAAATATAAAAGAAATATAAAAAAATAGTATTTCTAAACATTAGCAATAAATGTAATTCATATTTAAAAATTTGAAAAATTAAAAACAAGTATAATCTATTTTAATAATTTTTTAAATTAATATTTAAAATTAACCATTGAAAATTATAGAGAAGGATGGAAGACCATTGAAATGATCCCAATGTGAGAAAAGAAAAGATAGGGTAAGCATTGTTTATAAAATAATATTATTATTTTACTTTTAACAATTTTAATATAGTTTATTTTTATTTTTTAATATTTTATTTGAAATATAGTTTTAGTTTTTAAAATTTAATTTATCTAATAATATATATATTTTTAATTTGTTAATATTGAGATTATGTAAATATTATTTGTAATATATTAATTATAATTTGGAGGTACATGTTTCATTAATATTCTAATTCTAATAAATTTAAAATAATAGTTTTACTTTTTTATTTAATCATTTATTGACTTAATAAGTTTATCATCTATTATTATTTATTTAAAATTATTAAGTTTATTTATGTTTTGATTGTGATATATTTTGACTTTACATTTAGTTTATTTTATTTTATTTTTAATTTAAATTTAATTTTGAAATTTAGTTTTATTATTTATGTCTTTTTTAATGAAATTATAAATACTAATTAAAAATTATTAGAATTAATTTAATTTTATAATTGTTTATCTTATTAAAATTTTAATTATTGTAGAATAATTCTATATTGGAATTTGTTATAATTTATATAATAAAATGAATTTCAAACACAAAATATAAATTTATAGGAGTTCATCTTAGGGTAGCATATAATTTGATTAAGGATATGAGAATTCACCTTTAAAACCTCTTTAGTGTACCCATTACACACTTAGGAGGAAAATAGATAGAGAGATAAAGAGAGAAATTTAAGAGAGAGAAATAGAGAAATAGAGAGGGAGAAAAAGATATACAACAGATATAGATGTACAAAAATAGATGTATAAATATAAAGGAATAAATATGGAGAGACAAAGAGATAGAGGTAGGAAGAGATATAAAGAAAGAGGGAGAGGAAAAGAGAGAAGATAAGAGACACAGATATCTATCTAGTCATGTATAAAGAGAGAGACATAGAGAGAAATAGGAGACACACACACACACACACAGATATATATATATATATATAAATAAAATTATAGGGAGAGGGAAGTAGATAGAGAGTTCATAAATGAGAGAAAGATAGACAGAGGAAGAGAGAAGAGAAGAAAAATATAGATAAAAATAAGGGGAAAGAGAGGAAGAGAGATTGAGAGACAATAAAAAAACATAAAGATAGAGAGGGAGACAGATATAAGGAGATCTCTCTCTTTCTCTTCCCCTATATCTGTATATATATCTCCCCATATGTACCTCTCCCTACCTCTCTATATATATCTCCCTATGTCTACCTCTCTATATAAGTTCCTATCTCTCTTTTTATCCCTCCATATCTCCCTTTCTTATTCTCTCCCTCTCTCTTTGTCTTGCCCTCTTTTTCTCTCTATTTCTCTCCCCCCTCTCTCTGCATTTCCATCTCCATTTCCATCTCTACCTTCCTCTCTATCTCCTTACCTCTCCTTACATATTTTTCTTTCTTTCCCCTCTATCTTTCCCACTATATATATATCTTTATCTCTCCCTCGATTGCTATCACTCTCTCTTTCTATATCTCTCAACAAATCTATCCTCTCTCTACTTATCCCCCTCTCTCCCTCCTTCTCTATCTATTTATATTTATCTCTCCCTCTTTATATCTATCTCAATATCTCTCTCACTTAGACATGCACACACTCCTTGTCTTTCCTTCCCTATCTCTATCTCTATATCTCTTTTTCACTCAGACACACACACACTCATTGTTTCTCCCTCCCTCTATCTATTTCTATGTCTATGTCTATCTCTATCTCTACCCCTTTCTCTATCTCTACTCCTTTCTCTATCTCTCTCCCTCTCTCTATTAATTATCCCTATCACCTCCTTTATCTCTCACTCTTTCCCCTCTATTTCTATCTTCTTGGATCTCTCCCCCTCCCTCTCTATTTATATCTCATTATCTCTATCTTTCATTTATTTACTACACCTCTCCCTCTATCTCTTCTACTCTCTTTACATATATCCCTTTCTCTTTAGATATCACTTGGACTATATCTTTATATTTCTCTCTGCATCTCCCCCTCTTTCATTTTCCCACTCTTTCTATCACTATCTCTCCCTCTCCCTCTTCCTCTCTCCTTCCATCTCTCCCTTTATATATTTATCTATCTTTGACTTTTTCTCTCTCTCCCCCTCTCAATATTACCAAGTTATATTTATCTCTCTATCTATCCTTTATAGCCCTATATCTACCTCTCTCCCTCTCCTTATCTCTTCATCTTTCTATATCTCTCTACTTCTCTCTCCTATCTCTATTTCTCTCCCTCCATCTCCCTCCCTCTCTATAAATTTATACACATCTATCTCCCTCTCCATATCTCTCTCTTACTTATACACACACAAACTTCATGTTTCTCCCTCCCTATCTCTAGCTATATATTTAAATTCTTATATATCTCCCTCTATCTCTATCTCATTATCTATCCATCTCTCTCTAGCCCTCTTTACATATCACTTCCTATCTCTTTCTTTATATTTCTATCTCTCCCTCTCTCATTCCTTCCCCCTCTCTCCCTCTCTATATATTTATCTCTTCCATATCTGTATATCTTTGTCCTCTCTCTTTAACTCACCCTCTCCTTCTCTCCATATCCGTTTCCTCCATCTCCATCTCCATTTCCATATCCATCTCTATATTTTTTTTCTCTATTTCTATCTCCTTACCTCGTCTCTCTCCCCTTGATCTCTCCCTCTTTCGATTCCTATATCTCCCCCTCTCTATCTCCTCTATCTCTCCCTCTTTCTATTCCCATAGCTCCCTCTCTCTCCCTCTCTCCCTATTGCAAACATAAAATGAGCCTATTAGTAATGGAACCTTATTATCTTCCCGATTTAGAGGTTTTATTTTAGTTGTGTTTGGATCCCTATAAGCAGATGCATAGTTTATTTGAAGTTATCACTTCTCCATTAAGACATTTGTTGTACAAACACCATCATTTTATAAATGGCCTATCAATTGACCTCATATATACTACACAAATGTATGCAAAAAGTAGACCAAAAAACTCCCTAATTGACCTTCCACACTTCTTCAGCATAACCATTGCACACCAAGGTCTGATTGCTAGAGCTTATAATAATTTAAAAAACTTTATAAACTCATATATATTAATATAAAATAATGCTAATTATTAATAATAAATGTCAAAATCTTAAATTCTTTCTTATAACAAATTTTTTAAATCATCTTAAGAATTTAAAAAAAAAAATTAAAATAATTGTATTCCTTTTAAAATATCTTAATTTAATATATATTTTTATAAATAAATATTGCAAATTTGGTATATATTAATATAAAATAATGATAACAAAAATATTAAATTCACTATAACAATTCAAATAAGTTTCTAAATTAGACAATCTTTCTAAAAATATTTTAAAAATAAGAAACAATTATATTTTATCTTTGAATCTTTTAAATTAATATACATATTTATAATAAATATTAAAAAATCATATATATTAATATTACAAATTGTAATACTATAATTATCTATAATAATTTATTGCATTCTACTCAATTTTGAACTTTTATTATTGAATATCAAATTGAAAAAATGGACACATAGACTATCGAATTATAGGTCTATTCTAGGACATTAATAGTAATAGGTTTACTTTAAGACATTAGCAATAACTGGCAAACATCTAATAAACTCTATCAAATTTTAGAGTACTTGTTTGTCTTAGACCATACTCTCCAACTAACAAAAATACTCTCCAACTAACAAAATACCTGTTTGACTATATTTATTAATTAATTAAAAAATATCGATTATCTTTTAACTTTTATTTTCAAATAATTAATAAATATGCATTCTGTTGGTTGCGTAGACAGACGCTCAGAGTGGTCCTCATGACTTACCCAATGTACTAAGTACCGATATCTACAGCGTTCTCCTTCAACGTGTTCAGGTCCCAGTGCATTGACAGAATTCACGTACACCCTATTTTTTCTACGTTGTCGACAAATTGGCCGCAAGATTTATTGTCTTTCTGGTTTGCAATTTCGAAGGGTTTGCTAGGAAACTGCGCAAGGGAATCAATTGGAGTGCCAAAGTCAAGTCCACAGAAAATAGGTACTTCCTGAGAACATGTGACAAACGAATCAAACCTACTCCGTGTAGGCCCACATCACAAAATGAAATGCTATAAAAATCCACGAATATAATGATGAGTTGCTGGATCCCAACCCCATTTTCTAATTTGAAATTTTGATGTCAGAAAAGATGACAGTTCCTAAAGTAGGGGTTTCTCAATGGCTGGAACAAATAAAGAACACACAAAAGCATGGAGAAGAACAAGGCATAGTATCTCATGTGCATCCATACATCTACACCATACCAGAGCCCCTGCGCATTGAAAGGCCAGACGCTTATATGCCACAGGTAGTTTCTCTTGGACCTTACCATCATCTTAAACTTGAACTGTTTGAGTCTGAAAGATATAAATCGAAGCTTACTATCCAAGTTGAAAAAAAAGCCAAGGGAGGGCCTTTTGAAGATTTGGTTAAAGATCTAATTAGTATTGGAGGGGAAATAAGGAACAGCTATAATAATCAAATTGAGTGTGACGATGAAGTATTAGGGTGGATGATGGCCCGAGATGCTGTGTTTATTTTGGAGTTTATTGGCTGTTATGACCAATATGAAAGCCCTAGAATTGAACAGACAAACCCTTATTTTCAAAACATGGAAGCTGTTTTTCATCCACAAAGGAAGAGCCCTTTGTTCTTCCCACTTCAGGCTGATATATTTAAGCTGGAGAATCAAATTCCACTTTTCATTTTGAAAAAGGTTTTGGAATGGCAGACTGGCTCAGGAAGTCAAGCTTTAAACAGGCTTAGTATGGCAATTTCAAATGCCTGTAAAAAGTTCTCCCCTTTCAGGCATGTTGAAGATTCTTATCCTCCTTCTACGCGAGAATGCTATAATGATTTGCTTGACGAAAGGCATATATTGGAATGCCTTTATAATTTCATTGTGCCGAAGACAAATCCAGCTCACACTAGTATCCCCATTGGGGATGATCATAGTAGAATTGTAGTCAGGAGTGCCACTTTTCATTTTCTTCATCAGATCACATCAAGATTTAGGGTGCTTTTGTCCCCAAAATCCCGTAAAGCTAACATAAATCTCCCTGCAGCAACAGAATTGCATAGGAGAGGGGTTAAATTCTCTGCTTTCACATGGGCATCCGAAGAGATAAGGTTTGATAGAGCAAGCTCTACATTATTCCTCCCTTGTATAGAGATGGATTACAGCACAGATGTTTTCTTGAGGAATATGGTGGCACTGGAGGCATTCATGAAATGGAAAACAAGGGTCTTTACTTGCTATGCAGACCTTATGGACAGATTGATCGACACTCCGAATGATGTTGCAGTATTGAAGAAATACGGTATCATCTACAGCAGTTTAGGAAGTGATAAAGAGATAAGCATTCTGTGGAATGGCATCCGCAGATCAGTATGGAGGAGCCCACATGATCCTATCGACAATGCAATCAAGGCTGTAAATGAATATTACAGAAGTAGGTATGTAGTTTTATTTGGTGAGTTCTTACAGGAACATTTCTCAAAGCCATGGCGAGCTGGATCAGTGATTGGAGCATGCATTCTGCTAATTCTGAGTTTCATGCAGACATTATTCTCATATTTTCAGTTTCTCCAAAAATGTGAACACAGGTGCACATGAGTTCTATTTACAGTATTTCATGTGTGTGGCTTCAATTCCTACTTTCTGTAATACATTCCCGGGTGTGAGTTCAAGGCTTAGCCAGTTCAGTTTTGTCTATGTGATAGAATGCCATAAACATATATATATATATATATATATATATATATATATATATATATATATTCTTTAATACATTCCCGTTTGTGAGTTCAAGGCCTGGCCAATTCAGTTTAAAACATATATATATTCTGTAATACATTCCGGGTTGTGAGTTCAAGGCCTAGCCAGTTCAGTATTTATTCTGTAATGCATTCCCAGTTGTGAGTTCAAGGCCTGGCCAGTTCAGTTTTGTCTAAGTGATGAATGCCATAAACACTCATTCATATATATATATAATATTGATTTGTTCGAGTGAAACTCATGAATTAAATCTCGTAACATATTTTTTTTCAAGCTGTGTTTCTCTGTCTCTTCCAAACTATAATCGTTGACATTATAGATTCTAGTTTTATTTCCACTACTGCTCATTCGTTCAAAGATTGATATAATTTTGATTAGATAAGACTGTTTTAATAGATTACCCAAGCACCCACAGGTGACAGGACCAATGAGATATACCGGGGCTTCCTGCATAATTTACTGGGACTGGGAATGTGATGACAGCAATAATGTCTATTGGTTCTTGATTCTGTCTTTTATCTTGATGTATGTAATAAATAATTCAGTTGTGATATTCGTGAATATGATTTTGTGTCATACTGTTCACATGTAGTTTGAAAGTTTATATAATATATGTTCCACCTTTTCTCATATATATATATATGATCCAGATTTATTTCCTTCATTTACTTCAGAACCAGATTTCTATTAAAATTTGTGAAATTTATTTTATACAGTGAAGAAACTCTATTGTTGCAGTGGCAGACCAAAGCTATCACATAATTTTATCATTTCAGAATTTTATGGGGCCATAATCAACAGTTGCAATATTTCATAATTGTAGTCCCCACAGGGGATCGACCAACTAGAGGGCAAGTCAAAGCCAAAGCGCTCAAGACTTGTGAGGACGCCTGTAGAGCGTGAAAGGAGGAGGTGGTTTGAATTTCGTTGGAGGCAGCTGTTTTAGAGATTGGGGGACGATGGAGATCGAGGTGTGAAAGGCGGGAAGTAGATTGCGTGACAGACTTTGGTTTCCTTTAAGAGTGTTCTATAAAGTTGACAACCAAAAAGAACAAAAAACCAAAAACCTTTAAAAGGCCACGTTGAAAGCAGTTTATATACTTTTTAAAAAGCAATTCAAATATTTACATTATATAGAAAACGGTGCATTGATGGTGATATTTAGTCTAGATATTGAAATTTGAATTGAGGGAGTAATTGAAAAAATTACATATATATAAAAGTCATGAATGATTTGTTTGTAATTAAGTGAAGTATTGATTGAAGTCAGTATTTATTTATGAACATAAAATAATAAGTATGTTTTTGTGTGGAAATCTCGTTTGAAGGGACAAGGGGAGTAGCTATTAGCAAAGATCTCTTCAAAAATGTGTTAAACTTCTAGGTCATTGTGCATTTTTTCAATTGCAAATATGGTAGGAAATGCAATGCTTGGTATGTTATTATTTATATTTGAAGGAGACAATTTTACATATTAGTACACTAATATGCAATCTCTACTCAAATCTAAGGATTTGTGAGAAATTGTAGAATAAGGATATGTAGAACTAGTAGATCTAAATGCACTAAATGATCAACAAAAATAGAAATATAAAGTAAATGTAAAGAAAGATAATGAAGTCTTTTTTCTAATTTATGGTACAATTAATCAAGTATCTTTCTTTAGGGTAAGTGATGTTATTCATTCTAAGTAAACATATAAAATACTCAATAATGCACATCAAGGTTCACAAACTACAAAATTATAGATTGAGATTTTTTTTGAAAATGTAAAGAAGAACAATAGTGAATTTGTAAATAATTGTCTAACAAAGAGGGAAGGTATAATAAGTTAAAAGAAAGTTATAGTAGAAGTTGTAGATGACATGCATGTTATCAAGAAAATCTTAAAGAGCTTGATTGACAATTCTGATAGTGTGGTCTTCATACCACAATTTCAAATGCTTAGAGCATAAGTAAATTTCTCTAGCCTACAAGAATCTCAAAAAACTATGGATATGCACTTGCTTCCTATTAGATTGTATAGTTTCTTCAAATCACAATTTCAATTACATAACGCATAAGCAAATTATTGTGGTTTCACTTCCTTTGATGGTTTCGGACACATGAAAATTTTTAATTAGAGCATGCAATCCTTTTGCACCACAATTTTAATTTCTTAGTGCATAAGAAAATTAATCTATTTGTATGTCGTTTAAAAAGTTGACATTTGTTACTTTTTTATTGGTTACCTTTGGGGTATATTTCTTAGCTCAAATATTCCTTCCACAATGTATTGAAGCCTTTCTAATTGAAAAATCAATAAACATGCGTCTATTTCCCATTCGAGCACATAATGCTAGTACACCACATTTTCACTCAAATCTTTTTAAACCAATCTTGTGGTATACCATATGAATGTGTTAGTCATCCATCATCCCATTCCACTTCAAGATCAAAGTTTTTTTTAAAAAAATTTACGACTAACAAAAAACAAGTTTCATTTGTGCAAAATTAAGACATAATGAACATTATTTTAAAGCAATTAATTTAATAATTTTTATATCATTTCTTTCAAATTATTGTTGAGTTCATGGAATGAGAAGTTTGAGCTCCTTGAAAAGCTTATTTCACATAGTGATAAAGATAGAGATAGAGATAGATAAAATATTGTGCATCCTTCTTCCTAGTGAATGTGGTTGTTAGAGGCATCGTAATATGTTTCACTGAAGGTATCAATGGAGAAGTGATATCTACAAATCAACTAACATCTACTTGTCAGGATCCAAATATGACAAAAAACCACCTTCAAATTAGGAAGATAATCAGGATCTTTTACAAATAGTTCAATGTTATGTTTGAAATAGGGAGAGAGGGAGATAGATGGATGGATAGAGAGAAGGAGACATGTCTATATCTATAGATGGGGAGAGAGGAATATAAAGGTAGATATGATGATAGAGTGTGAGAGGAAGAGGGATACAAATAGATAGAGAGGTAGAGGGAGAGATAAATATAGAGAGAGATAGGGAGATAGATAGGGATGGATAGAGAGGAAGATATAGATAGATATAGAGGAAGAGAGAGAGATAGAGATATATATATTGACAGTGAGATAGAGTGATAGTGAGATAGAGATATAAGGAGATATAGAGAGAGGCTGAGAGGGAGACATAGAGAAAGAGAGAGAAGTAGAGAAAACAAATAGGGATGGATAGAGGGAGAGAGAAATAGGGGGAGATAGAGAGGGACTTAGAAAGAGGGAGAGAGAGATATATGGGAAGAGAATGAGAGAGGGGTAGAGATATAAGGGGAGAGAAAGGGAGAGAGGTAGAGATAAAGATATAGATAGGGGGATAGGGAGGGAGTGAGGGAGGGAGAGATGGGGAAAGATAGAAAGAGGGGAGATAGAGAGGAGGGAGAAAGGGAGAGAGGTAGGGGAGAGAATGGGAGAAAGATAGGTAGATAAGGATAGGTATTAAAGAGATGATAGAGTGAAGAGGGGGAGAGAGGGATAGAGATAAGTAGAGAGGGAGAGAGAGAATAAGAGAGGGGAGAGAGGGAAAGGGAGAGGGAGAGAGGGAGAAATAGATAGATGGCAATATAAAGATAGAGAGGTATAGGGAGTGAGAAAGATAAATAGGCAAATATAGGTAGAGAAAGATATAGATCTAGAGGAGTGAGAGGGAGAGCAAGATGGATAGAATTGGAGAGAAATATAGACTATGCGAGATGGAGGGATAGATGGAGAGAGTGAGAGTGAGAGAGAGATAGCTCAATAGATATAGATGGAAAAAGAGACCAATAAATCACCTACCTACATTAAGTGTTAACCATAAAATTTCCTCTACATTAAAACTATTAAAATATTATTATCAATATTTTTAAAAAATCATAATGTGAACATGTATGTGGATTGAGTAGTAAAAAGAGATGGGCGAGCATATTAATTGATTGCATGATGAAGTGACACTTGATAATCTTCGAAAGGCCATTAATCTGCATTTGTATGTAATCATCTTTTTCTATATTTTGTCATAAAGAGACCCTTTTAAAAAGTATCTCAACTTGACTTTTATATTGTTGGGTGTTGGAGTTATCTTTACAAGTGGGCTTCATCTATCTTTTTCTTTTGTTTGCCCTCTTAATTATTTGTTTATATAAAATAGTTTGCAATACATTTAATTAAAATATATTTGGAATATTAAAAAGTTTTAGTTTAATTAGGAAAAAATATTAAGTTAATAAATAATTAAATAAAAAATAAAACTAATTTTTCAATTTATTAAAATTGAAATATTAATAAAATATGTACCTAAAAATTATAATTAATATATTACAAACAATATTAACATTAATTAAAATATATAAACTCAATATTAACAAATAAAATATTATCATAAAATTGAACATAAACATATAATTCTTTTAATAAATCAAATTTTAAAAATCAAAACCATACTTCAAAGAAAATATTAAAAAATATGTATATTAAAAATGTTAAAGCTAAAATTTAACTTTTATATTAAAAGTTAAAATAAAACCAAGCTTAAAAAGATAAATAAAAATGAAACCTCATATTAATCGTTTTGTTTTTAATAACATAATTGTATTATATAATTTTACAAATATTATAATCAATTTTTGTAAACAATTTTTAAAAATCATTTAATCTCCCTTTACAAATTAATTTATTGTGTAATAAAATAAATAGATAAACTATATTTAAAATTATATGTAAAAAAATAAAATTATTCACTACAAATATAAATGTTTTTATTAATTCTAAAAATTTAAATAATTCATTAATTAATTCTATCATAAAATAAATTTATTAAATAAATAATAAACCTTTAATGATGAAGAAGTTTCTTTAAATTTGAAAAGATCACACATTTGAAATTAAGCTGCCAATGATAACCAAATATAGCATCTAGGAAATATATTGTAAAAAGTTCATCCATACTACTTATGTTCTCCTGTGACGCCATGAATTGCATCAATAAAAGACCGGTGAATATCAAAGTCCAGTGAAAAACTATGAAGACTGAAACGATGACAATGACAAATTTTGAACATTTTGCTGCACATAAACACCCATGTACCTCGCTGCTCCCATGGGCCAATTCATATGTTGGAGATTTTCCACTTTTGGTGGACTTGACATGTCATTACCACATCACTTCCACCTTTTGTGTACACATCATGTGATTATCTCTCCACCTTTTGTGGGTGATCCACCTTTTGTGGTGATTATCACATTATCACCTTCCCACTTTAGATGAAGTGATAACTTTTCATAGTTGTCTTATGTCATAAGATTACGACACTTGTCATAATCTTATGCCCTTCTATGTTCTCACCTTGGCTATATATCCAAGGGGTCTCCTATATGCTATGAGCTCATTACATTCTATTATATTGACAGAATACAATTTATTCTTGTCATGTCTTCTTTCTATCTCTATTATGCTTGTGCTTTCTATTAGGCCTCTAGATCTTGGGTGGCTACCTTCATAGCCAATTCTTACATGGTATCAAAGCTCAAGCATAAGAATTGGCTATGAAGGTAGCCACCCAAGATCTAGAGGCCTAATAAAAAGCACAAAAGAGAGAGAAAAGAATATGACAAGAATAAACTATATTCAATGTCAATAATATGAGATGATAGAATGGTCCAATAATTACATAGGAGACTCATTGGTTATATAGCCAAGGTGAGAACATAGGAGGGCATAAGATTATGACAAGTGTCGTAATCTTATGACATAAGACAACAATGAAGAGTTATCACTCCATCTAAAGTGGAAAAGGATAATGTGATAATCTCCACAAAAGGTGGATCATACCATGACTAGACAGGCGGCGGGACCCCTTGTCGGCCCACCCCACAGCCTTTTTTTAAAAAGTTTTTTAATTTAAATTTTTTTAATTGTTTTTTTTAAAATAAAACTTTAATAAAAGTTTTTAATAATTTTTTTAAAGTTTTTCTTTAATTTTTAAATTAAATTTTTTAAATAAATAAAAACTTTTTAATAAAGTTTAACTTTAATATTTTATATTAAAGTTTTTTTAATTAACTAAAAAATATATATATTTTTCTTTATTATGTTTTAATAAAGTTTTTCATTAAAAGGCAATTTTCTTTATTATTTTAATAATAAAGTTTTTTGAATAAATAATGTTTCCAAATTAAACTTTTTAATTAGGTTTTTTTTTAAAACAAATCATGCATTAATAATCAAAATTGGAGAAATTATTTTGCCTCTCGATCGAGCCTTGCCTTGGACCATTTGTTCCTCTAATCGGCAGTCAAATGGGGGCCAGTTGCTCCTACCGACATCCACCTGGAGGGCTTTCTTCACAGTCTTCAGCTTTGGGTTCTTTTGGTTGGCTTCTTCATCAACATTTCCAGATTTGCATCATGTTGATTGTAGTTCTCCTCTATGTAATGTTGTAATCGCACTAAAATAAAGTGCCACAATCTACTATTTCAGTGTACTATGTCATGTATTGTATGCTTCTTTGGATTGATCTATGTATCTAGTGTTAGTTCCTATATACTCAGCGTATGCAGCGGCTGGTTACCCATGCATTTCGGTGAGATGGACTAATCACATATATACCTTCTTATTTTGGAAGCACTCTACCTATCTTCAGAAGTTTGGTTCTACATCCAGAGACTTGGTGCATGGCTCTAGTGAGACTTGGATTGTACAAATTGTGCATGGCTCCAGTGAGACATGGATTGTACCAATCTGCTATTATTGAGCATTTAGTTGATGCTCATGTAGTTGTCTTCTTGGTTCCGACCTTATTCTTGTTGCAGTGTGGATTCTTTTATAGTTCTTCATTGACAGATTTTGTAGTTACTCTTGAGTTGACAGATTTAGCTCAGTCACCAATTATGTGGCATCTTCTGCAGTTGTACCTGATTTTCTCTATCAGTGCTTTGCACAGTTTGGCATTTCTTTTCGAACAACATTTGGAGGACTCATCATCATCCTTGGTCCGCTCTACTTCATTCCTCACATTGTTCTTCTTTGTCTCCTTCTTCAGTTCAGATTGGGGACTCTTGACATTGTGACATTTGAGCAGTGACTCTTCATTGAGGGGAGGTTGCATGGACTATCTTCATTCTTCTTATGGGGGGGACTTTTTCCTCACTTGAGGTTTTATCCTTCCTAGAGCATGATTCTTATTTTGTATCTCATCTCTCTTTTGGGGGGTAGTTTTTTCCCATTGGGTTTTTTTATCTTTCTTTGCTTTATGAGAGATTGCATTGCATTTGTACATGGGTACCTAACATGGCCTTGTCGCCGGGACCCATCTTGTATTGTTTGCATTTGTGTACATTCTCCCTAAGTTTCACTTAAGGGGGGGTGTTGGTGTAATTAAATATCTTGTACCTTGTCCTAGGTCATGATTACACCTTAGTTAAGTTTACTTAGGGACCACATAGGAGGTTGTTGAAGATTTTCCACTTTTGGTGGACTTGACATGTCATTACCACATCACTTCCACCTTTTGTGGACACATCATGTGATTCTCTCTCCACCTTTTGTGGGTGATCCGCCTTTTGTGGTGATTATCACATTATCACCTACCCACTTTAGGTGAAGTAATAACTTTTCATAGTTGTCTCATGTCATAAGATTACGACACTTGTCATAATCTATTTCCCTTCTATATTCTCACCTTGGCTATATATCCAAGGGGTCTCCTATGTACTATGAGCTCATTACATTCTATTATATTGACAAAATATAGTTTATTCTTGTCATGTCTTGTTTCTATCTCTCTTATGCTTGTGCTTTCTATTAGGCCTCTAGATCTTGGGTGGCTACCTTCATAGCCAATTCTTACATGATTGCATGATGAAGTGACACTTGATAATCTTTGAAAGGCCATTAATTTGCATTTGTATGTAATCCTGTTTTTCTATATTTTATCATAAACAAACCCTTTTAAAAAGTATCTCAACTCCACTTTTATATTGTTGGGTGATGGAGTTATCTTTTCAAGTGGGCTTGATCTATCTTTTTCTTTTGTTTGCCTTCTTAATTATTTTTTATTTAAAATAGTTTACAATACATTTAATTAAAATATATTTGGAATATTAAAAAGTTTTAGCTTAATTAAGAAAAATTATTAAGCTAATAAATAATTAAATAAAAAAATAAAACTAATTTTTCAATTTATTAAAATTGAAATATTAATAAAGTATGTACCTGAAAATTATAATTAATATATTACAAACAATATTAACATTAATTAAAATATATAAACTCAATATTAACAAATAAAATATTATCATAAAATTGAACATAAACATATAATTCTTTTAAAAAATCAAATTTTAAAAATCAAAACCATACTTCAAAGAAAATATTAAAAAATATGTATATTAAAAATGTTAAAGCTAAAATTTAACTTTATATTAAAAATTAAAATAAAACCAAACTTAAAAAGATAAATAAAAATGAAACCTTATATTAATCGTTTTGTTTTTAATAACATAATTATATTATATAATTTTACAAATATTATAATTAATTTTTGTTAACAATTTTTAAAAATCATTTAATCTCCCTTTACAAATTAATTTATTGTGTAATAAAATAAATAGATAAACTGTATTTAAAATTATATGTAAAAAAAAATAAAATTATTCCTTACAAAATATAAAAGTTTTTATTAATTCTAAAAATTTAACTAATTCATTAATTAATTAGTTCATAAAATAAATTTATTAAATAAATAACAAACCTTTAATGATGAAGAAGTTTCTTTTAATTTGAAAAGATCACACATTTGAAATTAAGCTGCCAATGATAACCAAATACAGCATCTAGCAAATATATTGTAAAAAGTTCATCCCATACAAGAGAAATATATATTAAAATTCCTGTTGAGCTGGCACTCACTACTTATGTTCTCCTGCAATGCCGTGAATTGCATCAATAAAAAACCGGTGAATATCATAAGTCCAGTGAAAAACTATGAAGACTGAAACGATGACAATGGCAAATTTCGAACATTTGGCTGCACATAAACACCCATGTACCTCGCTGCTCCCATGGGCCAATTCATGGGCTGAAATAGACCTTCATTCAAGTAGTTTTATGAAAATTTATCGTGAGCAAATTGGGCATACAGCAAATTCACCGCCAGCAATTTATCTACAGAAAATTTATTATGGGAAAATTCACTGCAATGACAATGCGCGAAAAATTAATTGCATGAATTTTTGGCCGTTAATTTTTCATGGCAATGAATCGCTGGTGGCCGTGAATTTTCCTGTGGTGAATTGTTGACAGTGATTTTCCATTGGTGAATTGCTGGCAGTGAATTTTCCTAGAGCCGAAAAATTCACCGCCAACAATTCACCACGAGAATGTTACGAACCTTTATTTTGCATGAATTATTAGTACCTGCCATTACCAGTTTCAGATTCCTGTTATTAGAGCCTTCGTGTAATCCAAGATAATTAATAACAAAGTATTAGCGCTGATAAAAATTACGTAGTTAGTCATAATGAGTTCACGTTAATAATTGATATAGAGATAATTATAAGTCAACCATCGAATGATTGATTGCCAGGTAAAATGTATGTTCAATTTCATTATTTATTATTTTCAAAATTAAGAATGATAGGCTATATTTTTTATATTAATATTAGAATTTGATTGTGATTTTGAGTGAAATTTATTGATTTATATTTAATGAATTTGATAGAATTTTTGAGTCAAATTTATTAATCCAGAGTTATGAATAACAGTTTGTAAGAACTCATCTCTCATGAGAATGAATGGTCTCCTAAACATTTCAACTCAAATGTGTCAACCATGAATTATCTCCTAAATTCAAGCCTACATAATTTTCTCACATGTTTATAGAATTTCAAAAAATACTCCACCTCATCAATCATTCATTCATAATAAAACAAAGTTAACTTTTATGATGTTATGATTTAATATCAGAGTTAACTTTTAAATTTTCAACAATTTATGATGTTATGAATTAATATCAAGATTCAACTATAGTCAATTTAACTACGTACTATGGAAAATGGCATTGCCGTATAAAACAAAATGAAATTTCCTCACCACCATCATTAGCTCGATAACTTCACATTGAGAGGAGCATTAGAAACCTGTGAAAAACTCTAAAAGAGGTGGGGAAATAATACTTTTAGCGGGCTCTTTTTTCTGTCCTCCTTATTTCGGTCAAACTACCTACGAAGTTCCTCTCCACCGACAAAATTCCACATTCACAAATGAATGGTGATAACCCCGTTTCTTTGTTTGAACGTGGTTTGCGCGTTTTTGGACGTAGCTTTCTGTTTTTCATTGGAATGTGGATTTCCAACTTGTTAGCTAACCTCAAAAAAGGAACAATTGTACGATGTTCTTTTATATCAAATTTTAGAGTAAATTAATTTAACTAATACACATCTAATTAATTAAATTAAATGTGTATAAAAAAATTATATTTATATTATGACAAATCTAGTTATTATGATTGTGAACCCTAAATCTGCATTTTGCTCAAAAATAAACAAGCATGAGTATTGTTAGTTAAATCAAGCAAATCAGATATAGAATCCCTATGAAATAATTGCTCATGTTATCTATGCAAACAAAATAAGTTATCAACATAAGTTAAGTGAAAGCATGAGAAAAACAAGAGTCAAATTCTATCCCATAGTGGATTGGTGTTTTTATGGAAAGAAGCGTTAAAATAAGCTAAATGATGTGAAAATGATGGTGATGGAGTAAGATGGCAAAATAAATTCTCAAGGAGAGTGACTTTACATATGATTTGAACATGTAATTGTGGAGGATTTGCTCAAAGATGAAGCTTCTATTTAAGAATTTTCAAAATGCTAAGTATTGAAGAGGGATCAATGTGGGACTAAGATTGGACAGATGAAAGAAGGACAATTGTCAAGTGGTGATTTGTTGATGTGTGTGCAAGATTTGGGAAGAGTGCCCATGAGAGGGAATTTCAAATTTGAATTTTGCAATAAATTTTGAGAGGGGGACAAGAAAATGAGCAATAAATGCTATGTTGGAGGGACAAATCAACTTGTCATGTTGAGTGAAAATGAGGGTTTTAATAAATCAATAAATTGATTTATTTGTGCAAGTGGCTAAATCTAGAGAATGCAAGTGGCGAGGATTAGCATTTAATCAAGATTAATTAGCTAGGATGATGATTAGGATGTTTTGACCTTTTTGAGATAAATATTTGATTTATTTAAATCAGAAAGGATGTAAATGCATTATGATGGATGTTTGATTTATTTGATTAAAAAGGTTGATGATAATGTTTATTTGATTTTAAATAAATGACCTTAGAAGATTAATGAGATTACCTGATGAATTGATGAAGGTGAACCTAATTAACTGAATGAGTGGATACATGTGAAGCCTGATTTACTTGATGAATGCATAATGTTAATTTTGCATGTCTACATTTTGCCCCTCTTTGAAGCAATGTACTTGTTGCATTGGTTCAAAAAATAAACTTTCCGCGATTGAAATTTAAAAAAATTATGACTTTTTGGTTGCTCCAGCGGAAAGTACACTAGTACATTGCCCCCTCGAGAGATTAAGCGAAAAGATTCAATTTGAGGGTCGATCTTGTGATAAAGAGTTTCAAAATGGATGGTTATGGATGATGATGAAAATGAGATGGTTTTAAGATGCTTAGAATAACAAATCTATATTATCCTAAACAACTTAAATGATTATATGATGTGATATGGATGAGATGGATGATGTGATATGCTATGACTATGCAATGGATGATTTATGGGATGCTTAGACTAAGAGATCTATATTATGATGATGATATGCTATATGAGATGGTATGCAGAATACTGATGGTTTGTAGTTACATGATGGATGTATGATGGATGCATTGGTGATGATGATGTTAGTGCAGAAATGAGATGATGACAAGAGGATCCCACAAGTCTATGATCTGACGAGACTTTAATAGAGATGATGATGATGATAAATGATGATGATTTGCTTATCAAGGATTGGGATTTTAAAAGGGCTAATTACCTTATGTTTGATAACACACATAGGTATGATGCATCAAGGTATAAAGAACCAAGATGGCATTGTACCTAGTGTGATGGACTTTGACTCAAAAAACAAATAGGAGTATTCTTGTTCACACTTGACATATGGAAACCTTGCTAGGATGTACCTAACAATTCAAGTATTCACCAAGTTATTTTACAAGAACATCCAACAAACACAATAGACAAAAGATAATGATCATTTCCCTATTCCTATCTCTCTAAATCCTTCATTCGGATATCATCAAGAGGTCCTTGGAATGAGCGAAATAAGATAAATCAAAAGAAAAGATCAAGTACACAAACAAGCCAATGTTCTTCATATCTCTAGCCAAAGGGATTTGTTTTGATAGGATAAGAATCCAAGGTGATTTCCAAAATGATGACCATTGTTAGTACAATATATCCTAGGACATGCATTGTATAGGATGATGGTTTGATAAGTTGATTGATAGGCTATTGATATAAAGTTGACTGAAATGTTTGAAAATGATCAAGAGTTTGATTTTGTTTTAAATGTTTGTTGTTCTGATTTTGATTTTACGATTGAAGATTGATTTTCCTGACTGCTGTGATTATTTCTGTTTGCTTTGCCAAAGGATGAAGTTGGCAATCAATTTATTATGGATGATTGATTATTGTGGGTGAAAGCGAAATGGGACAGGTGGATTTTTTCAAATATTTGGATGTTTTTGACATTTTTTGGAACGTTTTAAGGCTATTTTTGGTGTTCTTCAGATTTTTCCAATGTTTTGGTTTTTTGATTTTCTGATTTTTTTTATTTTGTGAGATTTTATGAATTTTTTTGGATTTTGATGTGTTTTTTGAATGTTTTTGGATTTTTGATGATTTTCAAATGTCTTTGGATTTTGTTGTTTTTTGAATGTTTTTGGATTTTGATGTCTCGGGGGCTGATCAAAGATTAGCCTTGCCTATGTTTAAGTTCAGAGACGATGTAGTTCGGATTCCAATGTTTTGATGTTTTCTATTTTATGGATGTTTTTGTATTTTTTGATGTTTTGGATGTTTTTGGATTTTTCGCATGATTTTGACGATTTGGATATGGATATGTGTGACGATATTACTTTTGGGGATTTTGCTAAAAACCAAGCTAAGGTTGATTAATCAGATCGATGGATTGATGATGATGATAACATTGTTGAGGATACACAACAATGCAAGGACTGGATTGATCAGGATTGATGATGATAACATTGTTGAGGACGTACAACAATGCAAGGATAGTGTTAAGCAACACAAGGATTGAGAATGATATCCCGCGATGATGATTTTTTGATTGGATTTGATTGATCATGATTGATGAAGCTTGATTTGGAATCAAAAGTTGTTCGAATGATTTAATGTGATGTTTGAAGTGAAAATTAGATGTGACTAATATTGATTGTTTTGATTGATGTTCAATGAAAGATGAAGCTTGATAAGGAATGTCTTCTCATCAAAATATTCCATGGGCTAGTGATTTGGACTTTTGCTCACAAATTCTTTGACCAAGTTTATTTCATGTTTTCCAATGTTCGGTTCACCACATAAGTTGGAGGATATAGATCAAGTTTTATTCTCAAAGTAAGATGCAAATATCTACCCCCAATGTCTAGCCATGTATGGAATGTCATGGACGGATTCTTGGATAAGTGTATGGATGGATGGAAATGGTAAGCATCCAAAGGATTTCAAGGATTATCTTGCGATAAGATAAGGTGTTTAGATAAAGGATATGCTCATCTGGATAGTGCTTCATGGCTCGGATAATGTTGCCTAGGATAGGATCAATGAAAATGACCCATGTCAAATATGTTTACCATAAGCAGGTGTAAAGTGTGCCCCAAACTTTCATCAAGATCAAGATAACTCAGATGATGGATGTAGATGGATGAAAATGGATTGGATAAATAGTTCATGGATGAATGGATTTATTATGGCTGAGATGGATGGAATGTTGGATTTATTATGGATGAGATGAGATGCTTTCACCTGAAGTGGCGCACGTAGATGATCGATTCCATACATGACACTTGTTTGCTAGGTTTTCATCATGGTCTTTCCCAAAGTGCTACACATGTGGTTTTCACTAGAGGACAATTTTTCTCTTTACTGTTTTTAATCCTTTTTCTGATTTTTTTGGATTTTCATATTTTTTTATTTTTTTATTTTTCTGAAAGATTTTAAGCTCATGCTGAATCACAAGGTGTTACTGATGTAGATTCCCTTGTCATAATGTGCCATCAATATCCTACTTGAAGGAGCTACTTTGCTAATATACATACACTTGAATGTAACTTTTTAGATTCTTGATCTACTTCGTTGATACCAGAGATGACTTTGTCTTGGTGCGCACATCATGATAGAGTGCCTTCTGAATCCTTATGATAAAGGGTTGTTGCCAAT
>VDFB02281492.1:628595010-628654211 GCA_007258455.2 Sequoia sempervirens
TTTGTCCCACTAGTTTTTCTCCTTTACTCCATTTGTGAGAGATTTATTAATCATTTCATTTGCATATGTACATATGCACCTAACATATTCTAGTATTCAGGATCCATTCTTGTATATTTGTGTCATTTACATATTAATCTATTGCTCCTGAAGTTGCACTTAAGGGGGGTGTTGGTGTAAATAAAGTCTTGTACCTAGTTAATTAGCTACTAGGGAACTTATTTACATGTTAAGTTTACCTAGGTCCTAGGAAGGAATCTTTCTAGAAGGTGTTAGTTGTCATTATTTGTTATCTTATCCTTTGACTTGTAACACATGTGAACCTAGGTAAGTGTGATTAGTTGTCTCATGTCATATGATTAAGAAACTTGTCATAATCCAATGAAATCTTGTATCTCACCTTGGCTATATAACCAATGGCTTTCTATTACATTTTTCATATCAATTAAATCATATTTGCATATCCATATTCTCTCTCTTGTTCTTTCCATTTGGCATCAAGATCTTGGCAGCCATAGCCAATTCTAACAAGCCCACTAATGGGATATTAATAGATCTTTTTTGTGGAGAAATCATGATCACCAAGGAATTATTACTTCTACATGAGCTCTATCAAGAAATATATGGTAAACCAGAAGCATGGATCAAGAGGCATAATGGTTTCACTTGCCCTATGATGGGATCAATCACCTTACCTCTAACAGTAGGACCAAAAACATTAAATGTCTCATTCTCTATCATATCAACATTGAATAAATTCTATGTGAGGCTTGGTCACCCATGGCTATGCTCCATGGGAGAGATCCCATCGGTTGTGCATAGATGCTTAAAGTGTCACTTTGATAATGAAATTTTCACTATACATCATAGTGTTTTGACCCTTTGTCTTCCTGTGGAAACTTTACATTAGACTTCTTCTGGCCGGAGCCCATGGAACCTATTAAACCTATTAAACCTCAAGAAGACTTCCTTTTCAAATCCTACCAAAAGTTAAAGGAAAAATGCTTAGTGAAATTTTCCCTTTGAAACATGCCTCTACCCACAACTAACCCTACCATCATTGACGAAACCATGATTGAACCTAAATAAATTACAAATAACCAAGACCCGCCTAAGATAGAACCTTCACCTATTTCTTATAAAAAGACCAAGAGACAATGAAACCATTCACGTTATGCCTCCTAGAATAAAAAAAAGTTTACAAATTCAAAGAGAAAGTGGTTGAACAAGATTACATGGTTCCTTCCATTCATCCCCTTAGGGAAGAAAAGAAACCTATGGTTTATCATCCTACACCTACACAAATCCAACTTGAAAATCAAACTAAAAGAAACAGAGGTGCTAGAGAGCGTAGATGTAGATGTTGTTCCCTTGCTCAAAAGTTAAATGGGGAAACAAAGAAAGAAAATATAAATCTAAACCTAACAAAATAAATGCAATATGAATCTTCCTCGCCACAAAAAGATCCTATTTAATGTAATTGTAACATGAGTTGAAACCTTCTTTGGAAACTATCATTCAACCTCCTATTGTGATTAATTTACATGATGATGAGGAGATTACTAAATTTTTTTAGGAGGTGTATAATGAATTGAATACATTGTTTTCCTCTTCCATGAGCTTAAATGACAATTCTCCTAGGAAGAGTGTTGAACTTGGTAATGACCCTAGTTTGATACTTGCTATTGTCCCTTTATCTAGTTGTCCACCTTTCACATACAATGAACATGATTGGGATGGATATGACCTGCTTTAGGTTAACTTGCATGTACCTTACTTGTCATTATTTCTTCTTCATGTTTTCTTTATGTGTGATTGCATATGCCTAAAGTGATCCCTTGTGATGTTATGTCTGATGTATCCTTCTCTCTTTGTTGCATTCCTAAATTTGTACCTACATTCTTCTCTATTTAATACATTTTTCAAAAGCATTTTCTTTTATCTTTTTCTTTGTCTTGTGTTTTCCTTTTAGGGATGACGCAAGGCGTCAAGACATCAATGTCCCTTCCATGTCGACCCAAAATCTTTATCTTTATCTTTTATTTTCCTTTGTGGCAACAAAAAATGTATTCCTTTTCCTACATTAATTTGGGAATAATTAATGACAAATTGGACTTAATATCATCTTGATATAGTGTTGTGATGATTTTTACACATCCAAATTAGGTTTTGGGCACTTTTAAAGCTAAATAAACCTAACTTTTCCTTAATTTCATGTTGTAAAGTGTATTTATTTACACCTTCACATTAAATTTAGGAGGATTGTAAACTAAATGGACCTAATCTAATTTTTAATGTGTTCTATACTTTTCCATGGGATTTAGGGACCTTTTGAGTTAAATAGACCCAATTTTTCCTTAATTTGATATTATATAATGTATTTATTTACATGCTTTCACATTGAATTTTCAGCCCTCTTGCATTTTTCACCTTAATATAACAATCAATAGGCCCCTAAGACCCTATATGATGCATCCTGAGGCATATTTTAACTAAAATATTGACATAGACCTCAAATAAACCTAATTTCTTTACTCCCCAACACTTTCTCTCTCCAAATAGGCCCTGTGGGACCCATACACCAAAAATGTCTTATGAGTCCCATTTGACCTATTTTTAAGGTTTTGAGCAAGAAAATTTGGGTTTTGAGTTCACATTTCATGAATTTCATCTAGTGGGATCTAATGAACAAGATATTAGATGGATTTTCTATATAAATGAGATATCAAATCATTATTTCAATAAGCATTCATGATATCAAGTCAAAAACTCAAGAGTTAAGCATTCCAAGAATTTACAAGATCATTTCTAAGGCATTCAAAGGAAGAATTATTCATTAATTTTTGCAGCAATTCAAGATTCATCATCATGTCAATATTATCAAGATTGAATCAATTTATTAAGCTATTTTTTTGATGTTTCATTCAAGATAAAAGTTCAAGCATTGTTCTACACTTATCTCAATATCTAGATCTACATCCTTCATGACCATTTCATGTTAGATTGCAGATATACAAAGCATAATTTACAAGGAATCATTCAAGGTATCATTGTTCATGTTTCATGTCCCATGTTTCATGTTTTATACTCTCATTTCATTATCTCATCATTTCATTTAATTACCTAAAAGGGTTTTGACCAAGGCAAACACCTGTTCACTAACAATCAACAAGTTTTTCTCCTGTTTACATGTGTGATTACAGATATATGGGTCTTGAAGCATGAAGGACCTTTAAATATTAGGTTACAAGATTGGAAAAAGCTATTGGAATTTTCTCCTCATTTGCAAGGCTGTAATCTTAACCGAAAAGTCACCTACAACCCCAAATTTGGGGTTTCAGATTTAGAAACAATGTGGAACAGAGAGAGTAGACATTCAAGAATAGATTCAAACTAAGTTGAAACTCAAGAAAACCATAACTATACTCATACACTAGTCTTGGTGTATGATTTTGGGTATGTGCAGGATCATCATGGAAAACAGTATCTTAAGTGGTAAAAATTTTAGAAAAATCAGAGTTAGGCAACTTCACGTAAAAATTTGAATAAGTTATCTATATTATTTCAAAATTATATAAGAATAGAATCCATAGAAAATTGAATGTAGTTTCTAAACTTATCAGGTTTATTTAAAATAAATTTTAAAATCTATTCAGTGAAAAATTTTAGAAATTCCAATTAAATTTCAGAAAAAAATAAGTATGTAGGTGTCTCATCTGACCAATCTTGAACTACAATAAAATGATAATATTTTTTTATGAGATTTATATATAAGTAGAGGACCTCCATGTCCTGATGTGATGGCATTTTTGTAATTTTTTTCCAAATAATTAATTATGAATTTTTATTACAACTTTTAAAAATATAAAAATCCCTGCATGTCCCCACCACCTTAACTCACAAAACTTGAAATTTATTTTACTCTTTTCTAATCATATAGTATGTGAAGTTAAGGTAGAATGTGACGAGATGTTTCAGATTCAAAATGTGGATACTGAAAGTTTATAGATGTTTTTCACTATTCATCAGATTAGGGACCTTAGTCTGTGAATTCTAATAGAAAATAAATAATAATTATTTGTTAAATTAAAATTAAAGCATAATTTATATTGGTGGAAATCTGAGAATCTCCTCTAAAAACCCTTTTCATTTCATCAATTTTGGGTTAAAAAAAAGTCATCAGCCACATACCCTACAAATACCCATAATATTGCCACTTTTTGGCCCCTCATGATCCTGCACATACCCATCCTAGTTTAAGTCATTTTTTCAAATTTTGGTAGTTTTAGACACCTTTTTCCATAAACCTATTTCTGTACAAAAACCCAGATCTTCGATTGATTTGCCCAGTTTGAAATATGACTCCCAATCAACATTAAATTCTCTATTTTCAGCATTTCAAAGCTCCATCTAGTCATCTTTAGATTTCCAAGTGCACACATTTCATCTTGCACCTTTTTGTTTTATTTTATATGCATTTCTAGGTCATTTAATGAAAGATTACATCATATTAGGGTTAAGGATTTTACATTGCTTTGCATTTGTATCTCCAATTCCTAGCTTGGTGGTGAGCCCCTCATTAGTTTACAACCAGCCCCTAGGAAAACCCTATTTCAAGATCTCTTTCTCCTTTGTATTGAGATCTCTAGGGTTATCCTTGAATGAGATAATTTGAATGTGGGTCTTGCTCTATCTTCTTAACCATACAAAAGTGTCACCCACCTTTTCCTATTGTTTCAATCTTGTGTTTTCCTTTTGGGGATGATGCAAGGTGTCGAGACATTCATGTCTCTTTCATTTTGACTCGAAAGGTTTTTCTTTTTTTGCACTCTCTTTCTATCATTCTTCTAGTTCTATATGTATTTCGGGAATGATGATAGTTCTAATCTCTCTAAAAATATTGTAGTAAGAACATATTGACCCAAAATCCATAGATCCCTTTTGTGTGTTTGGCATTTTCATTTTGGGGGCAACCCCCTTTTCTTTTTTCTTTTGCATGACGTAGCTTTATTTGGAAACTTATGACTTGGCATAGGGCTTTCCAAGTTAGTTCTCATGTCCCCACATTGTTACATTTTTTTCACTTCAGCACTGACTCACCATAGTGTTTAGCAATCTCTTTAAAGTATAGTAACATTTATTCTTTTACATTAGTTTTCAAATTTTGCAGAAGCCCCTACTCTCCATGTGACGATCTTTCATCTTTGTGGTGGAATTTAGTGATGTTCCTCAAGATTTTGATCTCTATATATACATTACAGGGTTTCAGTGACACATTGCATCCCTTTAGTTGTGAATCTTCTATCTTTGATTGTCCTCTCAGACATTAGCCTGAATGTTCCCAAAGTTAAAGACCTACTATAACCAAGGGTGAATCCTTGAATGTTCCCTTATTGTTGCATTTCTACTTTCACCACAGGTGGAAACCTTGTATTACACCTGTATTACCTGTGATTATTGTTCTATGAGTTCCAAGCATACAAATTAATGCTTGCCTCATGAAGCTCAAAGTTCATTTTTGTGTGGCACCTTATCAAAATTATTAGGAGGTATAACTTTTGTATGGCTTGATGAGAAGCCCAACCAAGGCAAGACTTTCCCTTAGCCACTCACGTGTGTGTGTTATGGCATACCGACCATGTGTGTATGTGTCTCACCTCTTTGAATTTATCACCCAATAGATAGCTTGAAGTTTCATTTCCTTATAGTGAGCATGCATTTTTTGGACAAACAGACATGAATCAAAGCATGATCCATCCATCCATCCCTTTTGTTTTCTTTTTCTTTTCTCATTATCATTGGCAGTGTATTCTTGTGCCTTAATGATGCTCTTTATATCATTTTCATGTGTGTTCTTCGGTGCCTATGATGGTTTGCCATGGGATCTTGATTCCTAGGGGCTTGATCACCCATATTGATCATTTTCATTCTATCTTACTGGTATTGGTGCATTTGGACCCCTCTTTATGCAATTTCATCTAATTTAGTGTGAGTTTGAAGCAAGTCCACTCTCTCATTAAAGCGGGGGCTAAATGTAGTGTTGAAAAATATCATCAGTGACATTTTCACACTTGTTTGGGCCTCCTTCTAAAATTGAGCTTAATGTTGCCTTGACTTAGTGTTGTCATGTGTCTAACATACCCACAATAGGTATTGGACCATTTTAAACTAAATGAACCTAGTTGTGCCTTTTCTGGGTTGTTGTAAAGTATACCTTCACACTTTTACACTAATCTAGGACTTCATAAATTAATTGGGTGTCTTTATGCCTTATTTGGCCTTATTTTGCATCCTCAAGCCTCATTTAATGTACCTTTCTAAGGATAATCCTAACATAAATCAACATCCAATCATAATTTAGGTGTTTTTAGGTTGTTTGGCCCATATTTGCTGGTTTGGGACTCATATGCCACCTTGGGCGTATGAGTCCCACCTAGGGTTTTGGGTCTGATATAGATTTTACACCTTCCTAAGCATTTTTTAATATGGTCCCATAATTTATGCCTAATGGGACTCATACACCACCTTAGGCATATGAATCCCATGTGGCCCAAAATCAAGATTAATTCAAATTCTTGGCGGGACTTTATCCTCCTAGATCTGATGTTAGCTTGTAGTGTTGTAATTTTAGGAATTTTTGCATAAACAAGTATAGATAAAAGTTTTTCTCACTCATTTTACACCTAGCAAGTTGAATGAGCATCCTTATAGAAAATTTGAGTTTACAAGAGCATTCAAGAGTCTTCAAGATCATATTATCAAGTGATTTAGAGCACTTTTCAAGCATCAAGCATCATTTCAAAGTCATCATGCATCATATTTATTTTTCAGCTAACAATTTTGATGTAGGGTTTCATGATTCAAGTTAGCATTCAAGTTAAAATCTATCCTATTCAAGAAATATTCAATATCTACATCCATTAGAGCCACTTCATATATGTTTCTAGCACTTTAATGTTAGGGTTTTATGAGTTGCAACATCATATTGTATTCATTCATCATTGTCCATTCTCATTGCATTTCATTTTAAGGTTTGGTTACCAAAACAAGGTTTGACCAAGGAAAACCCCTATCTACTAACAAAACAACATTTTCTCATCTCTTTAGTGTGTGATTTTAAGGTCTAAGTTGAAAACATATTGAAGAGAAAGTTTGGAGAAAGTTGTCAAAGTGTTTGAAGTTGTCAAAGTTGTCATCTTGCATTGGAGATCATTGGAAGTCTTCTAGAGGTTGCAAATTAGGGTTTTTGACCCAAAAATCAATTAGAAAGGATACAACAAACATTGAAGAAAATATTCAAATTTTGAAGTTCCAGAAAATGCTAATTGGACTGATACAACAATTTTGGCATATGAGTTCCAATATACGTCATTTTCCAAAATTTTGTAGTTCCATACACCCGTTTTCTAGATTTTAGTTCCTACCCAAAAACCCTAATGTGGGACAAAGTCACCTAGATTGGCATATGAGTCCCAATAGGCTTTAAAATTAGTGTTTTTAGCATTTTAGGCCTTCATCTAGTCTTCTTTAGGTTTTCAGGTGCACACCTTTTATCTTGCAACTTTCTATTATGATTTTCATACATTTTTAGCTCATTTAGTGAAAGATTGCATTGCATTAGGTTTTAGCATTTGGATTTGTATTTCATTTATCTTTCCAAGCCTTAGCTTGGTGATGAATCCCTCATTAGTTTACAATCAGATCCTAGGATCTATCCTTATTTCAAGATCTCTTTCTCCTTTGCATACTTGAGGTTGAGATATCAAGGGTTGGTACTTGAATGAGAGTGTTTCAAGTTTGTTGTTCTGTCTCCCAAATATAGAAGAAACAACAAAATTCATCCTTTTAGTTACGCTTCTTGATTTCCTACGAATGTAATGTATTCTATTAATTCTTTACCAATAAGAAATGACCTTTTACCTCCATTTTATCCATTTGAAGTTCATTCTCAAGCTCTCTTTCAAATTCTACCACATTCTCACTCACTTATTGATCATTCTTGCTTCTTTGTCACTTCTTACTACTACAAGCTTTCTACTTGGTTCGTATAGTGTGCTCTTGCTACAACGTAATTGTCTTTGCAGGTTTATGAATCTCAATTTCCTTGGTATAGTATCATCTCTCATCATGTTCATCTCCCAACCTTGAGTGCTAGTAGAGGGGAAGGTGATATTGCTCCTTTTCATTTAGTTGCATCATTTTTCTTACTGAGTAGCATTTTGGTTGTCATTGCTCTATACTTTTTAGTATCTTTTCTATTCTATCCTCTATTGATTTTCTCTATATCATGACATCTTGGTTGTCCATGGACGTGGGGACACTGAAACGAGGGTCTGACTAAGGTAGAACTCAAAACACAACCAAATATTTTTACTATTTGTGTGTGTGTAGGTGTACGTTCATCCACTTAGAGCTAGCTAGAGAGTTGGACCATATGTGAGTTGGTATTCTTACTCTTTCCTTTTCATTGGTCATTAGAATAGTCTTTTAGTATTATTCTTGTTGTACTTTCTATCTTTGTATTTTCTTGTTAAACTATGAAACAACAATATTTGGGCCTTAAGAAGGACCTCTATATTTTTGACTAGTTATAAGACCCTCTATCCATATAGGATGCTAGCACATCCATGACACTCAAGTGTGGTGCATTGAAGTCTAGTTCTCGTGTTGTCATCTTCAAATAGTGGCTATCTGGTCTATGGTTGGAAAATTTCATGGTTGTCTCACCCAACTCTATAAACACCTATCGTGAGTATAAGGGAAAGAAAACTTTGTTTTCCCTTCCTTTTCAACCTCATCTATCCCTCTTTAATCCATTAGCTAGCTTGAGGTAGTTTAGAGTAGTTCATTCCTTGGAGTCCTAAGGGTGACAAATCCCCCTACTCTACAATTCCTTATTCTATACTCTTCATGAAGGGTTGGGCCATTTCTAGTTAGAAGGTTTGTAGGGGAATGTTTGTTTGTGTTTGGCGGTAAAGTGCTCAGGTGATGCTCTCCCTCTTGAAGATGACAACATTGAGGCTTGTGAAACAAAAGTATAGTCCAAATATGGAAGATCTAACATTGAAACTGTTTTGTAATTTTTAAAATTGTATACTTGATAGTTTCTCATGAATGAATTGTAATTAAAAAGTTCTATTTCATTTTCAAGTTGAAATTTAATATTTATTCATTACCAAAAGATGTTTTATACTTTCATATTTAAAATGTGTAATAAATGGTGTATGAAAAAGAAAAAAATAAATTTCTTAAGGAAATGCTTTCATTTACTTTTATGGTTAAAACCAAAGTAATTATTGTGTTGTATGAGTTAGTTTGTTACATGCCTCCATTGAGTATTGAAATTGAAAACTTACAACATGAGACATGAAATTTGCATAGAAATAATGCATAAAAGTGATAATAGAAAATAAATGCAGGAGATCTTTTAACATCAAATCTATGACTCACCATTAAAAAAGAAGATGAAAATTATCAATTAATAGATACATTTCTAACATCAAATCCATAATCCACTGTAGAAAAGAGGAGCTTAATATAATGGTAGTGCTAGAAGTAGGTTTAGGGCTACACCAAAGACTACTTTGCTACCTTGGTCATGGCTTGTGATGGTGAGCCTATTGAAACCAAGTAATACAATTTAGTTAGGTAGGAAAATGTAAGCAATGGCTTTCCTCTAGTCAATTTTCAAAGTTATTTGTGTCCATCATATCCTATAAATACTCCCATTATACCAAGCTGTACAATTGAAATGTGAGAATTGAATTAATTAAGAGTATGTGAAGTATGATATGTATGCATAGATTAAATATAATGTTGAACCTAATAAAGGTATGAAATGCAACCAACTTATTCAATAAAACATTTCAAAGTTCCAAATCACCTCCACATGACTTAACTTTGAAACAAAAGAGCTTGAGATTGAACCATATTTATTTAGAAAATTATTTTATTCAATCATATTCATCAGATCATGAATGTTAATTTTTTTTGTCATAATAACTAGATTTGTCATAATATCAATATATTTTTTCATACGCATTTAATTTAATTAATTATATGTGTATTAGTTAAATTAATTAGATGTGTATTAGTTAATTTAATTTACTCTAAAATTTGTTATAAAAGATCGTACATTTGTTCGTTTTTTGAGGGTAGATAACAAGTTTGAAATCCACATTCCAATGAAAAACAGAAATCTACGTCCAAAAACACGCAAACCACATTCAAACATAGAAACGTTTGTGAATGTGGAATTTTGTCGGTGGAGAGGAACTTCGTAGGTGGTTTGACCAAAACAAGGACAGAAAAAAGAGCCCGCTAAAAGTATTATTTCCCCACCATTTTTAGAGTTTTCACAGGTTTATAATGCTCCTCTCAATGTGAAATTATCGAGCTAATGAAGGTAGTGAGAAAATTTCATTTTGTTTTCTACGGCAATGTAATTTTCCATAATACTTCATATTAGATGTGTAGTAGTTAAATTGACTATAGTTGAATCTTGATATTAAATCATAACATCATAAATTGTACAAAAAAAATAACTTTGTTTTATTATGAATGATTGATGAGGTGTAGTATTTTTTGAAAGTCTATAAATATGTGAATAAATTATGTAGGCTTGAATTTAGGACATAATTCATGATTGAATGCATTTGAATTGGACTACTACTAACATGATTGACCTCTTGAGAAGTTCCCATGCCATACTTTTGTCAGCATCATTTAGATGCAGTAATTGCTTAGCGGAGCATTCATTCTCATGAGAGATGAGTTCTTGCAAACTGTTATTCATGAATATGGATTAATAAATTTGACTCAAATTCTGATATTTAGATAAAAATATATCATTTTTAATTTTGAATGTAATAAATAATGAAATTGGACATATATTTAACTCACAATCAATCATTTGATGGTCGCCTTATAAATATCTCTATATCAATTATTAACGTTAACTCATTATGAGTACCTACGTAATTTTTATCAGCGCTAATACTTCGGTATTAATTATCTTGGATTACGTGACGGTTCTAATAACAGGAATCTGGAATTGCTAATGACAGGTACTAATAACCCACGCAAAACAAAGGTTGGTAATATTATTCTACTTGCTTATATTATGGAACGTCATTGTCAATTGCACATCAATATGATGGCAGGTCGATCAACGAGTAAACTTGAAAAAAAAAACACCTTAGCAAGGTACAATTTAACTGCAGACCATGTTGCACTCCTGCTCCAGCCGGCATTTCAGAGTGGACTATACCCCGGCCTGCAGTCATCCACTACGCAGTGCATTGCAATAAAAACCCTCAGAACATTCTGTGCATGTCGCATAGCCCAAACAGAGAATGGAGATCGCTAAGGCAAACTGAAAAGCAGAGATAAACTGTTTAAATTTAAATCCGGTTGAAATAGAGGGAAATCTAGGCGGGTTTGAAATTCAATTTAGGCGCGTTGGAAATTAATAACAGCAGATGTCTTTTCGAGTTTGCTGCAGAGCAAGTTTGCTAGCTACGGACAACTTGGAATTCGTTGCCGAGTTACAGTACTTCCCTGACAAAATCTGTAAGACTATGTATGAGGCATCGGATGACCATAGCATAGCCCGTGCCGAATAAACACATCTAATGCCAACGGAAAACGGAAAAGAATTAAAGCTTTGACCGGTCAAGAGCTTAGTGTGTGATACTTAAGCCCAGCCTTCATAGGCATCATTACTGAGCATCTTTTGAAATTGGTGCTGAGGGAGCGAGGCCTTCTCACCATGAAAGCTATCCGACTTATACTGGGTGAGAAGTTTCTTAATTCTGAGGAGCGATATCGAGTTAATTCTGATATTCCTGCTCGTTTTGTTGCATCTCTTTTGGATCTTCAAGTTTCTCAGGACGTGGTTGGAAGCATGACTCGCAAGTTTTTCAGCCTCATTTGTTGGGAGACCTAGATAGGGTTTTAGTTGCAGCCCAGCTGGTCCCTTTCCTTTTGGACATTGAGGGAGATGAGCTTCTTCTACACCACCATCAAATCCTCTATGGTTACCAGTTCCTACGCAAGCTCTATCAATATGACTCGGTTAACAATTTCGACTAGTTGGATGAATTTCACTTATGTGAAGCTTTCTGATAGAAAATTTATTTAATATGATGGCAGGACACTTTAGCAGCTACAACTTTAGCATAGAAAATAACAATCTAGTTTACCTTTAATAGCTATGAACACTTTTGCAGTATTATATTTTCTATGACTTCCTCTTCTTCATTGATCTAACTTTATGGGGGATGACATTTCACAATACGCATTCCTCTCTTTCACTTGACAGTAATTTAAATCTTCCTAAGACTCGAATCTTCAACCTTATAGATGTGCCTTTTTTAAACTATTGCTCAGATCTTCCATTTAAAATCTACATTCTTTTTTTTTTGGTTGATGGTGGCTTCCTTTTTATCAATTGATAGGCATAATCATTTTGATTGGCAACAATTGAACAAACTACCTAGATCTAGTCCACATCGTGTTGGATAGACTGTCAAATAGCCTTTTGTCAGAAAAATAGATGCGTTCAACATCATGTTGGAATGGTCGAAGCTTGATCCTTTGTTTTCCTTTATTTTTTTGTCTTTGATAGTGTGTGACTATGTATCTTTTCTATTATTGCATTCTTAATTATTAGTTTAAAAATGGGTTCTCTATGGTTTAGGACATAAAATAACAAGTTTCTCCTAATATCATTCAAGGAAAACCCTAGATATCTCAATCCAAATGCTAGAAGGAGGGGAAGAGATATGCTAGAAGAGTGTCCTAGGGTATGATCAATGACTAAAGAGGGGTTCGCCACCAAGCTAGGGCTTGAAAAGACTAATGATACACAAGATCTAATGTTAAAACTTAATGCAATGCAAAACTTCACTAAATGACCAAAAAATCCATGTAAATTAGAACATAAAGCTAAGAAACCAGAAATGTGCACCTGGAAAACTATACCGACTTCAATGAAGACCTGAAATGTTGAAAAATTTGAAAATAATACTAACTAGGACTCATATGCTAGGCTAGGAAATTTAGTTGTAGATTAGGTTTTTTGGGCAAGAACATAAATCTGACAGAGGTATGTTTGAAACTCCTGAAAACTACAACTTTCACTATACTGGGACTCATACGCCAAAAGTGTTTTATTAGTCCAATTAGGATTTTCTAGAAATTAAAAGTCTAAATATACTCTTCAATCTCTACTCTGTCTTCTCCACCTAATCTCCTGGTCTGAAACTCTGATTTGCAACCTACATATGTCTTTTTGTGATCTCCAAAATAAGGTGCCCACTTTAACAACTTTGAGAACTTGAGAAATTTTCTCCAATATTGCTCTTCGAGGGATCTTCAACCTAGTTCTGCAAATTCAAAGAGAAAGTGGTTGAACAACCTTCCATGGCTCCTTCTATTCCTCTCCTTCGGGAAGACAAGAAACCTATGGTTGATCATCCTCTTCCTACACAAACACAACTTGAAGATCGAACTAGAAGAAATAGAGGTGCTAGAGAGTGTAGGTGTAGACGTTATGCCCTCGCTCAAAAGTTAAATAAGGAAATAAACGAAGAAAGTCAAAATCCAAACCTAACAAAAGCAATGCAAGATGAATCTTCCACATCACAAAAAGATCCTATAATGCAATCACAAAAGAAGTTGAAACCTTCTTTGGACATTATGATTTGACCTCATGTTGTGATTAATTTAGATGATAATGAGGAGATTACTAAAATTGATGAGGAGGTGCATAATGAATTTAATACTTTTTTTCCTCTTCCATGAGCTTAAATGAAAATTTTCCTAGGAAGAGTGTTGAACTTCGCAATGACCCTAGTTTGACACTTGCTATTTTCCCTTTAGCTAGTTGTGTGCCTTCAGCATACAATGAACATGATCAGGATGCATATGACTTGCTTTAGGTTGACTCACATGTTCCTTACTAGTCATTATTTCTTCTTCAAGTTTTCTTTATATCTGATTGCATATGCGTAAAGTGATCCCTCATGATGTTTTGTTTAATGTATCCTTCTCTCTTTATAACATTACTAAACTTGTACCTACATTCCTCTCTATTTCATACATTTTTGAAAAACATTTTCTTTTATCTTTTTCTTTGTCTTGTGTTTTCCTTTTGGGGATGACACAAGGCATTGAGACATCCATATCTCTTCCATGTTGACCCAAAAGCTTTTTCTTTATCTTTTCTTTGTCTTTGTGGAAACATAAAAAGTATGCCTTTTCCTAGTTTAATTTGGGAATAATTAATGAAAAATTATACTTAATATCATCTTGATCTAGTGTTGGAAAATCCTCCACAATTTCATCTTCAAATCATATGCAAAGTCACTCACCTTGAGAATTGATTTTGCCATCTTACTCCATCACCATCATTTTCACATCATTTAGCTTATTTTAGCAAGGATTGGGAAAGGGCTTCTTTCCATAGAAGCACCAGTCCACTATGGGATAGAATTTGACTCTTCTTTTTCTCATGCTTTCACTTAGCTTATGTTGATAACTTACTTTTTTTGCATAGATAACATGAGCAATTATTTCATAGGGATTTTATATCTGATTTGCTTGATTTAACTAACAATACTCATGCTTGTTTGTTTTTGAACAAAATGCAGATTTAGGGTTCACATTCTGGCGCTAGTGTAGGACCCTAAATTTGTATTAGATAAAAAACAAAAACCCTTAGTATTGTTAGTAAACCAAAGCAAACAAAAGATCCCCTATAAGATTCATCTAATCACAAGAATGATGCCAAAGAAACAAGCATGTGGGACTAAGATTGGACAAATGAGAGGAAGACACTTGTCAAGTGGTGAGTGGTTGATGCATGTGCAATATTTGGGAAGAGTGCCCATGAGAGGGAGAATTTGAATTCAAATTTTGCAATAAATTTAGAGAGGGGGACAAGAAAATGAGCAATAAATGCTATGTTGGAGGGACAAATCAACTTTTCATGTTGAGTGAAAATGAGGGTTTTAATAAATCAATAAATTGATTTATTTGTGCAAGTGGCTAAATCTAGAGAATGCAAGTGGTGAGGATTACCATTTAATCAAGATTAATTAGCTACGATGATGATTAGGATGTTTTGACCTTTTTGAGATAAATATTTGATATATTTAAATAAAAAAGGATGGAAATGCATTATGATGGATGTTTGATTTACTTGATTAAAAAGGTTGATGATAATGTTTTATTTAATTTCGAATGAATGACCTTAGGAGATGGGAATTAATGAAATAACCTAATAAATGAATGAAGGTGAATTTGATCAATCGATGAATGGACCTAATACAAAATCTAGTTTAGTTAATGAATGAACCTAATCAAATGCAGAATGTTAATTTTGCATGTCTATATTTTTTCCCTCTTTGAAGCAATGTACTTGTTGCGTTGGTTCAAAGAATAACTTTCCATGATCAAAATTCAAAAAATTTCTGATTTTTTGGATGCCCCAGTAGAAAGAAGTACACTGGTACATTGCCCCTTTGAGAGATTGAGCAAAAAGATTCAATTTGAGGGTCGATCTCGCAATAAAGAGGTTCAAAATGGATGGTTATGGATGATGATGCAAATGAGATGGTTTTAAGATGCTTAGAATAACAAATCTATATTATCCTAAACAACTTAAATGATTATATGATATGAGATGGATGAGATTGATGATGTGATATGTTGTGATTATGCAATGGATGATTTATGAGATGCTTAGACTAACAGATCTATATTATGATGATGATGCAAATGCAATGCATGTGAAATGATCGATGTTTCCTATTATGTATGATATGAATGATATGTAGTATGCTGACGGTTTGTGGATGCAAGATGGATGCATGATGGATGCCTTGGTGGTGATGATGTTAGTGTGGAAATGAGATGATGACAAAAGGATCCCACATGTCCATGATCTGACAAGACTTTATTAGAGATGATGATGATGATGATGATGATAAGTGACGATGATGATTTGCTTATCAAGGATTGGGATTTTAAAAGGGCTACTTACCTTATGTTTGACTACACACATAGATATGATGCATCAAGGTATAAAAAACTAGGATGGCATTGTACCTAGTGTGATGATCCTTTGACTCGACAAACAGATAGGAGTATTCTTGTTCACACATGACATAGGTAAACCTTGCTAGGACGTACCTAACAAAGCAAGTATTCACCAAGTTATTTTACAAGAATGTCCAACAAGCACAGCAAACAAAAGATAATGATCGTTGCCCCATTCCTATCTCTCTAAATCCTTCATTCGGATATCATTGAGAGGTCCTTGGAATGAGCGCAATAAGATAAATCAAAAGAAAAGATCAAATATGCAAACAAGCCAATGTTCTTCATATCTCCAGCCAAAGGGATGTGTTTTGATAGGATAAGGATCCAAGTGATATCCAAAATGATGCCCATTGTCAGAATGATATATCCTAGGACATGCATTGTATAGGATGATGATGGTTTTGATAAGTTGATTAATAGGCTGTTGATATAAGGTTGACTGACATGTCTGAAAATGATCAAGAGTTTGATTTTGTTTTAGAGGTCTATTGTTTCAATTTTTGATTTTGCAATTGAAGCTTGCTTTTGTTGACTGTTGTGATTGTTTATGTTTGCACTGCCAAAGGATGAAGGTGACAATCAGTTTATTATGGATGATTGATTATTGTGGGTGAAAGCGAGATGAGATGGATGGATTTTTTCAAATATTTTGATGTTTTTGACATTTTGAAATGTTTTGAGGCTGTTTTTGGTGTTTTGGATTTTTCAAATGTTTTGTTTTTTTTATTTTCCAATTTGTTTTTGGGTTTTGATGTTTTTCGAATGTTTTTGTATTTTGATGTTTTTCGAATGTTTTTGGATTTTGATGTTTTTCGAATGTTTTTGGATTTTGATGTTTTTTGAATGTTTTTGGATTTTGATATTTTTCAAATGTTTTTGGATTTTGATGTCTTGAGGGCTGATCAAAGATTAGCCTTGCCTACATTTAAGCTCAGAGACGACGTAGTTCAGATTCTAATGTTTTTGATGTTTTTCTGATTTTTTGACTTGTTTTTGGATTTTTCACATGATTTGGATGTTTTTTTGGATTTTGATTTTCTGATATTTTTGGATTTTTGCATGATTTTGATGATTTTGATATGTGTGTGTATGACGATATCAGTGCTTTGTTTAGGATTTTTGTTGAAAAACAACCTAAGATTGACTGATCAGATCGATGGATTGATTATGATAACATTATTGAGGATGCACAATAATGTAAGGATAGTGTTAAGCAACACAACAATGCAAGGATAGATTGATTGGGATTGATGATGATAACATTGTTGAGGATGCACAACAATGCAAGGATAGTGTTAAGCAACACAATGATTGGGAAAGATATCCAAAAGATGATGATGGATTGATGATGATTTGATCAAGACTGATGATTATAACATTGTTGAGGATGCACAACAATGCAAGGATAGTGTTAAGCAACACAAGGATATCCTGATGATTTCTTGATTGGATTTTGATTGATCATGATTGATGAAGCTTGATTTTGGAACAAAAGATGTTTGGATGATTTGATGTGACATTTAACGTTGAAGTGTGCGTTAGATGCAACTAATGTTGATTCTTTGGAAAGATGAAGCTTGATAAGGGATGTTTGTTCGTCAAAATATGCCATGGGCTAGTGATTTGGATTTTGGATTACAAATTCTTTGACCAATTTGATTTTACATTTTCCAATGTTCAGATCACCACATAAGTTGGAGGATATAGATCAAGATTTATTCCTGAAACAAGATGTAAATCTCTACCCCCAGTGTCTAGCAATGTATGGAATGTTATGGATGGATGCTTGGATAGGCATATGGATGTATGGATGATGGATAAGCACACAAAGGATTTCAAGGATTATCTTACGATAGGATAGGGTGTTTAGATAATGAATGCTCATTTGGATAGTGCTTCATGGCTCAAATAATGCTAAATAAGATAGGATCAATGAAAATGACCCATGTCAAGATGTTTATCATAAGCAAGCATAAAGTGTGCCCCAAATTTTCATCAAGATCAAGATAACTTGGATGCAGATGGATGAAAGTGGATTCGATAAATGGCTTATGGATGAATGGATTTATTATGGATAAGATGGATGGAATGCTCAATTTATTATGGATGAGATGAGATGCTTTCAACTGAACTGGTGCACGTAGATGCTCGATTCTACATATGACGCCTGTTTACCAGGTTTTCATCATGGTCTTGCCCAAAGTGCCACCGTAGTGGTTTTCACTAGAGGATGATTTTTATCTTTACTCTTTTCAATCCTTTTTCTATTTTTTTTGGATTTTTTGCTTTTTTGATTTTTTTGATTTTTTTGAAAGATTTTAAGCTCATGTTGAATCATGAGGTGTTGTTGATGTAGATGCCCCTATCATAATGTGCCATCGATATCCTACTTGAAGGAGCTGCTTTGCTAAGATATGTGCACTTCAATGCAACTTTTGGGATTCTTGATTTGTTTCATCGATACCGGAGTTAACTTTTTCTTTGTGCACACATTGCGACAGAGTGCCCTTTGAATCCTTATGATGAAGGGTCATTGCCAATACATGGTCAATGTGAGAATTGGATATCATGCATGGAGGCATGGATGGAGTGTGTTTAGGGATAGGAGATGGATTGGTTGACATCTTGGAATCTTTGACTCTCCAAACTTGGGAAGATGAGCAATGATGGGTGGATATGGAAGTGTACATGGAATTAGGACCAACTGCTTGATACACTTTGTACGTCACTTGAAAATCCTGATTTTGTGAATATCTTTGATGGATACTTTTCCCTCTTTTATTTTGCCCCATAGTTTCTTTGACTGATGGAGTTTGATAGGGATGATCTTTCTTTGTATTCTTTGGTATCCATTTGTATTTGATTTGTCCATTATGCTTCTTAGTTTCTTTTGATTTGATAACATTCTTTGTACTTCAATTCAAATATCTCTTTTGATGTTGGTCCCAATTCATGAATGGGGTAATGGGTGGATGAATATTCATGGTGTGACTGGTTGTAGTATTGACATCGGTTTCATCATGAGGATTCTTCATGCTCCCTATGTTGATGTTTGCTTGAGACGAAGTTGCCCCCAGTATGGTGGTAGTAGTACCTTCATGTTTTGATTCTGTTTGTTCTAAGAGCTCTTGTTTAGAATGTATTCTCTGATAAATGACCATCATAGGTGATGTTCTTTCAATTTGCTGCTCTACTAACTCTGGATTATATTGTTTTGTTTGACTCATTTCCTTAAGCAGATAATGTTGGATATCCTTATTCATGATGTCCTCATTTTGGATTTTGGATATATCTAATCCTGATGTTCATAACTCCATTTGACTGTAGGAGTTAATAATCTCTCTTTTTGTGTAACAAAATTTTGTTCTAGATGAAAATCATCTGCGTGTCCCTCCATAGAAATCATCTCATGGGTAGATGGAGGAGTATGTGTGACATGAATATGATCATCTTGCATAGATAAGAGAGTTTCCATTAGATTATTGTACTATGTTGAAGATACAAATTCTTGATCTTGAGTAATTTTGGAGTTGCTTTTGACATGCTTTGGATCAAGTTCTTGACATGGGTCAGTTTCAAAGGATGGATTTCTTATAAAAGGTTCTTGGATGTTGTTATTAGGCATGGTAAGTAGTTCAATATCCTCAAGTGTCAAATTTAGGGTTCTCTCAGTATCGGTAACCATGAGGTCAAAGGATGTCAATATGTCTTGGAAAGGACCATTGCTAGACCTTGGTGAAAGATTTTGATCATGCTTTGGAATAAATTCTTGAGATATGTCCTCTAGCTCATAAGGTGATGTAGAGACATTTTCAACATGATCATAGGTCGATGGATTTTTCATTATGTCAATAGGATCAAATAATCCTAACATTCCTTGAAATAGATCACTAAAGAGTGGCTCTTGATGTATGGCAATTTGATCATCGGATGGGGTGGAAACATCTTCAAGGTGCTCAGTGATGGATAGATTTTGATCATTGTTTTCAACAATTGTGGTGGAAAGATTGCGAATATCTTCGACCATAGAGTCAAGCGATGTTGATATTTCTTGAATTGGCTTATTGTCGAGTATTGTTGATGGATTTTGATCGTGATTCAAAAGTGACTCTTGACATATGTCAATTTGATCATTGGATGAAGTAGACATAGCTTCAAGGTGCTTAGTGATGGATTGATCTTGATCCTTGTTCTCAACAGTTGTCATTTTTTGTGTTTGTGCTTGTGTTTGTTGAGTAGCTTAAGAGGCTTGTTGCACTTGTTGAGCTTGTCTTGCTTGTTGTGTGGCTAGATATTGTTGGATGGCCTTTTGGTATGACTAGTGAGCTTTTAGAGCAATTTCATATTGTCTATTCATATCATATTGCTGCAGTAGTGTATTTGTATCACTATGCTATTAATGTTAGCATCATTACAATTGTGGGTGGAACCCAACTTGCATTCATTCATTCATTATTTATTTATTTATTTTTCTCCATGGCACTAGAATCATAACTCACTTTCCACCTATTTAATGAATCAAGTCAAAGACAAACTTCGATTATGAGATAGGCTTTGAGTAGTGTGAATCCTGCATTATAATTTTTAAGCATGTTTTGAATAAAAATCATGAAAGCCTGCACTATAACATACTACAAACTTTCATCATCCAATAAAACCAATAGTGTAGTCTTGAATCTAGGCTACCGCAAAACTCAAAAATGGTAGAATTCATTTTCTGACAATCTGTGTTGAGTTATAGGGTGACTGTTATGACGACATACAATTTAATTCTCTATTTACTATCCAAACAAAGTCATAAATGGATTTCTACCATAAAGATTTTATTGGTTGTTGAAAATTGCATTTGAAAGAAAACTGAGTTTTTATCTTACATTGACTTTCTTGGGGGACGGCCAAGATAAGATGGCATCGATAGAGTAAAATCATAGATGATAGTCATATCTTGAAGTCACTCATTTATGTCTTTGTAGGTGTCCTTATTAAATGGAGTTGCTTGTTCATAACCTTTTATAGGCCAAGTGAAGAGGATTTGAAATCCTACTTAAAATTGTTGTAAATGTTTATCTATTTTCAAATTATGACTCTAATTAATGATTGATCTCATTAGTTTGAAATCATTATTCTTTGTCATTTAAAAAATCATTATGTCATTTAAATTTAATGCTTAAAATGATTTTTATTGAATAACTTGATTTTATTTCTTAATAGGAAAACAACGAAGGAAAACAAAGAGGGAAAACAAAGGAAAAGTGAGGAGCATTTTGATCTTGCAAGAGATCTTCGAAGGAACTTAGTGATAAACTAAACATCAAGATTGAAATTCAAAAGCTTTTTTTTATGCTTGGAGCCTCCATTTACTGCTTTAATTTTATGTTTTGAGCCAACTAGACCATTGTTTGTTTTCAAAGTTGGATTAAAATTGATCACTAGAAATTGACTAGACATTGCTTATTAGACTAAAATCAAACAATCAAACTCACACTTCATCTTGGTGCTTAAAACGAACGCACAATTGTTTTGGAAGGATAAAATGAATGTTTGTTTGCTTTGTTTTGTGGTTACTTACTTAAACTAAAGTCATTGAAAATGATGTCTATGCTTCGCTCGCACTTCCAAGCGATCTTGAGAATCAAAAGGCCTTTTTGGTGATTTTGGCGTAAGATAAAGTGATCACCTCCACACTTCAATTTGGGCTTAAAATTGAACAACATATTGTGCGAGTGTGATTAAACATACGGCATGTGTTCTCCCTTTGTTGCTAAACAAAGGTTGATCGAACTATGAGTGTGTTTAATTGTTATTATTTATCCTAGAGGGCCTACATTGGGGAAAAAGTACTCACCCAAGGGAATGACTCAACTGGTAACACTCTAACGCAAAGAGTATTTCCAGTCGGGATATAAATGTGGGTATTGGTTAAATGCCAGTATCACGTAGTTGGCTCTGACAAGATGGATCCAAAAGGGGACTCTTTCTGTATGGATCAATCTCCATGAATGGAAAGACCGAACTAGAACCCTTGTTTGTAGTGGCCTATTGATCCATTGAGGGAGTTTATCAAAGTGGTGCATTGGAACTTAGATTCCAAGAAGTTACTTGCCATGTCTGATCTTGGTTGAAATATAGAGGTTAAGAGTTCATTCTTAACATACCTTTATATTTTATCCTTGGTTGCATATAAAATCATCCCTTGTACTATAAAGGGCATGAGGCAAGCCCACCAAGAAAAACATACCAATTGAGCTAGGATGTTACATTGCTTGTTTGAAAACATAGTGCGTTTATCAAAAACATTGGAAAACCATCATTCAACATCATCATCAGAATTTCAAACCCCTTATTTAGAGCAAATACCTTTGAAAAAATTGAAGAACTATTGCTTACCCTTGGGATTATGTCCTTAGAGGTTTCTAAGTAATTGGGTTTACATCTTAATTCGCTCTTACAAAGGTCAACATTAGGCAACCCTTGTCCTAATTTCTTGGAACTTCCACATAGCACTTTGTGGGATGAAAAGAAATTGTGACATTGGACATTCAGTTTTAAACCTAATCAAGAAGTGTGTTTGTGGTAAAAATAAATCATTAAGAAAAGATAACAAATTGGACCCCACACATGTGCTTGATATCTTTTCATGCAAAACATTGATCTTTTGATTTTGATTACTGTTAGAGAAAAGTGTGTTCGTCAATACCTTGGCCTAGTAAACAAAGTCTCTCTAATTCTTTTAGGATCAAATCAAACACTTCATCCATCCAAACATTTGTCGTCTCCATCCCACCAAACAACTTTAGAGCTTTTGAAAACATCATTCTAGACTTAGACACATCATCAAACCAAAAATCATTTTATTTAGTTAGGTGTATGGGAATGCATCCTTTCTCATACATTTAATTGAATTATCAATCCTTTTGAACAATTTCATCCTAAGATAGCATCTAGCATCTTAGGGTTTACAAGTTCATCATCCAAATAAACCAATCAAAATCAAATCCTAAGTCTAGCGTTGATCCAAAATCCCTAAACATTCAACACTCATATCATTTACACCTTTCATCCTTCATCTCGTCATTAAGTCCTAAGAACCTTAGAGGTCACTTTAATAACAAGGTCAAAACACAAGGAAAACATGGAATACAAACTTGATCCATACATCTTGAGTAATCCAAATCAATTGAATTTTCAAAGCCTTACAATGTTGATTGATTATCAAAACTTGAATTTATACAATCCATACATGGGACCATTACCTTCAACAAATGTCAATAGAACAACAAGTGCGAGTATGCCCAAATCAAATATTGGAACACATTTCCTGATGGGAGATTTAAATCCAAACCTACAAATCCACCAATTGAACAATCAAAGCATGAGCCTTCAAATGAACAACATCATCCCATCAAATCCATACAAGCCAAATGAGAAGGTACGAAGTACAAGTGTTCAAAACATGAATCCAACAAAATTTGGGATGGATACATTTTCAAATCAAGCGAATATTCCAAACATGAACAATGGTCAATACTAACCTATCCTGCCAAATCTAAGTGTCATCACAAATCAATATATTGTCCAAAATCAAACACAACTACACACTCCATATCTGCTTAAACACGAGCCAAATCAACTATATCAAGGGAGTCAAGATCAAAATCAAGAAAAAATTTGGTGAGATGAAATCTTGACACTTTCCAAAATAGTTGAGGCGTTGCGCCAAGGGAAGTCTCCACCAACATTACCAACATCATTCCTTGGTTTAGGGCTTTCCCCTTTACCTAGCACCAACCACTCCATCCAAATCAATCCACCTAATGCCAATCAGACCATCACATCAAATCCTTTGAATATACCATCAACATCACACTGATGGATGGTATCTAATCAAACAACAACATTGATCTCAAATCAAAATATGGTCTCCGAAGGATCTATCACCTCCGTCAATCTAACCATCTCTATCACTTTGATCACTCCATCCACCCCTATCACACCCATCACATCTCAACCCTTCATCACCATGATCACTCCAAATGTATCTCAATGACTTGTAACTACATCCAACATGGTTCTGAATCCAGCACCACCCCTACCACCACCAACTTCCACCACATCAAGCCAATACAACGTGACATTACAAGCTAATTTTCAAAAGGGATTCCAATAATATCTAGCCATGCAACAAGCAACACAAGATCAACAAGTGCAACAATCCTCTCAAGTTACCCAAGCCTCTCAAGCAACTCAAAAAACACAAGCACAAACACAAAAAAAGACAACTGGTGAGAACAAGGATCAAGATCAACCCATCACTAAGCACCTTGAAGTTATTTCTACTTCATCCAATGATCAAATCGACATATGTCAAGAGTCACTTTTGAATCACGATCAAAATCCACCAACAATACTCAACAATGAGCCAATTCAAGAAATATCAACATCACTTGACTCTATGGTCGCAGACATTCACAATCTCTCCACCGCAATTTTCAAAAACAATGATCAAAACCTCTCCATCAAGGAGCACATTGAGGATGTATCTACACAATCCAATGATCAACTCACCATACATCAAGAGCCACTTTTTGGTGATCTCTTTCAAGGAGTGTTAGGACTATTTGATCCTATTAACATAATGCATGATCCATCGGCCTATGATCATGTTGAAAATGTCTCTACATTGCCTTATGAGTTAGAGGACATATCTCAAGATTTCATTCCAAAGCAAGATCAAAATCTTCCACTAAGGTCTAGCAATGGTCCTTTCCATGACATGTTGACCCCCTTTGACCTCATGGTTATAGATATTGAAGGAACCCTGAACTGGACACTTGAGGATATGGAACCACTTGCCATGTCCAATGACGACATCCAAGAACCGTTTATAAGAAATCCATCCTTTGAAGCTGACCCATGTCAAGAACTTGATCCAAAGCATGTCAAAAGTAACTCTGAAATCATTCAAGATCCAGAATTTTTATCTCTGAGATACTACAATAATCTAATGGACACTCTCCTATCTATACAAGATGCACATACTCCTCCATCTACCCATAAGATGCTTTCTATGGATGGACACATAGATGATCTTCATCTTAAATAGGATTATGTTACACAAAAGGAGTAGGTTATTGATTCCTACAATCAACTAGAATTGTCTACAAAAGTATTAGAAATATCACAAATTCAAACTAAGGACATCATGAATAAGGATATCAAACATTATCCACTCAAGCAAGCAAGTCAGACAGAACAATACAATCCAGAGATAGTAGAGTAGAAGATTGAAACAATGTCATATACAGTGGTCATTCATTAGAGCACATTTACTGAAGAAAACATCTCAAAGCAAGCATAATCAAGGAACGAAGGTACTACTACCACCATACTAGGGGCAACTTCATCTCAAGCAAATGTTAACATAGGGAGCACGAAGAATATTTATGGTGAAACCATTGCCAATACTACAACTAGCCATGTCAGGAATCTTCATCCACCCATCACCCCATCCATGAATTGGGACCAACGTCAAAAGAAAGAATTGAATCAAAGTACAAAGAACATTAGCAAAGAAAAAGAAGCTAGAAATCATAAAGGACAAATCAAATACATATGGATACCAAAGCATACAAAGAAAGATTATCCCTATCAAACTCCATCAGTCAAAGAAACTATGGGGAAAAATAAAAAAGGGAAAAGTATCCATCAATGATGTCCACAAAAGCAAAAGCAAGATTTTCAAGTGACGTAAAAATTGCATCAAGCAGTTGGTCCTAATTCCACACACACTTCTGTATCCACCCATCATTGCTCATCTTCCCAAGTTTGGAGAGTCAAATGTTCCAAACTGTCAACCGATCCATCTCCTATACCTAAATACACTCCATCCCAGCCTTCATGCATGATATCCAATTCTCACATTAACCATGTATTGGCAACAACCCTTTATCATAAGGATTCAGAAGGCACTCTATCATGATGTGCGCACCAAGACAAAGTCATCTCTGGTATCAACGAAGTAGATCAAGAATCTAAAAAGTTACATTCAAGTGTATGTATATTAGCAAAGTAGCTCCTTCAAGTAGGATATTGATGGCACATTATGACAAGGGAATCTACATCAGTAACACCTTGTGATTCAGCATGAGCTTAAAATCTTTCAGAAAAATAAAAAAATAAAAAAATATGAAAATCCAAAAAAATCAGAAAAAGGATTAAAAACAGTAAAGAGAAAAATTGTCCTCTAGTGAAAACCACATGTGTAGCACTTTGGGAAAGACCATGATGAAAACCTAGCAAACAAGTGTCATGTATGGAATCGATCATCTACGTGCGCCACTTCAGGTGAAAGCATCTCATCTCATCCATAATAAATCCAACATTCCATCCATCTCAGCCATAATAAATCCATTCATCCATGAACTATTTATCCAATCCATTTTCATCCATCTACATCCATCATCTGAGTTATCTTGATCTTGATGAAAGTTTGGGGCACACTTTACACCTGCTTATGGTAAACATATTTGACATGGGTCATTTTCATTGATCCTATCCTAGGCAACATTATCCGAGCCATGAAGCACTATCCAGATGAGCATATCCTTTATCTAAACACCTTATCTTATCGCAAGATAATCCTTGAAATCCTTTGGATGCTTACCATTTCCATCCATCCATACACTTATCCAAGAATCCGTCCATGACATTCCATACATGGCTAGACATTGGGGGTAGATATTTGCATCTTACTTTGAGAATAAAACTTGATCTATATCCTCCAACTTATGTGGTGAACCGAACATTGGAAAACATGAAATAAACTTGGTCAAAGAATTTGTGAGCAAAAGTCCAAATCACTAGCCCATGGAATATTTTGATGAGAAGACATTCCTTATCAAGCTTCATCTTTCATTGAACATCAATCAAAACAATCAATATTAGTCACATCTAATTTTCACTTCAAACATCACATTAAATCATTCGAACAACTTTTGATTCCAAATCAAGCTTCATCAATCATGATCAATCAAATCCAATCAAAAAATCATCATCGCGGGATATCATTCTCAATCCTTGTGTTGCTTAACACTATCCTTGCATTGTTGTACGTCCTCAACAATGTTATCATCATCAATCCTGATCAATCCAGTCCTTGCATTGTTGTGTATCCTCAACAATGTTATCATCATCATCAATCCATCGATCTGATTAATCAACCTTAGCTTGGTTTTTAGCAAAATCCCCAAAAGTAATATCGTCACACATATCCATATCCAAATCGTCAAAATCATGCGAAAAATCCAAAACATCCAAAACATCAAAAAATACAAAAACATCCATAAAATAGAAAACATCAAAACATTGGAATCCGAACTACATCGTCTCTGAACTTAAACATAGGCAAGGCTAATCTTTGATCAGCCCCCGAGACATCAAAATCCAAAAACATTCAAAAAACAACAAAATCCAAAGACATTTGAAAATCATCAAAAATCCAAAAACATTCAAAAAACACATCAAAATCCAAAAAAATTCATAAAATCTCACAAAATAAAAAAAATCAGAAAATCAAAAAACCAAAACATTGGAAAAATCTGAAGAACACCAAAAATAGCCTTAAAACGTTCCAAAAAATGTCAAAAACATCCAAATATTTGAAAAAATCCACCTGTCCCATTTCGCTTTCACCCACAATAATCAATCATCCATAATAAATTGATTGCCAACTTCATCCTTTGGCAAAGCAAACAGAAATAATCACAGCAGTCAGGAAAATCAATCTTCAATCGTAAAATCAAAATCAGAACAACAAACATTTAAAACAAAATCAAACTCTTGATCATTTTCAAACATTTCAGTCAACTTTATATCAATAGCCTATCAATCAACTTATCAAACCATCATCCTATACAATGCATGTCCTAGGATATATTGTACTAACAATGGTCATCATTTTGGAAATCACCTTGGATTCTTATCCTATCAAAACAAATCCCTTTGGCTAGAGATATGAAGAACATTGGCTTGTTTGTGTACTTGATCTTTTCTTTTGATTTATCTTATTTCGCTCATTCCAAGGACCTCTTGATGATATCCGAATGAAGGATTTAGAGAGATAGGAATAGGGAAATGATCATTATCTTTTGTCTATTGTGTTTGTTGGATGTTCTTGTAAAATAACTTGGTGAATACTTGAATTGTTAGGTACATCCTAGCAAGGTTTCCATATGTCAAGTGTGAACAAGAATACTCCTATTTGTTTTTTGAGTCAAAGTCCATCACACTAGGTACAATGCCATCTTGGTTCTTTATACCTTGATGCATCATACCTATGTGTGTTATCAAACATAAGGTAATTAGCCCTTTTAAAATCCCAATCCTTGATAAGCAAATCATCATCATTTATCATCATCATCATCTCTATTAAAGTCTCGTCAGATCATAGACTTGTGGGATCCTCTTGTCATCATCTCATTTCTGCACTAACATCATCATCACCAATGCATCCATCATACATCCATCATGTAACTACAAACCATCAGTATTCTGCATACCATCTCATATAGCATATCATCATCATAATATAGATCTCTTAGTCTAAGCATCCCATAAATCATCCATTGCATAGTCATAGCATATCACATCATCCATCTCATCCATATCACATCATATAATCATTTAAGTTGTTTAGGATAATATAGATTTGTTATTCTAAGCATCTTAAAACCATCTCATTTTCATCATCATCCATAACCATCCATTTTGAAACTCTTTATCACAAGATCGACCCTCAAATTGAATCTTTTCGCTTAATCTCTCGAGGGGGCAATGTACTAGTGTACTTTCCGCTGGAGCAACCAAAAAGTCATAATTTTTTTAAATTTCAATCGCGGAAAGTTTATTTTTTGAACCAATGCAACAAGTACATTGCTTCAAAGAGGGGCAAAATGTAGACATGCAAAATTAACATTATGCATTCATCAAGTAAATCAGGCTTCACATGTATCCACTCATTCAGTTAATTAGGTTCACCTTCATCAATTCATCAGGTAATCTCATTAATCTTCTAAGGTCATTTATTTAAAATCAAATAAACATTATCATCAACCTTTTTAATCAAATAAATCAAACATCCATCATAATGCATTTACATCCTTTCTGATTTAAATAAATCAAATATTTATCTCAAAAAGGTCAAAACATCCTAATCATCATCCTAGCTAATTAATCTTGATTAAATGCTAATCCTCGCCACTTGCATTCTCTAGATTTAGCCACTTGCACAAATAAATCAATTTATTGATTTATTAAAACCCTCATTTTCACTCAACATGACAAGTTGATTTGTCCCTCCAACATAGCATTTATTGCTCATTTTCTTGTCCCCCTCTCAAAATTTATTGCAAAATTCAAATTTGAAATTCCCTCTCATGGGCACTCTTCCCAAATCTTGCACACACATCAACAAATCACCACTTGACAATTGTCCTTCTTTCATCTGTCCAATCTTAGTCCCACATTGATCCCTCTTCAATACTTAGCATTTTGAAAATTCTTAAATAGAAGCTTCATCTTTGAGCAAATCCTCCACAATTACATGTTCAAATCATATGTAAAGTCACTCTCCTTGAGAATTTATTTTGCCATCTTACTCCATCACCATCATTTTCACATCATTTAGCTTATTTTAACGCTTCTTTCCATAAAAACACCAATCCACTATGGGATAGAATTTGACTCTTGTTTTTCTCATGCTTTCACTTAACTTATGTTGATAACTTATTTTGTTTGCATAGATAACATGAGCAATTATTTCATAGGGATTCTATATCTGATTTGCTTGATTTAACTAACAATACTCATGCTTGTTTATTTTTGAGCAAAATGCAGATTTAGGGTTCACAATCATAATAACTAGATTTGTCATAATATAAATATAATTTTTTTATACACATTTAATTTAATTAATTAGATGTGTATTAGTTAAATTAATTTACTCTAAAATTTGATATAAAAGAACATCGTACAATTGTTCCTTTTTTGAGGTTAGCTAACAAGTTGGAAATCCACATTCCAATGAAAAACAGAAAGCTACGTCCAAAAACGCGCAAACCACGTTCAAACAAAGAAACGGGGTTATCACCATTCATTTGTGAATGTGGAATTTTGTCGGTGGAGAGGAACTTCGTAGGTAGTTTGACCGAAATAAGGAGGACAGAAAAAAGAGCCCGCTAAAAGTATTATTTCCCCACCTCTTTTAGAGTTTTTCACAGGTTTCTAATGCTCCTCTCAATGTGAAGTTATCGAGCTAATGATGGTGGTGAGGAAATTTCATTTTGTTTTATACGGCAATGCCATTTTCCATAGTACGTAGTTAAATTGACTATAGTTGAATCTTGATATTAATTCATAACATCATAAATTGTTGAAAATTTAAAAGTTAACTCTGATATTAAATCATAACATCATAAAAGTTAACTTTGTTTTATTATGAATGAATGATTGATGAGGTGGAGTATTTTTTGAAATTCTATAAACATGTGAGAAAATTATGTAGGCTTGAATTTAGGAGATAATTCATGGTTGACACATTTGAGTTGAAATGTTTAGGAGACCATTCATTCTCATGAGAGATGAGTTCTTACAAACTGTTATTCATAACTCTGGATTAATAAATTTGACTCAAAAATTCTATCAAATTCATTAAATATAAATCAATAAATTTCACTCAAAATCACAATCAAATTCTAATATTAATATAAAAAATATAGCCTATCATTCTTAATTTTGAAAATAATAAATAATGAAATTGAACATACATTTTACCTGGCAATCAATCATTCGATGGTTGACTTATAATTATCTCTATATCAATTATTAACGTGAACTCATTATGACTAACTACGTAATTTTTATCAGCGCTAATACTTTGTTATTAATTATCTTGGATTACACGAAGGCTCTAATAACAGGAATCTGAAACTGGTAATGGCAGGTACTAATAATTCATGCAAAATAAAGGTTCGTAACATTCTCGTGGTGAATTGTTGGCGGTGAATTTTTCGGCTCTAGGAAAATTCACTGCCAGCAATTCACCAATGGAAAATCACTGTCAACAATTCACCACAGGAAAATTCACGGCCACCAGCGATTCATTGCCATGAAAAATTAACGGCCAAAAATTCATGCAATTAATTTTTCGCGCATTGTCATTGCAGTGAATTTTCCCATAATAAATTTTCTGTAGATAAATTGCTGGCGGTGAATTTGCTGTATGCCCAATTTGCTCACGATAAATTTTCATAAAACTACTTGAATGAAGGTCTATTTCAGCCCATGAATTGGCCCATGGGAGCAGCGAGGTACATGGGTGTTTATGTGCAGCCAAATGTTCGAAATTTGCCATTGTCATCGTTTCAGTCTTCATAGTTTTTCACTGGACTTATGATATTCACCGGTTTTTTATTGATGCAATTCACGGCATTGCAGGAGAACATAAGTAGTGAGTGCCAGCTCAACAGGAATTTTAATATATATTTCTCTTGTATGGGATGAACTTTTTACAATATATTTGCTAGATGCTATATTTGGTTATCATTGGCAGCTAAATTTCAAATGTGTGATCTTTTCAAATTAAAAGAAACTTCTTCATCATTAAAGGTTTATTATTTATTTAATAAATTTATTTTATGATAGAATTAATTAATGAATCATTTAAATTTTTAGAATTAATAAAAACTTTATATTTTGTAGCGAATGATTTTATTTTTTTACATATAATTTTAAATATAATTTATCTATTTATTTTATTACACAATAAATTAATTTGTAAAGGGAGATTAAATGATTTTTAAAAATTGTTTACAAAAATTGATTATAATATTTGTAAAATTATAGAATACAATTATGTTATTAAAAAAAAAACAATTAATATGAAGTTTGATTTTTATTTATCTTTTTAAGTTTGGTTTTATTTTAACTTTTAATATAAAAGTTAAATTTTAGCTTTAACATTTTTAATATACATATTTTTTAATATTTTCTTTGAAGTATGGTTTTTTTTTTTTAAATTTGATTTATTAAAAGAATTATATGTTTATGCTCAATTTTATGATAATATTTTATTTGTTAATATTGAGTTTATATATTTTAATTAATGTTAATATTGTTTGTAATATATTAATTATAATTTTCATGTACATATTTTATTAATATTTCAATTTTAATAAATTGAAAAATTAGTTTTATTTTTTATTTAATTATTTATTAACTTAATATTTTTTCCTAATTAAACTAAAACCTTTTAATATTCCAAATATATTTTAATTAAATTTATTGCAAACTATTTTAAATAAAAAATAATTAAGAAGGCAAACAAAAGAAAAAGATAGATCAAGCCCACTTGAAAAGATAACTCCAACACCCAACAATATAAAAGTGGAGTTGAGATACTTTTTAAAAGGGTCTCTTTTATGACAAAATATAGAAAAACATGATTACATACAAATGCAGATTAATGTCCTTTCGAAGATTATCAAGTGTCACTTCATCATGCAATCAATTACTATGCTCGCCCATCTCTTTTTACTACTTAATCCACATACATGTTCACATTATGATTTTTTAAAAATATTGTTAATAATATTTTAATAGTTTTAATGTAGAGGAAATTTTATGGTTAACACTTAACATAGGTAGGTGATTTATTGGTGTCTCTCTCCATCTATATCTATTGAGCTATCTCCCCCTCACTCTCACTCTCTCCATCTATCCCTCCATCTCGCATAGTCTATATTTCTCTCCAATTCTATCCCTCTTGCCCTCCCTCTCACTCCTCTAGATCTATATCTTTCTCTACCTATATCTACCTATTTATCTTTCTCACTCCCTATACCTCTCTATCTCTATATTTCCATCTATCTATATCTCCCTCTCTCCCTCTCCCTCTCCTTCTCCCCCCTCTTATTCTCTCTCTCCCTCTCTACTTATGTCTATCCCTCTCCCCATCTTCACTCTATCGTCCCTTTAATACCTATCCTCATCTACCTATCTTTCTCCCATTCTCTCCCCTATCTCTCTCCCTTTCTCCCTCCTCTCTATCTCCCCTCTTTCTATCTTTCCCCATCTCTCCCCCCCTCACTCCCTCCCTATCCCCCTATCTATATCTTTATCTCTACCTCTCTCCCTTTCTCTCCCCTTATATCTCTACCCCTCTCTCATTCTCTTCCCATATATCTCTCTCTCCCTCTTTCTAAGTCCCTCTCTATCTCCCCCTATTTCTCTCTCCCTCTATCCATCCCTTTTTTTCTCTACTTCTCTCTCTTTCTCTGTCTCCCTCTCAGCCTCTCTCTATATCTCCTTATATCTTTATCTCACTGTATATATATCTCTATCTCTCTCTCTTCCTCTATATCTATCTATATCTTCCTCTCTATTCATCCCTATCTATCTCCCTATATCTCTATCTTTATCTCTCCCTCTACCTCTCTATCTATTTGTATCCCTCTTCCTCTCTCACTCTATCATCATCTCTACCTTTATCTTCCCCTCTCCCCATCTATAGATATAGAAATGTCTCCTTCTCTCTATCCATCCATCTATCTATCTCCCTCTCTCCCCCTCTCCTTCTAAATAGACCTAGATATCCATATATATTTTCCTTTCTATCTCTATCTCTCTATATTTATTCTTCTATATCTCTCTTTATTTCTATCTCATTATATTTCCGTCTCCCCCTCTATATCTATCTCATTATCTCTTCATCTCTCTCTACCTTTATATCTCCCCTCTCTCTCTATATATATCACTTTGTATCTCTATCTTTATCTTTATACCTCTCCCTATCTCTCTCTTTATATATTTATCTCTTGCATCTCTATCGATCCCTCTCTCCTCTCTCTCTTATCTCTAACTGTCATTCTGCATCTCCACTTTTATCTCTATCTTCCACTCTATCTCCATCTCCTTACCCCACTCTCTTTCTCACTCTTCAGCCCTCTATATCTCCCTCTTTCCACCCATACATATGTGTCTCTCTCCCTATTTCAAACATAACATTGAACTATTTGTAAAAGATCTTGATTATCTATCTAATTTGAAGAAGTTTTTTTGTCATCCTGAAAAGTAGAAATTATTTGATTTGAAGATATCACTTCTCCATTGATACCTTCATTGAAACATATTATGATGCCTCTGACAACCAAATTCACTAGGAAGAAAGATGAAAAATATTTTATCTATCTCTATCTCTATCTCTATCACTATGTGAAATAATCTTTTTAAGGAGCTCAAACTTCTCATTCCATGAACTCGACAATAATTTGAAAGAAATTAGATAAAAATTATTAAATTAATTGCTTTAAAATAATGTTCATTATGTGTTAATTTTGCACAAATGAAACTTGTTTTTTGTTGGTCATTGTAAATTTTGAAAAAAAAATCATTGATCTTGAAGTGGAATGGAATGATGGATGACGAACAAATTCATATGGTATACCACAAGATTGGTTTAAAAGGCTTTGAGTGAAAATGTGGTGTACTAGCATTATGTGCTTAAATGGGAAATAGACGCATGTTTATTGATTTTTCAATTAGAAAGGCTTCAATACATTGTGGAAGGAATATTTGAGCTAAGAAATACACCCCAAAGGTGACCAATAAAAAAGTAACAAATGTCAAATTTTTAAACGAAATACAAATAGCTTAATTTTCTTATGCACTAAGAAATTAAAATTGTGGTGCAAAAGGATTACATGCTCTAATAAAAAAAATTCATGTGTCCCAACCCATCAAAGGAAGTGAAGCCACAATAATTTGCTTATGCGCTATGTAATTGAAATTGTGATTTGAAGAAACTATACAATCTAATAGGAAGAAAGTGCATGTCCATAGTTTGTTGAGATTCTTGTAGGCTAGAGCAATTTACTTATGCTCTAAGCATTTGAAATTGTGGTATGAAGACCACACTATCAGAATTGTGAATCAAGCTCTTTAAGATTTTCTTGATAACATGTATGTCATCTACAACTTCTCCTATAACTTTCTTTTAACTTATTATACCTTCCCTCTTTGTTAGACAATTATTTACAAATTCATTATTGTTCCTCTTTACATTTTCAAAAAAATCTCAATCTATAATTTTGTAGTTTGTGCACCATGATGTGCATTATTGAGTATTTTATATGTTTACTTAGAATGAATAACACCACTTACCCTAAAGAAAGATACTTGATTAATTGTACCATGAATTAGAAACAAGACTTCATTGTCTTTCTTTACATTTACTTTATATTTCCATTTTTGTTGATCATTTAGTGCATTTAGATCTACTAGTTCTACATATCCTCATTCTACAATTTCTCACAAATCCTTAGATTTGAATAGAGATTGCATGTTAGTGTACTAATATGTAAAAATGTGTCCTTCAAATATAAAAAATAACATACCAAACATTGCATTTCCTACCATATTTACAATTGAAAAAATGCACAATGACCTAGAAGTTTAACACATTTTTTAAGAGATCTTTGCTAATAGCTACTCCCCTTGTCCCTTCAAACGAGATTTCCACACAAAAACATACTTATTATTTTATGTTCATAAATAAATACTGACTTCAATCAATACTTCACTTAATTACAAACAAATCATTCATTACTTTTATATATATATATATATAATTTTTTCAATTACTCCCTCAATTCAAATTTCAATATCTAGACTAAATATCACCATCAATGCACCGTTTTCTATATAATGTAAATATTTGAATTGCTTTTTAAAAAGTATATAAACTGCTTTCAACGTGGCCTTTTAAAGGTTTTTTTTTTTTGTTTTTTTTCTTTGTCAACTTTATAGAACACTCTTAAAGGAAAGCAAAGTCTGTCACGCAATCTACTTCCCGCCTTTCACACCTCGATCTCCATCGTCCCCCAAACTCTAAAACAGCTGCCTCCAACGAAATTCAAAGCACCTCCTCCTTCCACGTTGTACAGGCGTCCTCACAGCTCTTGAGCGCTTTGGCTTTGCCTTGCCCTCTAGTTGGTCGATCCCCTGTGGGGATTACAATTATGAAATATTGCAACTGTTGATTATGGCCCCATAAAATTCTGAAATGATAAAATTATGTGATAGCTTTGCTCTGCCACTGCAACAATAGAGTTTCTTCACTGTATAAAATAAATTTCACAAATTTTAATAGAAATCTGGTTCTGAAGTAAATGAAGGAAATAAATCTGGATCATATATATATATGAGAAAAGGTGGAACATATATTATATAAACTTTCAAACTACATGTGAACAGTATGACACAAAATCATATTCACGAATATCACAACTGAATTATTTATTACATACATCAAGATAAAAGACAGAATCAAGAACCAATAGACATTATTGCTGTCATCACATTCCCAATCCCTTTAAACAATAATTATATAATCCAGTAAATTATGCAGGAAGCCCCAGTATATCTCATTGGTCCTGTCACCTGTGGGTGCTTGGGTAATCTATTAAAACAGTCTTATCTAATCAAAATTATATCAATCTTTGAACGAATGAGCAGGAGTGGAAATAAAACTAGAATCTATAATGTCAACGATTATAGTTTGGAAGAGACAGAGAAACACAGCTTGAAAAAAAATATGTTACGAGATTTAATTCATGAGTTTCACTCGAACAGATCAATATTATATATATATATGAATGAGTGTTTATGGCATTCATCACTTAGACAAAACTGAACTGGCCAGGCCTTGAACTCACAACTGGGAATGCATTACAGAATAAATACTGAACTGGCTAGGCCTTGAACTCACAACCCGGAATGTATTACAGAATATATATATGTTTTAAACTGAATTGGCCAGGCCTTGAACTCACAAACGGGAATGTATTACAGAATATATATATATGTTTATGGCATTCTATCACCTAGACAAAACTGAACTGGCTAAGCCTTGAACTGACAACCGGGAATGTATTACAGAAAGTAGGAATTGAAGCCACACGCATGAAATACTGTAAATAGAACTCATGTGCACTTGTGTTCACATTTTTGGTGAAACTGAAAATATGAGAATAATGTCTGCATGAAACTCAGAATTAGCAGAATGCATGCTCCAATCACTGATGCAGCTCGCCATGGCTTTGAGAAATGTTCCTGTAAGAACTCACCAAATAAAACTACATACCTACTTCTGTAATATTCATTTACAGCCTTGATTGTATTGTCGATAGGATCATATGGGCTCCTCCATACTGATCTGCGGATGCCATTCCACAGAATGCTTATCTCTTTATCACTTCCTAAACTGCTGTAGATGATACCGTATTTCTTCAATACTGCAACATCATTAGGAGTGTCGATCAATCTGTCCATAAGATCTGCATAGCAAGTAAACACCCTTGTTTTCCATTTCATGAATGCCTCCAGTGCCACCATATTCCTCAAGAAAACATCTGTTCTGTAATCCATCTCTATACAAGGGAGGAATAATGTAGAGCTTGCTCTATCAAACCTTATCTCTTCGGATGCCCATGTGAAAGCAGAGAATTTAACCCCTCTCCTATGCAATTCTGTTGCTGCAGGGAAATTTATGTTAGCTTTACGGGATTTTGGGGACAAAAGCACCCTAAATCTTGATGTGATCTGATGAAGAAAATGAAAAGTGGCACTCCTGACTACAATTCTACTATGATCGTCCCCAATGGGGACACTAGTGTGAGCTGGATTTGTCTTCGGCACAATGAAATTATAAAGGCATTCCAATATATGCCTTTCGTCAAGCAAATCATTGTAGCATTCTCGTGTAGAAGGATGATAAGAATCTCCAACATGCCTGAAAGGGGAGAACTTTTTACAGGCATTTGAAATCGTCATATTAAGCCTGTTTAAAGCTTGACTTCCTGAACCAGTCTGCCATTCCAAAACCTTTTTCAAAATGAAAAGTGGAATTTGATTCTCCAGCTTAAATATATCAGCCTGAAGTGGGAGGAACAAAGGGCTCTTCCTTTGAGGATGAAAAACAGCTTCCATGTTCTGAAAATAAGGGTTTGTCTGTTCAATTCTAGGGCTTTCATATTGGTCATAACAACCAATAAACTCCAAAATAAACACAGCATCTCGGGCCATCATCCACCCTAATACTTCATTGTCACACTCAATTTGATTATTATAGCTGTTCCTTATCTCCCCTCCAATACTAATTAGATCTTTAACCAAATCCTCAAAAGGCCCTCCCTTGGCTTTTTTTTCAACTTGGATAGTAAGCTTCGATTTATATCTTTCAGATTCAAACAGTTCAAGTTTAAGATGATGGTAAGGTCCAAGAGAAACTACCTGTGGCATATAAGCGTCTGGCCTTTCAATGCGCAGGGGCTCTGGTATGGTGAAGATGTATGGATGCACATGAGATACTATGCCTTGTTCTTCTCCATGCTTTTCTGTGTTCTTTATTTGTTCCAGCCATTGAGAAACACCTACTTTAGGAACTGTCATCTTTTCTGACATCAAATTTTAAAATTAGAAAATGGGGTTCGGATCCAGCAACTCATCATTTTATTCGTGGATTTTTATAGCATTTCATTTTGTGCAAGCGGGATTTATGTGGGCCTACACGGAGTAGGTTTGATTCGTTTTTCACATGTTCTCAGGAAGTACCTATTTTCTGTGGACTTGACTTTGGCACTCCAATTGATTCCCTTGCGCAGTTTCCTAGCAAACCCTTCGAAATTGCAAACCAGAAAGACAATGAATCTGGCGGCCAATTTCTCGACAACATATTTATTAATTATTTGAAAATAAAAGTTTAAAGATAATCGATATTTTTTTAATTAATTAATAAATATAGTCAAACAGGTATTTTGTTAGTTGGAGAGTATGGTCTAAGACAAAAAAGTATTCTAAAATTTGATAGAGTTTGTTAGATTTTTGTCAGTTATTGTTAATGTCTTAAAGTAAACCTATTACTATTATTGCCCTAGAATAAACTTAAAATTTGATAGTCTATGTGTCCATTTTTTCAATTTGATATTCAATAATAAAAGTTCAAAATCAACTAGATTGCAATAAATTATTATAGATAATTATAGTATTACAATTTATAATATTAATGTATATGATTTTATAATATTTATTATAAATATGTATATTAATTTAAAAGATTCAAAGATAAAATATAATTGTTTCTTATTTTTAAAATATATATTAAATTAAGATTTTTTAAAAGGAATATAAGTATTTTAAATTTTTTTTAAAATTCTTAATTTGATTTTTAAAATTTGTTATAAGAAAAAATTTAAGATTTTGACATTTATTACTAATAATTAGCATTATTTTATATTAATATATATGAGTTTATAATGCTTTTTAAATTATTGTAAGTTCTAGCAATCACACCTTGGTGTTCAATGGGAATGTTGAAGAAGTGTGGAAGGTCAATTAGGGAATTTTTTGGTCTATTTTTTGCATACATTTGTGTAGTATACATGAAGTCAATTGATAGGCCATTTATAAAATGATGGCATTTGTACAACAAAGGTATCAATGGAGAAGTGATAGCTTCAAATCAACTATGCATCTACTTATAGGGATCCAAACACAACTAAAATAAAACCTTGGAATCAAGAAGATAATAAGGTTCCATTACTAATAGGAACATGTTATGTTGTCAATAGGGAGAGAGGGAGAGAGGGAGAGAGAGGGAGTTATGGGAATAGAAATAGGGAGAGACAGAGGAGAGAGAGAGAGAGGGAGATATAGGAATCGGAAGAGGGAGAGATCAAGGGGAGAGACAGGGGGTAAGGAGATAGAAATAGAGAAAAAATTATATATAGAGATGGATATGGAAATGGAGATGGAGATGGAGGAGATCAATATGGAGAGAAGGAGAGGGTGAGTTAAAGAGATAGGAAAAAGTGATATATAGATATGAAAGAGATAAATATATAGAGAGGGAGGGAGATGGAGAGATAGAAATATAAATAAAGAGATAGGAAGTGATATATAAAAAGGGGTAGAGAGAGATGGATAGATAATGAGATAGAGATAGAGGGAGATCTGTAAGAATTTAAATATTTAGCTAGAGATAGGGAGGGAGAAACACAAAGTTTGTGTGTGTATGAGTAAGAGAGAGATATGGAGAGAGATAGAGAGGGAGATATATGTGTATAAATATATAGAGAAGGAGGGAGATGGAGGGAGAGAAATAGAGATAGGAGAGAGAAGTAGAGAGATATAGAAAGATGAAGAGATAAGGAGAGGGAGAGAGGTAGATATAGGAATATAAAGGATGGATAGAGAGATAAATATAACTTGGTAATATAGAGAGGGAAAGAGAGAGAGAGAGAGAGAGAGAGAGAGAGAGAGAGAGAGAGAGAGAGAGAGAGAGAGAGAGAGAGAGATAAATATATAAAGGAATATATGGAAGGAGAGGGGAAGAGGGAGAGGAAGAGATAGTGATAGAAAGAGTGGGAAAATGAAAGAGGCAAAGATGAAGAGAGAAATATAAAGATATAGGAAGTGATATCTAAAGAGAAAGGGATATATGTAAAGAGAGTAGGAGAGATAGAAAGAGAGGTGTAGTAAATAATTGAAAGATAGAGATAATGAGATATAAATAGAGAGGGAGGGGGAGAGATCCAAGAAGATAGAAATAGAGGGGGAAAGAGTGAGAGATGAAGGAGGTGATAGGGATAATTAATAGTGAGAGGGAGAGAGATAGAGAAAGGGGTAGAGATAGAGATAGACATAGACATAGATAGAGGGAGGGAGAAAAAATGAGTGTGTGTGTGTGTGAGTGAAAAAGAGATATAGAGATAGAGATAGGGAAGGAAAGACAAGGAGTGTGTGTGTTTCTGAGTGAGAGAGATATAGAGATAGATATAAAGAGGGAGAGATAAATATAAATAGATAGAGAAGGAGGGAGAGAGGGAGATAAATAGAGAGAGGATATAGTTGTTGAGAGATATAGAAAGAGAGAGTGATAGCAATTGATGGAGAGATATGGATAGAAAGAGGGAGATAAAGAGATATATAGTGGGAAAGATAGAGGGGAAAGAGAAAAATATGTAAGAAGAGGTATGGAGATAGAGATAGGGAGAGAGATAGAGAGGAAGATAGAGATGGAAATGGAGATGGAAATGTAGAGAGAGGGGGGAGAGAAATAGAGAGAAAAAGAGGGCAAGACAAAGAGAGAGGCAGAGAATAAGAAAGGGAGATATGGAGGGATAAAAAGGGAGATAGGAATTTATATAGAGAGAGGTAGATAGAGGGAGATATATATAGAGAAAGGTAGGGAGAGGTACATATGGGGAGATATATATAGAGATATAGGGGAAGAGAAAGAGAGAGATCTCTTTATATCTTTATGTTTTTTATCGTCTCTCAATCTCTCTTCCTCTCTGTCCACTTATTTTTATCTATATTTTTCTTCTCTTCTCTCTTCCTCTATCTATCTTTCTATCATTTATGAACTCTCTATCTACTTCCCTCTCCCTATATTTTCACCCATATATATGTCTCTCTGTGTGTGTGTGTGTGTGTGTCCTATTTCTCTCTATCTCTCTCTTTATGTGACTAGATCTATCTGTGTCTCTTCTCTTCTCTCTTTTCCTCTCCCTCTTTCTTTATATCTCTTCTTATCTCTATCTCTTTGTCTCTCCATACTTATTCCTTTATATTTATACATCTATTTTTGTACATCTATATCTCTTGTATATATTTTTCTCCCTCTCTATTTCCCTATTTCACTCTCTTAATTTTATCTCTTTATCTCTATATCTATTTTCCTCATAACTATGTAATGGGCACACTAAAGAGGTTTTAAAGGTGAATTATCATATCCTTAATCAAATTATATGCTACCCTAAGCATGAACTCCTATAAATTTATATTTTGTGTTTGAAATTAATTTTATTATATAAATTATAACAAATTCCAATATAAAATTATTCTACAATAATTAAAATTTTAATAAGATAAATAATTATAAATTAAATTAATTCTAATAATTTTTAATTAGTATTTATAATTGCATAGAAAGACATAAATAATAAAAATAAATTTCAAAATTAAATTAAAATTAAAATTAAAATAAAATAAACTAAATGGATAGTCAAAATATATCACATTCAAAACATAATAATTTTAAATAAATAATAATAGATGATAAACTTATTAAGTCAATAAATTATTAAATAAAAAAGTAAAACAATTATTTTAAATTTATTAGAATTGAAATATCAATGAAACATGTACCTCAAAATTATAATTAATATATTACAAATAATATTTACATAATCTCAATATTAACAAATTAAAAAAAATATATATTATTAGATAAATTGAATTTTAAAAACTAAAAGTATATTTCAAATAAAATATTAAAAATAAAAATAAACTATATTAAAATTGTTAAAAGTAAAATAATAGTATTTTTTTATAAACAATACTTACCCTGTCTTTTCTTTTCTCATATTGAGATCATTTCAATGATTTTCCATCCTTCTCTACAATTTTCAATATTAATTTAAAAAATTATTAAAATAGATTATAATTATTTTTAATTTTTCAAATTTTTAAATATGAATTACATTTATTGCTAATATTTAACATTATTTTATAAGAAAAACTATTTTTTTAATATATTTTTTATATTTTAAAAAATTGATAAACATATTTTAATATATTATATTTTATACCAAAAAAAATTCATAAATCTTTATTTTTTGACCATTTATAATTTTCTTAAAATATCTTATAAAAATTTTAAACCACCAAACCATTATAAAAAATTTCCTATAAGTGACCGTCAAATTCCAGACTTGCCTGGAATCTATTCATATTTTGTATTATTGCTGACTTATATTCTACACATCGTCATTAGGATTACCATACTCTGATGAAAACAAACAAATCCTGCTCAGCATGGTGTATTTACCGTTAATTATTGCATCCGGTATATTCGTGTAAAAGGCAGATAATATTGCAATATTTTTTAAAATAAATTTTTAACAAATTATTTGTTAAAGAGATTCACATGTTCTAACCTTCACGTTACCTAATAATTAAACGTAATATCAAGGGCATGCAGATGTTTTCCAATGTTAAAGCAGCAGCACACATATTAAAATTTATATATGTGTATAATTAAATGAAATGGTTTTTAAATTTGATTGTGTGAGATATTTCCCTAACTTAATTATTTGAGTTCTTGAAATGATCTAAATAAAAAAATTGTGTGATAATGTTATCGATTCAACCATGTAATTTTACAATCAAACTCATTGACCCATGTTTCATGAGTAGTGGTTCACAAGAACCCATCTCTCATGACTATGAATGGTCCATTTAGCACTCATTGCATCTAGGTGATGCTCAAGAGAGGTGAAGCATTCGGCCTTTCCGGGTGGTCACCCATACCAGTTCTACTGCAGCTCAAGCATGCTTAACTATGAAGTTTTCTCCAAGATTATTGTCCATTTAGCACTCATTGCATCTAGGTGATGGTCACAGAGGTGAAGCACTGGGCCTTTCTAGAGGTCACCCATCCCAATAACCATGGAGTTTTCTCCAAGGTTAAGCCCATTCATAGTTATGAGAGAGGTTCTTGTGAACCACTACTCATGAAACATGGGTTAATAAATTTGAATAGTAAAACTACACCATTGAATCCTGATAGCATTATCACAATTTGAATACCTTCTATTTATCAATATGAATTATGAAAATTTGAGACCATAAATACATTAAATACTGTTTACACACTCTATGAGGTGGCACCAAATTATCCGTCTTTTGATCTCACGAGTTTTGATTTTCTGATGAATTTGAGGTTTCGTAAACATGTAAGCAAATTATGCCGGCTTGAGTTTAGAAGATAATTTATGGTTGATACATTTGAGCTGGACCACTACTAAAATGATTGATCTCTTGGGAAGTTCCGATGTCACACTTTTGTGAGCATCATCTATATGCAATAAATGTTTAGGGGACCATTCATTCTCATGAGAGATGAGTTCTTACAAACTGTTATTGGATTAATAAATTTGACTCAAAAATTCTATCAAATTCATTAAATATAAATCAATAAATTTCACTCAAAATCACAATCAAATTCTAATATTAATATAAAAAATATAGCCTATCATTCTTAATTTTGAAAATAATAAATAATGAAATTGAACATACATTTTACCTGGCAATCAATCATTCGATGGTTGACTTATAATTATCTCTATATCAATTATTAACGTGAACTCATTATGACTAACTACGTAATTTTTATCAGCGCTAATACTTTGTTATTAATTATCTTGGATTACGTGAAGGCTCTAATAACAGAAATTTGAAACTGGTAATGGCAGGTACTAATAACCCACGCAAAATAAAGGTTCGTAACATTCTCATGGTGAATTGTTGGCGGTGAATTTTTTGGCTCTAGGAAAATTCACTGCCAGCAATTCACCAATGGAAAATCACTGTCAACAATTCACCACAGGAAAATTCACGGCTACCAGCAATTCATTGCCATGAAAAATTAACAGCCAAAAATTCATGCAATTAATTTTTCGCGCATTGTCAATGCAGTGAATTTTCCCATAGTAAATTTTCTGTAGATAAATTACTGGTGATGAATTTGCTGTATGCCCAATTTGCTCACGATAAATTTTCATAAAACTACTTGAATGAAGGTCTATTTCATCGCATGAATTGGCCCATGGGAGCAGCGAGGTACATGGGTGTTCATTTGCAGCCAAATGTTCGAAATTTGCCATTGTCATCGTTTCAGTCTTCATAGTTTTTCACTGGACTTATGATATTCACCGGTCTTTTATTGATGCAATTCACGGCGTCGCAGGAGAACATAAGTAGTGAGTGCCAGCTCAACAGGAATTTTACAATATATTTCTCTTGTATGGGATGAACTTTTTACAATATATATGCTAGATGCTATATTTGGCTATCATTGGCAGCTTAATTTCAAATGTGTGATCTTTTCAAATTTAAAGAAACTTCTTCATCATTAAAGGTTTATTATTTATTTAATAAATTTACTTTATGATAGAATTAATTAATGAATTATTTAAATTTTAAGAATTAATAAAAACTTTTATATTTGTAGGGAATAATTTTATCCTTTTACATATAATTTTAAATATAGTTTATCTATTTATTTTATTACACAATAAATTAATTCGTAAAGGGAGATTAAATGATTTTTAAAAATTGTTTACAAAAATTGATTATAATATTTGTAAAATTATATAATACAATTATGTTATTAAAAACAAAATGATTAATATGAGGTTTCATTTTTATTTATCTTTTCAAGTTTGATTTTATTTTAACTTTTAATATAAAAGTTAAATTTTAGCTTTAACATGATAACAATGAAATGGTGCTGTGCGTAGCCTGGGCGCGAGCTAGGGCCCGCGTGCCCTAGCTCCTTCGTGCTTCTATCTGCCTGCGGATGCTTGTTGGTTCTTTGTTGCGATCTCAGGGGGGCGTTTTCCTGTGCTTAGGGGGTGTGGGTTGGTTGGGGGGCCGAATCATTGTCTGGCCGTGGGAGGTTTTTATTTCCTGTGTTTTGCTGCGCCTGACATTTTTGGCGGGTGGTTTTCTGAGATCTGAGACTGGGAGTCTCTTATTCTACCTCTCTTTGTTGGTGTGGGTGTGTTACCTAGTCCATGGAGAATCGGGGTTTTACTTTGTCCTAGATGTCCTCTGGGGATTTGGAGATGGTAGAGCCGTCTTCTTCGTTGCATGTCAATGGTGATGAACAGATGGGTAAACCCTTATATAGAGATGGGGTCTCTTCCTCAAAAGGGATGTTTCGAATCAAAAAAGTAAACGGATGCTTGGAAAGATCTGAGGATCGACCTGTTTTGGTTATTCAACCTGAGCAAGTTTTAGAAGATGTTGAATACTGGTGTAACCATGCCCTTATTTGCAAATTTTTGGGTCTTCGTCTTTCTCTACCGGTGTTGGACTCCTGGGCTCATTGGGTTTTGAATCCTGAAGGTGATATGGAGATTATTTTGGCAGCTAATAACTATTTTCAGGTCATCTTTTCTTGCATGTCGGATAGGAATAGGGCTTTTGAAGGAGGCCCTTATTTCTTTAACCAGGTGGGGTTTTTCATCAAGCCTTGGCACATGGGTTTCAACTCTACTGAGGAGATCCCCTCGCGGGTACCTGTGTGGGTTCGTCTGCCGAGGCTTCCTTTGTAATTTTGGAGGGAAGATATTCTTCATTCAATTTCAATGCTTCTTGGAAAACCTGTGGGATCGGCTACACAAACTCAAGACCGTAAGGTAATTTCTTTTGCCCGTATTTGTGTAGAAGTTGATTTAAATAATTCGTTACCATACTCTATGGAAATCCACATGGGATCTTCTTCTTGGATCCAACAGCTAGATTACGAGACCCTCCCGTTTAGATGTCGAATTTGTCATGAATATGGTCACTTACACCGCAAATGTCCCAGATTTAAGCCCTTCCCCTTGGCTGCCTCTGGACCTTCTAAGGGAGACAAAGGGAAGGATCCTATGTCTAATGAACCTGTAGATAGCGAGGGCTTTATTCAGGTTAATCCCCGTAACAAAGGCAAGGGTAAGAAGAGAACTTGGTTGGATAGTCACAATGATGACACTTTTAATAGATTTGATGTTCTGGAAGATTTGGCCCAGGAGGAAGGTATTCCAGTTGAGCTCTCTTCTGGGGCTAAGGGTATGCATGAAGGTCAGGATGAGGATGCAAAGAAGGAGGATCAGAGTGTATCTCCAGGGGACCTTCTGGTTGATCAGACTGCTTAGGATCTACCTTCTCAAGTTAAGGATATAAGGGATCTCCAAGGGTCACAGGCTCTGAAGGGAGCTATTGTGATGGTGCCTGACCCCCCTGCTCCTAAGGGGGCCTCAGACTCTATGAAGGGTAACAAAGCCCCTCCTGCTTTAGGCTTACACCAGAAATCCTTTAAAAAGGGGCCTCTTGATAAACCGTTAAGGAGTGGCAGGAAGATTGATCAAGAGAAGGTCAAGATTATTGGGGATACTTTGGTTGAGGCTGGGTCTGTGAAACCCATTGATTCCCACTTCTCCCACCCCCATAAATGATTGTGTTATCATGGAATGTTAGGGGGTTGAACAACATCCCTAGACAAAAGGTTGTTCGCAGATTAATTGAATCTCAGTCTCCCGATGTGGTTTTTATTCAGGAAACTAAGCTTACAATGGATGGTTTGGCTAATTGTGCTTCGCACATCTGGCCCCAGGGCAATTGGCAAGGGGTGGGTGCTTTGAACAGTTCAGGGGGGTTGGCTTGTTTCTGGAATCCGAGGAAAGTGCTCCCGTTATTGTGGATTTCTAGTTGGTCTTCTATCTCCCTGGTAGCCTCTTGTTTTGTGACTGGAGAAAGGTGCCTCTTATCCAATATTTATGCTCCTACTAATCTCTTAGGTAAGTCAATTCTCTGGGCTCACATCAAATTCATGTGGGCCTTGGACCCTTTTCTCCCATGGATTATGGCCAGGGATTTTAATGCTGTTACGGGCCTAGATGAAAAATGAGGAGGGTTAGCTAGGTTGGACCCCTCTACAGATCCTCTTAGGGATATTATTGGCTCCTTGAATCTCATTGATGTGAAGCCAACCAATGGTGTCTTCACATGGAATAATAGGAGGTGTGGTGCTGAGGCTATCTCAGAAAGACTTGATAGATTTTTGGTTTCCTGCTATTGGATGAACAGTAGGTTGACCACCAGCTCAGAAATTCTTGATTGGAGAGGCTTCGACCATTGGCTGATCAAGCTCTCTATCACCACGTATGGAGTCACCAAAAACCCTTCTTTCAAATTTCAGTTTATGTGGTTAAGAGATCAGTCTTTGCATGATCTTATGTTGGATTGGTGGTATGAGGGGAGGCCCGCTCATGGGACAGCCATGTTTACCTTTTGTAAGAGGATTTAACATGTGAAGTACAGGCTTAAGAGATGGAATAAATAATGTTTTGGGAACCTCCATGCTCAGAAAATGGCTGCTCAGTCTAAGTTGGATAACATCACTCGTATGATTCGAGACCAAGGGCTGACCTCTAATCTAAGTATAGCTGAGTCCTTGGATCTTAAGGGTTTAGAAGAGTGGGAGCTTCAGGATGAGATCTTTTGGAAGCAGAAATCTCGTGTTGATTGGCTTCAGGAAGGGGACAGGAACACTACTTTCTTTCATAATTCGGTTAAGGCTTGGAGGCAGGGAAATTCTATCCCCTCTTTGGTTTCGCCTGAAGGGGCTCAACTCTCTTCCTATGTTGATATGTCCAAGGCTGCGGTCAATTATTTTTCAAACCTTTTTTCTAGAGAGGATCGTGCAACTAGGAATGAGGAGAGGGCCATCTTGGATTGTATTCCCCACCTGGTCTCTACTGAGATGAATGGGGCTCTCTTATGTCCTATATTGTTACCTGAATTGGAGAAAGTGGTGTTTAACATGAAAAGAGGTAAGGCTCCTAGCCCAGATGGGTTTCCTATTGAGTTTTTCCAAGAATTCTAGGAAATAATCAAGTTTGATCTCCTCGCGGTGGTTCAAGAATCTCACAAGAACAAAAAGATGCTCAAGTCCATGAATTCTACCTTCTTGGCTCTCATACCTAAGAAGGAGGGGGCTAATCAGCTGGTTCAATTTATACCTATAGCGCTTTGTAATGTTGTCTACAAGATCATCACCAAATTGATTGTGGAGAGACTCAAACCACTCCTCGGTTCTCTAATTTCTCTGGATCAGGGGGGTTTTGTTGAAGGAAGACAAATTTTGGATGGTGTTGTGATTGCTATGGAAGCTATTCATTCTATGGCTAACTCTAAGGAGAAGGCTATGTTCATGAAACTTGACATGGCTAAAGCTTATGATTGGGTGAGCTGGGAGTTCTTACAGAAAATCCTCTTGGTGTTTGGCTTCGATGTGGAGTGGGTGACTTGGGTTCTTAGTTGTGTGACCTCATCCTCCTTCTCTGTTCTCATTAATGGGGAGCCTTCAGATTTGTTTAGTGCTTCTCGGGGTCTTCGGCAAGGGGATCCTTTATCTCCTTATCTATTCACTATCATGGTGGAGGGTCTGGGAAGATTCATTAAATTTTAGGTGAGGCGGGGTCTTATCCAAGGTTGGAGCTGGAACAATTCTCTTCCTTCCTACTCTCATCTTCAGTTTGTGGATGATACTGCGTTGATGGGCATGGCTCGGATTAGTGAGGCTGTGAACTTCAGGAGTGCCTTAGACATCTATTTGAAGGCTTCAGGTCAGTGCATTAATGATGACAAATCATCCATTTATTTCTTTAATACCCCTTGGCTTATTCAAAGCAGGATTGCTAGGATCCTTAGATTTCAGATCGGTTCTCTTCCCTTAATGTACCTTGGGATCCCTTTGGCTTTGGGATCTCAGCGTAGAGATTACTGGCAGGGAATTTTGGATAAATTCCAGAGTAAGGTTAGTCATTGGACTTTCAGATGGTTATCTTCTGCTGGAAGAGTGGTTCTTCTAAAGACTGTGGTACAATCTCTCCCCATTTATAGGTGTTGTGTGCAGGTTCCCCCTTCCACCTTTGTGAGGGATTTTGATGCTTTATCCCGACAATTCCTTTGGTCAGGCAACCTTCTCTCCTCGAAGTGGAGTTTAGTCAAGTGGGAGTGTGTCTGCAGGTGGAAGCATGCTGGGGGCCTTGGTCTTAGGTCTATGGCTCTTGTTGTCACGGCCTTGGCTGCCAAGCTTTACTGGAGGTGGTGCAACAATCAGGAACAAGACTGGGCCAGGATTCTTGCTCACAAATATTTTCCTGGTGCTGATAGCCTTGATGTGTCGCGGCTTGCTTTGTTGGGTAAAGGTTCTTGTATTTGGGATACCCTTAAGGAGGGCGCTCAGTTGATTAAGGAGGGTCTCTTCTAGATTTGTAATAGAGGCTCTGATGCGCTCTTTTGGCAGGACTCTTGGGATGGCCACCCTCCCATTCTTTCTAGTTTCCCTCAGCTTTGGCCTCTGTGCCATATTTTTTCTGAGGCGGGCTGGATTAAGGTTGAGCATTTTAAAACTGTTAAGCGAATTGGTCAGGCGATGGTGGCTTGTTGGAAGGACCCGCAGGAGTGGCCCTTGGGTGGGTCAGATGAGGATCGTGCTATTGTTATTAGAGTTTTGGAGGGCAGGCTCTGCAGCTCCCTTAATGAGAGGGATGTTTTGGGTTGGAGTCCGAGCCCAAAAGGTAAATTTTCAGTTGCTCAAGGCTATGCTATGCTTGACAAAAACTTACATGGTCCTACTGAGGTGCACTGGTGGAAGAAGGTTTGGGACAACTTTTCTTGGCCCAAATGTAATTTTTTCTTATGGCTGGTTGCTCAGAAGAAGTGCCTCACTTGGGATAATCTACGCAAGTGCGGCTTTTAGGGACCTTCTATCTGCTTCCTTTGTTCGCATAGTGAGGAATGCTCCTCTCACTTGTTCTTTCTTTGCCCTTTTTCTAAAGAGATATGGCATAGATGGTGGGAGGCTTGGCATCATGGGTGTATTCATGCTACCTCCCTAATTGAGTTTTGGGAAAAGCTTGGTAGGTCTCCTGCTAAGACTTCTTTCTTGCAGGTGGCTTGGTCTATTGGACCTGTTTTGATTCTTTGGAACCTTTGGCTGGAGAGGAACCATAGAGTTTTTTGTGGTTCCAAATTGGGAATTTTTCAATTGTGGAAGAAAATAATTAGCAGGCTTCAGGAGACTATTTCGGCTAAGTGCGATATGACTGAAAATACTGATCATGGTGACCTTGCTATTCTGCGGAATTTGAATTTGGGGGAGAACAGAAGGGGAAACATTGCTGGGAGACGACCCCGTCAGGCCAGGCAACGGGTCTGTCGTGATGGGAGGTGGTCACCTCCCCCTGAGGGGGTTCTTAAGATTAATACTAATGGTTCTTCCCGTGGGAACCCTAGTCATGCTGGGGTTGGGGGTATTGGTAGAGGTAATGATGGTGGTGCGGTTTTTCTCTTTTCTATTTACAAGGGTCAACACTCTAATAATCTGATGGAGGCCCTTGCTATTAAGATTGCTATTGAGCGTGGTAGCTCTTTAGGTTGGAGGAGGATCATTTGTGAGTCGGACTCTCAGATTGTGGTGGATATGCTAAACAACCAGAGGTTGGATGATGTTAGTTGGCAATTAGCCTCTATTGTCAGACAGATTCTGAGTCTTTGCAGCTCCTTGGTTTCTGCCTCCTTTTGTCACATCCCTAGAGAATGGAACAAAGTGGCTGGTTGTCTGGCGAAGTGGGCCTCTGAGAATGTGGATGGCTGGGATATTAGTGGAAGGGCAGAGTTACCTTCTGATTATCATAAGACCTTAGAGAGGTTATTAGTGGAAGATAGGAATATATAGGGTGGTGGTTGGTTTTTCTGGTGGTGGTCTTGGTTTGGTGGGCCTCTGGCCTTTGCTTTGTACTTTGGCTTTGATTGAATAAAATTTCTACCCCTTCTTTTAAAAAAAAAAAAAAATTAGCTTTAACATTTTTAATATACATATTTTTTAATATTTTCTTTGAAGTATGGTTTTGATTTTTAAAATTTGATTTATTAAAAGAATTATATGTTTATGCTCAATTTTATGATAATATTTTATTTGTTAATATTGAGTTTATATATATTTTAATTAATGTTAATATTGTTTGTAATATATTAATTATAATTTTTAGGTACATATTTTATTAATATTTCAATTTTAATAAATTGAAAAATTAGTTTTATATTTTATTTAATTATTTATTAACTTAATAATTTTTCCTAATTAAACTAAAACTTTTTAATATTCCAAATATATTTTAATTAAATGTATTGCAAACTATTTTAAATAAAAAAATAATTAAGAAGGCAAACAAAAGAAAAAGATAGATCAAGCCCACTTGAAAAGATAACACCAACACCCAACAATATAAAAGTGGAGTAAAGATACTTTTTAAAAGGGTCTCTTTATGAGAAAATATAGAAAAACATGATTACATACAAATGCAGATTAATGGCCTTTCGAAGATTATCAAGTGTGACTTCATCATGCAATCAATTACTATGCTTGCCCATCTCTTTCTACTACTTAATCTACATACATGTTCACATTACGATTTTTTTAAAATATTGATAATAATATTTTAATAGTTTTAATGTAGAGGAAATTTTATGGTTAACACTTAACTTAGGTAGGTGATTTATTGGTCTCTCTATCTATTTCTATTGAGCTATCTATCCCTCACTCTCACTCTCTCCATCTATCCCTCCATCTCTCATACTCTATATTTCTCTCCAATTCTATCCCTCTTGCTCTCCCTCTCACTCCTCTAGATCTATATCTTTCTCTACATGTATCTTCCTATTTATCTTTCTCACTCCCTATACCTCTCTATCTCTATATTTCCATCTATCTATATCTCCCTCTCTCCTCTCCCTCTCCCTCTCCCTCTCTCCCCTCTCTTATTCTCTATATCCCTCTACTTATCTCTATCCCTCTCTCCCCCTCTTCACTCTATCCTCCCTTTACCTATCCTCATCTACCTATCTTTCTCCCATTCTCTCCCCTATCTCTCTCCCTTTCTCCCTCCTCTCTATCTCCCCTCTTTCTATCTTTCCCCATCTCTCCCCCCCTCACTCCCTCCCTATCCCCCTATCTATATCTTTATATCTACCTCTCTCCCTTTCTCTCCCCTTATATCTCTACCCCTCTCTCATTCTCTTCCCATATATCTCTCTCTCCCTCTTTCTAAGTCCCTCTCTATCTCCCCCTATTTCTCTCTCCCTCTATCATCCCTTTTTTTTCTCTCTCTTTCTCATCTCCCTCTCAGCCTCTCTCTATATCTCCTTATATCTTTTCTCACTATATATATATCTCTATCTCTCTCTCTTCCTCTATATCTATCTATATCTTCCTCTCTATCCATCCCTATCTCTCTATCTTTATCTCTCCCTCTACCTCTCTATCTATTTGTATCCCTCTTCCTCTCTCACTCTATGATCATCTCTACCTTTATCTTCCTCTCTCCCCATCTATAGATATAGAAATGTCTCCTTCTCTTTATCCATCCATCTATCTATCTCCCTCTCTCCCCTTCTCCTTCCAAATAGACCTAGATATCCATATATTTTTTCATTTCTATCTCTATCTCTCTATATTTATTCTTCTATATCTCTCTTTATTTCTATATCATTATATTTCCATCTCCTCCTCTATATCTATCTCATTATCTATTCATCTCTCTCTACCTTTATATCTCCCCCCTCTCTCTATATATATCACTTTGTATCTCTATCTTTATCCTTATACCTCTCCCTATCTCTCTCTTTATATATTTATCTCTTCCATCTCTATCGATCCCTCTCTCCTCTCTCTCTTATCTCTAGCTGTCATTCTACATCTCCACTTTTATCTCTATCTTCCTCTCTATCTCCATCTCCTTACCCCACTCTATTTCTCACTCTTCACCCCTCTATATTTCCCTCTTTCCACCCATACATATGTGTCTCTCTCCCTATTTCAAACATAACATTGAACTATTTGTAAAAGATCTTGATTATCTATCTAATTTGAAGAAGTTTTCTTGTCATATTTGGATCCTGAAAAGTAGATGTTAGTTGATTTGAAGATATCACTTCTCCATTGATACCTTCATTGAAACATATTATGATGCCTCTGACAACCAAATTCACTAGGAAGAAAGATGCAAAATATTTTATCTATCTCTATCTCTATCTCTATCACTATGTGAAATAATCTTTTTAAGGAGCTCAAACTTCTCATTCCATGAACTCAACAATAATTTGAAAGAAATCAGATAAAAATTATTAAATTAATTGCTTTAAAATAATGTTCATTATGTGTTAATTTTGCACAAATGAAACTTGTTTTTTGTTGGTCGTTGTAAATTTTGAAAAAAAAATGATTGATCTTGAAGTGGAATGGGATGATGGATGACGAACAAATTCATATGGTATACCACAAGATTGGTTTAAAAGGCTTTGAGTGAAAATGTGGTGTACTAGCATTATGTGCTTAAATGGGAAATAGACACATGTTTATTGATTTTTCAATTAGAAAGGCTTCAATACATTGTGGAAGGAATATTTGAGCTAAGAAATACACCCCAAAGGTGACCAATATAAAAGTAACAAATGTCAAATTTTTAAACGAAATACAAATAGCTTAATTTTCTTATGCACTAAGAAATTAAAATTGTGGTGCAAAAGGATTACATGCTCTAATAAAAAAAATTCATGTGTCCCAACCCATCAAAGGAAGTGAAGCCACAATAATTTGCTTATGTGCGATGTAATTGAAATTGTGATTTGAAGAAACTATACAATCTAATAGGAAGAAAGTGCATGTCCATAGTTTGTTGAGATTCTTGTAGGCTAGAGCAATTTACTTATGCTCTATGCATTTGAAATTGTGGTATGAAGACCACACTATCAGAATTGTGAATCAAGCTCTTTAAGATTTTCTTGATAACATGTATGTCATCTACAACTTCTCCTATAACTTTCTTTTAACTTATTATACCTTCCCTCTTTGTTAGACAATTATTTACAAATTCATTATTGTTCCTCTTTACATTTTCAAAAAAAATCTCAATCTATAATTTTGTAGTTTGTGCACCATGATGTGCATTATTGAGTATTTTATATGTTTACTTAGAATGAATAACACCACTTACCCTAAAGAAAGATACTTGATTAATTGTACCATGAATTAGAAACAAGGCTTCATTGTCTTTCTTTACATTTACTTTATATTTCCATTTTTGTTGATCATTTAGTGCATTTAGATCTACTAGTTCTACATATCATCATTCTACAATTTCTCACAAATCCTTAGATTTGAATAGAGATTGCATGTTAGTGTACTAATATGTAAAAATGTGTCCTTCAAATATAAAAAATAACATACCAAACATTGCATTTCCTACCATATTTACAATTGAAAAGATGCACAATGACCTAGAAGTTTAACACATTTTTTAAGAGATCTTTGCTAATAGCTACTCCCCTTGTCCCTTCAAATGAGATTTCCACACAAAAACATACTTATTATTTTATGTTCATAAATAAATACCGACTTCAATCAATACTTCACTTAATTACAAACAAATCATTCATTACTTTTATATATATATAATTTTTTCAATTACTCCCTCAATTCAAATTTCAATATCTAGACTAAATATCACCATCAATGCACCGTTTTCTATATAATGTAAATATTTGAATTGCTTTTTAAAAAGTATATAAACTGCTTTCACCGTGGCCTTTTAAAGGTTTTTGGTTTTTTTGTTTTTTTTGGTTGTCAACTTTATAGAACACTCTTAAAGGAAAGCAAAGTCTGTCACGCAATCTACTTCCCCCCTTTCACACCTCGATCTCCATCGTCCCCCAAAATCTAAAACAGCCTCCTCCAACGAAATTCAAACCAACTCCTTCTTTCACATTGTACAGGCGTCCTCACAGCTCTTGAGCGCTTTGGCTTTGCCTTGCCCTCTAGTTCGTCGATCCCCTTTGGGGATTACAATTATGAAATATTGCAACTATTGATTATGGCCCCATAAAATTCTGAAATGATAAAATTATGTGATAGCTTTGCTCTGTCACTGCAACAATAGAGTTTCTTCACTGTATAAAATAAATTTCACAAATTTTAATAGAAATCTGGTTCTGATAGTGAATGAAGGAAATGAATCTGGATTATATATATATATATATATGAGAAAAGGTAGAACATATATTATATAAACTTTCAAACTACATGTGAACAGTATGACACAAAATCATATTCACGAATATCACAACTGAATTATTTATTACATACATCAAGATAAAAGACAGAATCAAGAACCAATAGACATTATTGCTGTCATCACATTCCCAATCCCAGTAAATTATGCAGGAAGCCCCGGTATATCTCATTGGTCCTGTCACCTGTGGGTGCTTGGGTAATCTATTAAAACAGTCTTATCTAATCAAAATTATATCAATCTTTGAACGAATGAGCAGGAGTGGAAATAAAACTAGAATCTATAATGTCAACGATTATAGTTTGGAAGAGACAGAGAAACACAGCTTGAAAAAAAATATGTTACGAGATTTAATTCATGAGTTTCACTCGAACAAATCAATATTATATATATATATGAATGAGTGTTTATGGCATTCATCACTTAGACAAAACTGAACTGGCCAGGCCTTGAACTCACAACTGGGAATGCATTACAGAATAAATACTGAACTGGCTAGGCCTTGAACTCACAACCCGGAATGTATTACAGAATATATATATGTTTTAAACTGAATTGGCCAGGCCTTGAACTCACAAACGGGAATGTATTAAAGAATATATATATATATATATATATATATATATATATATATATATATATGTTTATGGCATTCTATCACATAGACAAAACTGAACTGGCTAAGCCTTGAACTCACACCCGGGAATGTATTACAGAAAGTAGGAATTGAAGCCACACACATGAAATACTGTAAATAGAACTCATGTGCACCTGTGTTCACATTTTTGGAGAAACTGAAAATATGAGAATAATGTCTGCATGAAACTCAGAATTAGCAGAATGCATGCTCCAATCACTGATCCAGCTCGCCATGGCTTTGAGAAATGTTCCTGTAAGAACTCACCAAATAAAACTACATACCTACTTCTGTAATATTCATTTACAGTCTTGATTGTATTGTCGATAGGATCATATGGGATCCTCCATACTGATCTGCGGATGCCATTCCACAGAATGCTTATCTCTTTATCACTTCCTAAACTGCTGTAGATGATACCGTATTTCTTCAATACTGCAACATCATTCGGAGTGTCGATCAATCTGTCCATAAGGTCTGCATAGCAAGTAAAGACCCTTGTTTTCCATTTCATGAATGCCTCCAGTGCCACCATATTCCTCAAGAAAACATCTGTTCTGTAATCCATCTCTATACAAGGGAGGAATAATGTAGAGCTTGCTCTATCAAACCTTATCTCTTCGGATGCCCATGTGAAAGCAGAGAATTTAACCCCTCTCCTATGCAATTCTGTTGCTGCAGGGAGATTTATGTTAGCTTTACGGGATTTTGGGGACAAAAGCACCCCAAATCTTGATGTGATCTGATGAAGAAAATGAAAAGTGGCACTCCTGACTACAATTCTACTATGATCATCCCCAATGGGGATACTAGTGTGAGCTGGACTTGTCTTCGGCACAATGAAATTATAAAGGCATTCCAATATATGCCTTTCGTCAAGCAAATCATTGTAGCATTCTCGTGTAGAAGGATGATAAGAATCTCCAACATGCCTGAAAGGGGAGAACTTTTTACAGGCATTTGAAATCGCCATATTAAGCCTGTTTAAAGCTTGACTTTCTGAACCAGTCTGCCATTCCAAAACCTTTTTCAAAATGAAAAGTGGAATTTGATTCTCCAGCTTAAATATATCAGCCTGAAGTGGGAAGAACAAAGGGCTCTTCCTTTGTGGATGAAAAACAGCTTCCATGTTTTGAAAATAAGGGTTTGTCTGTTCAATTCTAGGGCTTTCATATTGGTCATAACAGCCAATAAACTCCAAAATAAACACAGCATCTCGGGCCATCATCCACCCTAATACTTCATCGTCACACTCAATTTGATTATTATAGCTGTTCCTTATTTCCCCTTCAATACTAATTAGATCTTTAACCAAATCTTCAAAAGGCCCTCCCTTGGCTTTTTTTTCAACTTGGATAGTAAGCTTCGATTTATATCTTTCAGACTCAAACAGTTCAAGTTTAAGATGATGGTAAGGTCCAAGAGAAACTACCTGTGGCATATAAGCGTCTGGCCTTTCAATGCGCAGGGGCTCTGGTATGGTGTAGATGTATGGATGCACATGAGATACTATGCCTTGTTCTTCTCCATGCTTTTGTGTGTTCTTTATTTGTTCCAGCCATTGAGAAACCCCTACTTTAGGAACTGTCATCTTTTCTGACATCAAAATTTCAAATTAGAAAATGGGGTTGGGATCCAGCAACTCATCATTATATTCGTGGATTTTTATAGCATTTCATTTTGTGATGTGGGCCTACACGGAGTAGGTTTGATTCGTTTGTCACATGTTCTCGGGAAGTACCTATTTTCTGTGGACTTGACTTTGGCACTCCAATTGATTCCCTTGCGCAGTTTCCTAGCAAACCCTTCGAAATTGCAAACCAGAAAGACAATAAATCTGGCGGCCTATTTGTCAACAACGTATTAAAACATAGGGTGTACGTCAGGCCTGGAATTTGATGGTCTATTTGACGGTTTTTGTCATTTTAGATCGTATTTTACAACTTTAAAATTTATTAGACCGTATAATTTGACTTGCTAAAATTTTACATAACCGTATATATGACACTTTAAATTATTTGTAAACCGTAAAATTTAATTATAGGGTAATATAATATAATAGTTTTTTTTATAATATTATTTTATAATAATTTGTTATAGAAGTATAAATAATTTTTTTTACAATTTTTATCTTGATTTTTTTGAAGTTGATGTAGAAATATATATTAAATTAAAATATTTTCAAAGAATGTTTATCTTCAATAATTTTTAAAAAACAATTTAGAAATAAATCTTTCTATTGTTTTTTATATTAAAAATCAATTTAGAAACAAATCTTTGCTTTGTCTATACTTGTTATTTATTGTTTTTTTCTAAATCAATTTAGAAACATATCTTTGTGCAAAGAAGAGTGTGCAATAAGAATTTGAAGATTAACTTCCAACTTGATGTAAGGGTTTTTTATGCATAGTAGTGGTACTATTATTTTAGGTTGTGTAGCAGCTTGGTGCTCTTTGATGGTCTTACTTAGACCCTGCTCCTATACATCTACTGGTTTCCAACTTTATGACCCGTTTTTGTCTTGGTTTTATGGCCCATTTTTGTCTTGCTTTTGGCAGTCCATTGACTGTTCTTTATTTTATCGTGACAGTGTCAATGATCAGCTTTAAGAATCTTCAATAGTAGCCAAGGGAAGAATATTATAGTTGTGAATGTCA
>VDFB02281492.1:628654311-628745564 GCA_007258455.2 Sequoia sempervirens
TTGATAAATTGAGTTGAAAAAAATTGGCACTAAGTTAAATTTTGTAGATTATCTTACTAAACCTATGAGCACAAATAATTTCATTTTCTAGAGGGACTTGATTCTTTTACCTAGTTGATTCCATGATTCTATGTTTCCCTTAGCTCTCACAAGGTACTCGACAAGTGGGAGAATGTTGGGAATTAAGGTGTCTCAACCTTGGCATTTCCTAAGTTATTTATTTATTCCTATTTTACATTTTTCCATGGAAAAATATATCATATATGTTATTAACTATTTGCACTCCATCAAAAGGGGTATGAGATTTTGAGTTGGCACTTTTTCCACATGTTGGTTCCTTGAAAAATAAGTTATTAGTTGTTGCTATCAAGATTCAACTAATGCCCATTTAGTGGTCTAACAAGGAAATATTAGTTTTAAAGATGTTATGATAGATTCTATGACAACTATAAGGGCTTAAAGTAGGGGATATCATTTTGGATGCGAGAATCATTTATGACATGCATAAGAGTATGTTTGTATAAGCTATTGATGGTTTATGATGCATCTAAGAGAATATCCTATTTTTTAGGGATTCTTATGACTACTTTTAAGGTGTAATGTCATGTAAGAGACCACATTTAGCATGTAAGGGTCGTATGGATTTTTACCATGGTATTTAATATCCTTTTTTTAACCCATAGTATTTTATATGGTGGTATTTAGATCACCCATGAGTCTATATATTGAGGGGTTGAGATAGAGACATTATGAGACATTTTAAAGGTACCTAGATGTTGCTAGATTCAAGTCGAGATGGACGAATTTCTATGTATTGCAATCTCTTTGAAGAATAATACATATTTACCATCTTTTCTTGGTGAGGATTTTTACCTGAAAGGGATTTCTCAAAAAAATTCTCATGTTCTATGTATAGTTCATGAGTTGTGTGATATCTTTGCAAGTTAAATCATTTCTCCATTAATTTCAACAAGTTTCTATTCACATTTGGATGTTAAACCATATTTTCATATTGTAGTGGTTGCCTTCATTTCTAACATAAATTGATAAGAGATAATTGTCACATTACTAAAAAGAAAAATACTCACCACTTTGTGACATGCATTTACATAGTAGGATCATTGATTAAAAAAAATCAAAATTATTTTGCAAAAAGATAAAATAATTCATTTATAATAGACTAAAAACATAAAAGATACATTAACTAATAAAAAATATAATTATTATATTGAATAATACTTCTATACTAAAACCTTGTAATGCTTGTTACTAATTATATTGATATTTCATACACCAATATTATTCATATACATATAACATTCGTTTTATTTTAGAGTGCAATAAAATGAATATTAAAATATTCTAGATTTAAAATTTAATTTAAAATTTCTGTATTTAATATTAAATATTTATTACTAAATAAAATTTAAATAGAAATATATTTAAAATCAACATACATTAATATTTAAATTTCAAATAAACTAAACTTCACATTAGTTCATAGCATGTTCTTGGAAACCCTAAAAAACTGTATGTAATAGAGCTTTGTGAGTGGTCTCGAGTCCATCATATTTATATTCCCAGTCCACGGTTATAAGGTGGTTAATAGTGACATGGATTGCAACCTAGGGGAATTTAGATTAAACGCGTGGAAAGGTCTATGAATTTTAATTGATGTTTTAGTTAATTTTTGAGTTCCTCATATGTATTGAATTAAATACAATTTTATTGATTAAATGAGTTTGGGTCTATTTTTAAAAATTATAAAAGAACATGGCTTAAGGTCTTAGAAATGGATATAATATAAATTTTGACCTAAGATGCTTCTAGGTATTTCTAACAACTTTTTTTGGAGCTCCATGCTTGACAATATCAAATACATGAAAATTCATGTAATCAAGGTTGAGTAGATTCTCCAATCCACGAGGAACATATGAATTACCAACTTTGAGTAGAGAAGCAAATTCTAATCTAATGGGAATTCCTTGGCTCTAAAAGGATTTTATAAACTTAAGCATTTGACATCACAATAAAGTGAATAAAGTATGACTATGAACCCAACCTTTTACTAAGTAAAATCTATATGTATCTTTATATTCTTGTTTAAGATTCTCTATATAATTGAATTGAGTGGTCATTTGAAGTACATAATATTGAGTTGAAGTACATAATGCCAATTTTAGTGGTCAAATTCTAGGGAGGACCTTCAATCCAATTTGTTTTCTACTTCATGCTCATTTTCTTCATGCATCCTTAAAACCTATGCAATAGAGCATAGACAGTGGTGTTAGGTTTGGTAGTATTCAATTCTATGATTATAAGCAAGTGCTTAGGTGAATTAGGGTTTGACATGTTCCATTGTAGTGACATGGACTTTAATTCAAGGGAATAAAGTATAGACATGTGGTGAGCTCTATCAAGTTTTATTAGTCATTTAGACCAATCTACAAGTTCCTAAGATGCAATGAGGGAAGTTATATATGATAAACCATATTATTTTTGGAATACTATGGGCTATAAATTCATGGATTTCTTATCTAGGTCATGGACTTAATATACATTCTTTTTCCTAAGACACTCTCAAGCTAGTCTAATATGAAGCTTCATAATTTAAAACAAGAGAAAACAATTAATAAAAGCTAATAAAGTCTTTCAAGTTTGTAGGATATATAAAACACCAAACTTCATTCACAAGAGAAACTTCCAGCTAGATGGACCTCTAAGCTCCAAAAGGCTCTATGAACTTAACATGTTAAAATCTTTTGATGCAACATAATGAGCAAATTATGGCTAATTGACTCTTTTAACCCTACCAACCACTCAAACACTAGTATGTTCTAATAAGCTTAGATGTGGGAAAGGAATTAAAAAAAAATCTCAAAATTGTTTGTTCTAAAAACAATGCAAGGTTGAGACTAAGACGCACTTGCTAGATCCATACATTTCCCCAACATTTAGCTTCTAACGATAGACCTACATACAAGACAACATATATGTTTTTCTTGAAAAGAAAGAATAATGATCATCTAGTACAATAATAACCTCTTGTAATTGAATGTTTCATTCCTAACTATTCTTTACCTTCTTTCTTTTTTTTTGATGAATAAGCAACTATCTATATTAATATAAAGATAAAGTTACATATTTACAAAAAAAAGGTGGGTGGTAAGAAGGCACAACGCGAAAGTCACATGGGCGGCGCCCAGAAAAACCAAAAAATTAACTTGTCACATCAGCCAAGCCCACAAGTCCATGATTACAAAACATATAAAAAGAGTCATTAAGCAGCCAAAGCAGTGCCAACAATGCCAGGAGGGTCTTGTTATTATCAAATTTTAATACAATAATCACCTCCTATAATTAGATGTTTCATTCATAATTATACATTACCTTATTTCCATTACCAAATTTTAACAAACTTTAATTTTATTCAAAATTTCATATTGATTTATAAAATACACTCATTGCAAATACCTATTAACACAATCATTGCACAATAACTTTAGAAATAAAACGATGAAGGTCAAGATGTCAAATTTTAGGCTAAAATACAAATAAATACAATTTTACACTATATTAAACCTCTTCTTTGAAGCTCATGGGCTCAAAATAAGACGAAAGATCTTCAAAATTAAGCAGGAAGAAACTTTCAGGCAACTCTCCTAGCAATTCTTTCCCGGCGTCTCGACCTTCGTCTCCATGCCATTCCCTGATGACACCAACATAACGCTGGCAATATTTTCCTTATTGGCACTCGATCGCAGTATGCAACCTGTTGGAAAATGTTATCTCCAAGGATAAAGAAAGGTGACTGGTAATTACCAATCGTGGAGACCTTGTTTATTCCTGTACATTTCCCTAATCACTGTAAAGGCAAGAGATTCGAACCCTTGACGATTTGTGGGCCAGGCTTAACCAACACACTCGAAGGGTACACTCCTTAGGTGGCCAGGCCCATAGCCTCTTTACATTCGTGACTTCCCCATTTCTTTAAATTTGTGACTTTCCCATTTTCGTTTCATTTTTACCGAAGTTGTTTCGTGTCCATTTTAGTTTTCGTGAATATTATACAAAGTATAAATGATAGATCAAAATGTATTACCACTTTCACTTATAAAACACCAATAAGAATATTAATCTTTGGTTATATTTAAAATAGGCTTCACGTTTTTATCCCTCATGAGCATATGTTTTTGATAAAAGGGGGATAAACGGGTTTTACAGGGACTCGAAACCGCAGAGTAACATTACAAGAAAAGACCAAAACAGAGGTCTAAAAGACAAAAAGGCTGCCAAAAATAAAAAAAACTAGTTTAAGCAGATAGCCACAAAAAGCCGCAAAAAAACCATAAAATGGCCAGCAAATAGACCAAGTTGGGCCCAGCCACAGCTAATTCATAGACTTCAGAAGCTTGCCTGCAACTTCTTCCAGGTCCACCATATCCTGAACCCCCTCCATAAATATCTAAGTCATATTTGGGGTCGTCAGGGTTTTTCTTTTCGTGCTTGATCTGGTTCATTTAGAGATCCTAGCTTCCTCATCTTGGTCTTTCTCCTGATCAAGGTCGACAATCAGAGCTCTCTTCTGGGTTTTCTCCAGTCTTTCGGACATGGCTTTGATAATGACAGAGTTATGTCTGGCAATTCTATAGTTTTGATCAACAATTTTTTTCATGGTTCCTTTAATTTTTTCAATATCATTTTTGACTGTACTATCCTTTTGTGTGTTTTCCTTCACATTGGTATTCTTCTCTACTTCGAGCTGAATTAGCCCTGCAACTTTGGCTTCAATTTCCCCCAGCTTACTATGAAGAGATAGATTTTTAGACTTCAGCTCATTTATTTCATGAAATAACCATTTGGCAGAATTTAATTGGTCCTTAAAACAATTCTTGGCATTTCCAACGAAGTCAAAAGGGGGGTCACTTTCAGAATTGATCCCAAAAATCACCGACTCCGCACCTCTAGGAGGGCTAAAATTCTCCTGTTGAATATTCTGAGGGATGTGAGGGTTCACAAGACTAACCCCGACTGCTTTAGCAGAAGCAATAGGGGAGTCATTAGGGTAGGAGACAAGCTTATTAACCGGAGAGCTAGAGCTCACCCCTTTGGCGTTAGGGTTAGTGCGGCTAGAGGCAGGAACAGAGTAGGAACCAGAAGGTTGGGGGAAGGGCCAGAGGTAGAAGGGGGGCAGAGGATGCAAAGAGCTCTTGACACGGCTGGGGGAAACTTTAGAATCAGAAATGTTAGGCTTAGTATCGTCTTCATCAAGCTCCACAGGGGCTATAGGGTTTGGAAGGGCAGGCATATTCTGAAAGTGCTCATAAATGAGCCTTAAAAGACCCGTGTGAAGAATCAGGTATCTTTTAGGGCTTCTACTATGATCAGAAAAGCTATTTCTCAGGGAACAGAGCAAGAAGAAGGGGATAGAGACATGCACCTTATGCCGGAAGTGATTGAGCAGCACGAAGTGGTATCCATAAACCCTAGTGAAGTGGTCATCGAGAGTGATGTACTCCATGATTACCTTCAACACTTTTCTCCATAAAGATTTTATAGTGTCCACTTCATAGTAACTATTCGTCATCTTGACGATTTTTTGCTTCTTCGTCTCAGATTTAGGGAACCTCACCATAGCTTTGTCAGAGAATTTCCTATCTCTAAAAAATTTATGCTCTTCCATCAGAATGCTAGTAACCTCTGCTATCAAGGCTTCATCAATCTGGACTTTCCTCCCAAAGAGGAGAACCTCCCCATTATTCTAATTCTTCTCAAAGAAATCAGTAATCTCCTCCTTAGGGCCATGGAGTTTCTCAATGAACAGAAGTAAGCCACCCCTTCTTATTTTACTCCACGCTTTGGCATTCTTGGTGTGTGACTCGAAGCTGGTAGGTTCAACCCTCTTCCATTCCCTGCCCATATTTGATATCTTAGTTCAAATACTGTTGTAGACAGAAAACCTGTTCTAGATAGTTCCTTTTCTTTGCATGACCCACAAAGCGTGCCAAAGTAAATAATTTATTTGCCGGATCCTCTCGGCCCCATTATATCTTCTAATTTTGTTATTCATGATTCGTACCTTCCTCATTATTACAAGATGCCACCTCCTTTCCAATCACCACGTCGAGCTCCAATAAAGCTTGAACATCAAAGTGGAGGTCAATCTTTTTGTGCCACATGAGGATTTTGTCACTCTTAACTCCCTCATTGGCAAAAAAATCCATAACCGCGTTCGCCTCATGGTAAGCATGAGTTATTTTTATTCTATCGAACTTACTAAGTAAAACCTTAGCATCTTCTATCCAATTTTTAATTGACCATGCAGGCTAGGACCTACCACAAAGGCTATCAATTATATTTTTTGAGTCACCTTCAAGCCAAAGATTTTTGCATTTAATTCCCACAGCCAGGTTGATTATGTAAAAAGCCCCCGCCGCTTCCACCACGTGATTGGTTTGGACCCCCAGAGGGGTGGCAACAACTCCCATAAAGTTACCTGCCAAATCCCTTAGGACCCCACCACACCCAGCCTTCCCCAGGTTTCCTTTGGCCGCGCCATCGAAGTTGGCTTTGGCCCAACTTTCCATAGGAAAACTCCAGCAAACGCCATCCCTGGATTTTTTGGTAGTATTAGGAGCATTCGTAATATCACATTTAATTCTCCATTCCCTAGCAATCAGGCTATCAAAAGGAGAGCAAACCACAGTATTAGCCTTATCCTCCCTGAAGGGAACAATAGAGAAGTTTTCTTTGATCATCTTAAGAATTCTATCAAACACAATTTCCTCTGAAGACTCCTTATCCCTTAAGATCCGGTTGTTTCTCTCTTTCCAAATTCCCCAAGTCACATGGGGGAACGAAAAAGCCCAAAGTTTTTTAATAAAGGGGTTGAAAGAAGGGGCTTTCCATTGAACCAAAAAATCCTCAACTGACTCCGGGGGGACCCAGGAAAAATGCCAGCATCTTAGAAGCTTGTCCCAAACCGAGGAGGAGAAAGGATAGTGGATAAAGAGGTGGTTAACTGATTTAGCATTGTTTTTATAGAGGTAGCATCTATTGGGGAGCAGAAATCATCTTTTGCTAAGATTATCCACAGTTAGAATTTTATTTTGTAGCAATGACTAGAAAAAAATGTTAACCTTTGACAAGAGATGCTTAGTCCAGGAATGCGACCACAGAGGGGGAGGATTAAGAGCATTTGTAATCCGAGCAAAGGCAGAAGAGACAGAAAAACACCTTGAAGGCTCATACTTCTAGATAAGACTATCCTCCTGATTAAAGCAAAGTCTGACAACATTCAAAGAGGAGTAAATAGAAACTAGCACAGGGTTTAATAAGGGGAGATTGATCCACTTACCATCTCGCTAGTAGTCTTTAACAAAAAGGCCAAAATTTTCTTTGCAAGACTCAGCCCATCTACTGAGATTCCCATCCTGAGATAGAGGTTCATTACTCAGCCAACAATCATCCCAGAATCTAACCTGGTTACCATTGCGAACCTGCCATTTCAATCCCAGTTTCACCACCTTTATCCCTTCAGTCATATAGTTCCAGCAACTTGATCCTTTCGGAAGGTTGGGATTCTCAATGAGATCTTTGAGGGAATTGTTATTCTGCAGATACTTGCTTTTAATTATTTCACTCCATTCTCCAGAGGAAAAGAAAAGTCTCCATATCTATTTAGCTAGGAGTGTCTTGTTGAGCAGTCTGATTTTTCTTAGTCCAAGGCCTCCATCCTTTTTAGATCTACAAACCAAATCCCATCCAACAAGGGGCATTCATTTTCTTTCTTCGACTCCAAACCAAAGGAATCTCTTTTGGATCTTCTCGATGGTTTCAACATATTTGGATGGGATTTTAAAAAGACTGAGAGCATAGATAGGGAGATTCTACAGAGAAGCTTTAAGAAGCTGGAGTTTTCTGGCTTGGCTTAGGCGAGGTGACCATATGTTATAAGAGTATTATTTTTAGTTTTTGACATTAAATATTTTTAATAATTATTAATAATTAATATTATAAAAAATAATTATAAATTTTTAATTTTAATTTTTAAATAAATTTATTAATAATTAATATTATTAAAACAATTATAAATTTTAATTTTAATTTTTAAATAAATTTATTAATAATTAATATTGCACACTATTTATTTTTAATTTTAATTTTAAATTAATTTATTAATAATTAATATTGTTAAAAAACTTAATTTTTTTTAATTTTAAATTTTAAATAAATTTACTAATTATAAATTATTCATAATTAATATTTAATTAGATTTTAATATTAAGTATTTTTTATTTTAAGTTTTAAAATGAATCTATTAATAATAAATTATTCATAATTGATGTTTAATAAGATTTAGTTTAAAGATTTTTAGATGATAATAATAATAGATAATCAACAACCAATAATAATTTTAAAAAAAATTACTAATAATAATAAAATTAATAATAAATTATTAATTATAAATAACAATTCTAATTAAAATTATTAAAATAATCAATAGTAAATTATTGATTATTAATTATTTAAAATTTAGAAAATTTATTACACATAATAATAATAACATTAATAATAAATTATAGTTAAAATCAATTTTAATTAAAATTATTAAAACTAATCAATAATAAATCATTGAACGAGTTCTACATGTTACAACCTAGATTGATAAACTATTTTTTTTATTTTTTACATGCCTTTAATTGGAATTTATAATTCAACATAGAACCCAATGTGTCTAGATTATACAACTCATACATTGCAAACAAGATCATATTGAAACTATTCAAGACTACACTTCTCAATTCTTATCCTTAATTGTGCCATGGAATCTCATCATCTAAATTATATACTCCAACTTATCTTTTTAAAATTTCTATTACCCCATATCCAATAGAAACTACTTTTTAGTTGTTACACTTTTCTTTCTAACCTAATTAGGAAGCAATTAAAGTTGATCAAAAACTCATGATAACATCCATGATTATTGTTTGTATGATTCTTCCTTTATCATACATTAAAGTGATCCCACAATACCAGTTTACAATTTTTGGCCAAACTAGACACTAAATTGATTTTTTCTAACTAAATCTTCACTTTCGCGCACCTATAGTGGCTAAACTAAACTAGTGATTTGTGACATTTTGTCTGTGGATTTCAAAAAATTTGGAATCATATTTCATTTCTTTTTCCATCTCTGAGCACCAAACTCTTTTTTCTGTTTCGCAACAATTTGGTGGCCAAATACTCTTTCTCCTCAAAGTGTCTTCTGCATTAAATCTCAGATGTGTTCGGTACGAAACCCCAAATTCATCACAAAATAAAAACTCATGAGATCAATTTTATTTTCTATTTCGTCCACAATGGATAATTTGGTGGCACCTCGTAGAGTGTGTAAACAGTATTTAATGTATTTATAGTCTCAAATTTTCATAATTCATATTGATAAATAGGAGGTATTCAAATTGTGATAATGCTATCATGATTAAATGGTGTAGTTTTACGAGTCAAATTTATTGACCCATGTTTCATGAGTAGTGTTGTTCACAAGAACCCATCTCTCATGACTATGAATGAGCTTAACCTTGGAGAAAACTCCATGGTTACTGGGATGGGTGACCTCTAGAAAGGCCCAGTGCTTCAGTGCTTCACCTCTGTGAGCATCACCTAGATGCAATGAGTACTAAATGGACCATAATCTTGGAGAAAACTCCATAGTTAAGCATTCTTGAGCTGGAGTAGTACTGGTATGGGTGACCACCGGGAAGGCCCAATGCTTCACCTCTTTTGAGCATCACCTAGATGCAATGAGTGCTAAATGGACCATTCATAGTCATGAGAGATGGGTCAATGAGTTTGACTCATAAAATTATATGGTTGAATCTGATAACATTATCACACAATTTTTTTATTTAGATCATTTCAAGAACTCAAATAATAAAGTTAGGGAAATATCTTACACAATCAAATTTAAAAACCATTTCAATAAATTATACACATGACATAAATTTTAATGTGTGCTGCTACTTTTAACATTGGAAAACATATGCATGCCCTTGATATTACATGTAATTAGTCAATAGGCTATTATAGGTGAGAATTCCACAGGAAAAGTCTTACTATCTGATGCCTAAAAATATTAGACTATTCCGGTGGAAAATCCCAATCAGAAGGACGCCAGTAGCATGCGGTATCTCGTATAGTTTACATCAGTGTTAAATTTCTGATTGGAGAACCGTTGAATAAAAATGAATGAAACGTAGAAGTTAAGCAGAGACCAGGCGTACTACCAGCTGCACTAACCAATTGAAATGATGACTAACCAGGCATACAAAGGACCTTTAGGTGAGAATTAAGTGAGAATTGTACTGAGCTGCAGATGACTGATTAGCCAAGCATACGAAGGACACCAAAAATCACTAAACAAATCTTTAGCTGGTGTCAAATTGATCTTGTCATGGAAAACATGGGAGAATATGCGCTTGTAAGTACACACACTACAGATTTCAGACGGTGCATTGTGTTAGCAGGTATGGCTCACATTGTTCCACACCATCTTTTGGGGTCCCCGTGCTTTCCCTGCAATTTAAGCAGCTACCAAAACTTCACTGTAGGAAATAAATGTGATTAAAATTTATATGGCTCTCACCTGGATAGTTTTTGACTGTGTTTAGTTTAGCTTTGTGCTTCAGCATATAAATGTTTAGCTTTGTAGATCTGTTTATAGACTCTTTATGAAGTCTTCGACCTGTGTTGCAAATCATAGAGCTGGTGTGGCAAAATTATGCTCCTCATCAATTTTCACCTCAAATAAATCTAATATGTAAGAAAAGGCCACATGGTTATACTTTATGTTTTTCAATTGATCTTTAAACTGGATGTGCATGCATTTATCTAAGTAGTTGTTGGTCGTGCATTGATTCAGATTCTTTCCCACACTTGGCTTATGGCAGGGGGACATGCCTGGTGATGGTTTTCTTCTTTCTACATACTTGTCTACCAGGGCTTTACCATAGTTGCTAAGTTTACTCTTTTCGGGAGGTATTCAGTCAAACAAAACAGCCATTCCTTTTAGGCTCCTACATTTTTTTGCATGCAAAGAGAGGAGAGGATGCATTGGAAAGGATTGGAAGGAGAAAGGAAGGAGGTAACAGTCTAGCGGAGATCAGTAAGTTTACACAATAGATAAGAGCTCTCCTTAGATTGCATTGGCTATTGATAGTTTCCTAAATTCTCCGTCTATCTCTGCTTTGATTTTGGTTGTTAGAAGATTTTGTGTCTTGCAAGAGCTTACACCTTTCCCACAGCTTCTGATAAAATCTTCCCTACCCTCTTGCTTGGTTGATGCCTTAACTTGCTCCAAGCCTTGATATTGGCATAGGTAGTTAGGATGCTGGCTAAGGTGGGAATCGGATCTTACTCCTGCCATTGCATTTGCTTGACAGTATTTAAATCTCCTCCCACCAATCCGTTTAGTGCATCTCCTGTGATCATTGCATCCCATGAGATCACATTTCCTTGAGGTAATCAGTTAAGCAGTCACTTGCCTTGCCATGTTTCAGAGTGCTTCATCGAATGAAATATTTTGAGAGCTCCCTTGTAAAATCCATTTTGTGCATATTCCGCATTCATCGCCTTCATTCCTTGGGCAACCTATCACTGCTACAATGATTAGACGATGGAGGGTGTATAAATTTAAATAATGTCCATGATGCGATTTGCAACCCGTCACAGCAGCAACACTTGAACATAGAAGACTATAGAGGTAAAATAGCCTTCTTGTTTTCGTAGGGAACCTGTCACATATGTTGTACTTGGAAAGAGAATGTTGTAGAGGTTTAAATAATCTCTCTGATTTCATTGTCAACTTGTCTCAGCCGCCGCACTTGAACATAATAGAACATTTTAAAAGTTTAAAATACCTTTCTAATTCCTTTGGCAACTTGTCTCATCTGCAACACTTGAAAATATAATGTTGTAGAGGTTTAAATAATCTCTCTAATTCCATTAACAACCTGTTTCAGCCATAACGCTCGAACATAATAGGAAGCTTAAAAGTTTAATCTCCCTGATTCTCTTGGCAGTCCATCGTTGCTATAGTGTTTAGACTTTGGAGAGTGTATAAATTTAAATAATGCCCTTAATACCATTCGAAACCTATCTCAACTGAGGCATTTAGGCTTAGGAGAGTGTATAAGTTTAAACAGCCTTCTCGGTGTGGCTGGCAAGCCATCACAAATGATGTACTTGAAAATAGAATGTTGTAGAGGTCTAAATAATCTCTCTGAATCCATAGTTTGCATGCCTTGTCTAAACACACATTTTTCATAATACTTTGGAAAATCATAACCATATTTTTGTAAGGCAACGGCAAAAAATTCTAAAATGAGGTAGTGAAGGAAAGAATAAAAGTTTGATGTTAGTGGAGTAATAAAATCCTTTTCACGGGTGACAAATGAAAATTTTCACTAAATTTATGGTAAGACAAAAGATTCCATTTAAGGCCCCACGTGGACCCCATGTGTGAAGTGATTGGAATGTTTGAACAATAAATTCAAAATTCGAAATAGAAACGCTTTGGCTATGACGTCTCATTTCCCAAACCTAAACTGCACGAGTGAGTTGGCACAACCAAATTTCATTTAACTGAGAATGTTTGGGGTTTATTTATTTCCTCCCAACGGCATATATATTTCACCATCGGTATATTTATTCATTGTCGGCATATAAATAGTTAGGGTTATTGATTCTGCAAATAGCTATATTAATCAATTTTGAATTGCTATGTACACAATATTCAAAATTCTTTTCTGGGCTTATTCGTCATGTGCAGGCCGCATTAAGTGTTTCACAGGGATTTCATGTAGATTTTCTTTTTGCTATGGTCATCCATTGTACCAGCCTTTATTTTCTGTTGCCCATCCCACTGCCAAGGTTGCTCCGCCCACAAGCACCTCCATCACCGCCAACCTATCTGAGGGAATTTTTTTTGTTTTTTTAGCTATATTGCATTTGGTATTCTTTTTTCACCATTTTTGGGTCGAAAAGTCACTATCTTCTTTAATTTTATAACATTTAATCATTTTCAGCTTCTTGAATATCTATATACCTACTCTGCCATCTGAATTCGAGTAAATGAGAAAATCACTTATATTGACGATTACCAAATTCACTACACGTTGTACCGCTTGACTTGGGAAATGAAGAAGGGTGCCCACATATATGGATGAACACACATTCAATGATTAATGTATTGCTTAATATAAATTCACAAATGTAAATATGGTTGAACCATGTGAGCACAATTTTATTTTTATAAATTTAATTATTTTTAAAATAATTTTAGTATGACTAAAAAAGTTAAATTTATTCAATAGTAAAATAGCTTAAATTAATTACCTTCAAAATTAATGTCAAGTTTTTTTAAATACAAGAGAATTACCTTTAAAGTTGATATCAATTTTTTTAAAATACAAGAGAACTTATTTTATTATAATAACTTTGAATGAAAGTTTTACTTATAAATAGAAATTGACTTATGTTAAGTGTACTTATATGAAATATATTAAATTGATATTTTTATTTATAAAATTTAATTCTTTTAGTCATATTAAAACTATTTTAAAAATAAATAAATTTATAGAAATAAAGTTGTGCTTGCATGATTAAGCCATATATACATTTGTGGATTTATGTTAAGAAATACATTAATCATTGAATGTGTGCTTATTGAAATCCTTTCAAAGGGAAACTAAACAAGTTAATTTTTAAATAAATTATCATGGATTTTAAATTTTTTAATGTGTACCCTACTCTGTTGGGATAATGAGATTATATTCAATCCTTTGAACAAATTATTCTCAGAGACATTATATAGTTATATATGGGTGTTAGGTTTCAAGTTAGTGTTCAATTAAGGTTAGGGTCCAATTATGGTTCAAGGTTAGGGTTAGAATTCAATTATAGTTAGTGTTCAATTAGGGTTAGGTTTAAGGTTCAATTGATGTTCAATTACCATTAGGGTTAGGGTTGGGGTTAGGATTCAACTAAGATTAGGGTTACAATTGCAATTAAGATAAGAGTTAAGATTTAATTAGGATTTAATTGGTGTTATGGTTAGGGTTTAAATTAAATTAGAGTTATGGTTTAACTGGGGTTATGATTATTATTCAATTATAATAATCCCAACCCTAATCCTCACCCTAACCATAATCGTGACCCTAACACTTACCCTAACCCTAACCCTAACCCTAATAATTTTGTCTTCCATGTCACTGAGATTGCTACTAGCATATATATATTAATAATAATATATATATAAAAAACGTCGAGAGATATCCTTCTTGAGGCATCTATTGCACTTTTATGTGAGTAATTGATTTAAAAAGAAAGTTAGGGCTCAATTAGGTTTATATAATAAATATTTGGGTTAGGGTTCTAGGATAAAGCTTGGGATTATTTTTTTCCATGCCCTTCAATATATTGCTAGGTTATATCCTGCTATCGTCGTAACCATTGCACCTCATTGGGGTGCAAGTGCTAGTTATTAGGTAACATGAAGGTTAGAACATGTGAAACTCTTTAACCAATAATTTGTTAATACTTTATTTTAAAAAATATTGCAATACTAGGTATCTGCCTTTTACACGAATATACCAGATGCTGAGCAGGATTTGTTTGTTTTCATCAGAGTACGGTAATTGTAATGACGATGTGTAGAATATAAGTCAGCAATAATACAAAATATGAATAGACTACAGGGCAGGTCTGGAATTTGATGGTCACTTATAGGAAATTTTTTATAATGGTTTGGTGGTTTAAAAATTTTATAAGATATTTTAAGAAAATTATAAATGGTAAAAAAAAATTTATGAAATTTTTGGTATAAAATATAATATATTAAAATATTTTTATCAATTTTTTATAATATAAAAGAAATATAAAAAAATAGTATTTCTAAACATTAGCAATAAATGTAATTCATATTTAAAAATTTGAAAAATTAAAAACAATTATAATCTATTTTAATAATTTTTTAAATTAATATTTAAAATTAACCATTGAAAATTATAGAGAAGGATGGAAGACCATTGAAATGATCCCAATGTGAGAAAAGAAAAGATAGGGTAAGCATTGTTTATAAAATAATATTATTATTTTACTTTTAACAATTTTAATATAGTTTATTTTTATTTTTTAATATTTTATTTGAAATATAGTTTTAGTTTTTAAAATTTAATTTATCTAATAATAAATATATTTTTAATTTGTTAATATTGAGATTATGTAAATATTATTTGTAATATATTAATTATAATTTGGAGGTACATGTTTCATTAATATTCTAATTCTAATAAATTTAAAATAATAGTTTTACTTTTTTATTTAATCATTTATTGACTTAATAAGTTTATCATCTATTATTATTTATTTAAAATTATTAAGTTTATTTATGTTTTGATTGTGATATATTTTGACTTTACATTTAGTTTATTTTATTTTATTTTTAATTTAAATTTAATTTTGAAATTTAGTTTTATTATTTATGTCTTTTTTAATGAAATTATAAATACTAATTAAAAATTATTAGAATTAATTTAATTTTATAATTGTTTATCTTATTAAAATTTTAATTATTGTAGAATAATTCTATATTGGAATTTGTTATAATTTATATAATAAAATGAATTTCAAACACAAAATATAAATTTATAGGAGTTCATCTTAGGGTAGCATATAATTTGATTAAGGATATGAGAATTCACCTTTAAAACCTCTTTAGTGTACCCATTACACACTTAGGAGGAAAATAGATAGAGAGATAAAGAGAGAAATTTAAGAGAGAGAAATAGAGAAATAGAGAGGGAGAAAAAGATATACAACAGATATAGATGTACAAAAATAGATGTATAAATATAAAGGAATAAATATGGAGAGACAAAGAGATAGAGGTAGGAAGAGATATAAAGAAAGAGGGAGAGGAAAAGAGAGAAGATAAGAGACACAGATATCTATCTAGTCATGTATAAAGAGAGAGACATAGAGAGAAATAGGAGACACACACACACACACACAGATATATATATATATATATAAATAAAATTATAGGGAGAGGGAAGTAGATAGAGAGTTCATAAATGAGAGAAAGATAGACAGAGGAAGAGAGAAGAGAAGAAAAATATAGATAAAAATAAGGGGAAAGAGAGGAAGAGAGATTGAGAGACAATAAAAAAACATAAAGATAGAGAGGGAGACAGATATAAGGAGATCTCTCTCTTTCTCTTCCCCTATATCTGTATATATATCTCCCCATATGTACCTCTCCCTACCTCTCTATATATATCTCCCTATGTCTACCTCTCTATATAAGTTCCTATCTCTCTTTTTATCCCTCCATATCTCCCTTTCTTATTCTCTCCCTCTCTCTTTGTCTTGCCCTCTTTTTCTCTCTATTTCTCTCCCCCCTCTCTCTGCATTTCCATCTCCATTTCCATCTCTACCTTCCTCTCTATCTCCTTACCTCTCCTTACATATTTTTCTTTCTTTCCCCTCTATCTTTCCCACTATATATATATCTTTATCTCTCCCTCGATTGCTATCACTCTCTCTTTCTATATCTCTCAACAAATCTATCCTCTCTCTACTTATCCCCCTCTCTCCCTCCTTCTCTATCTATTTATATTTATCTCTCCCTCTTTATATCTATCTCAATATCTCTCTCACTTAGACACGCACACACTCCTTGTCTTTCCTTCCCTATCTCTATCTCTATATCTCTTTTTCACTCAGACACACACACACTCATTGTTTCTCCCTCCCTCTATCTATTTCTATGTCTATGTCTATCTCTATCTCTACCCCTTTCTCTATCTCTACTCCTTTCTCTATCTCTCTCCCTCTCTCTATTAATTATCCCTATCACCTCCTTTATCTCTCACTCTTTCCCCTCTATTTCTATCTTCTTGGATCTCTCCCCCTCCCTCTCTATTTTTATCTCATTATCTCTATCTTTCATTTATTTACTACACCTCTCCCTCTATCTCTTCTACTCTCTTTACATATATCCCTTTCTCTTTAGATATCACTTGGACTATATCTTTATATTTCTCTCTGCATCTCCCCCTCTTTCATTTTCCCACTCTTTCTATCACTATCTCTCCCTCTCCCTCTTCCTCTCTCCTTCCATCTCTCCCTTTATATATTTATCTATCTTTGACTTTTTCTCTCTCTCCCCCTCTCAATATTACCAAGTTATATTTATCTCACTATCTATCCTTTATATCCCTATATCTACCTCTCTCCCTCTCCTTATCTCTTCATCTTTCTATATCTCTCTACTTCTCTCTCCTATCTCTATTTCTCTCCCTCCATCTCCCTCCCTCTCTATAAATTTATACCCATCTATCTCCCTCTCCATATCTCTCTCTTACTTATACACACACAAACTTCATGTTTCTCCCTCCCTATCTCTAGCTATATATTTAAATTCTTATATATCTCCCTCTATCTCTATCTCATTATCTATCCATCTCTCTCTACCCCTCTTTACATATCACTTCCTATCTCTTTCTTTATATTTCTATCTCTCCCTCTCTCATTCCTTCCCCCTCTCTCCCTCTCTATATATTTATCTCTTCCATATCTGTATATCTTTGTCCTCTCTCTTTAACTCACCCTCTCCTTCTCTCCATATCCGTTTCCTCCATCTCCATCTCCATTTCCATATCCATCTCTATATTTTTTTTCTCTATTTCTATCTCCTTACCTCGTCTCTCTCCCCTTGATCTCTCCCTCTTTCGATTCCTATATCTCCCTCTCTCTATCTCCTCTATCTCTCCCTCTTTCTATTCCCATAGCTCCCTCTCTCTCCCTCTCTCCCTATTGCAAACATAAAATGAGCCTATTAGTAATGGAACCTTATTATCTTCCCGATTTAGAGGTTTTATTTTAGTTGTGTTTGGATCCCTATAAGCAGATGCATAGTTTATTTGAAGTTATCACTTCTCCATTAAGACATTTGTTGTACAAACACCATCATTTTATAAATGGCCTATCAATTGACCTCATATATACTACACAAATGTATGCAAAAAGTAGACCAAAAAACTCCCTAATTGACCTTCCACACTTCTTCAGCATAACCATTGCACACCAAGGTCTGATTGCTAGAGCTTATAATAATTTAAAAAACTTTATAAACTCATATATATTAATATAAAATAATGCTAATTATTAATAATAAATGTCAAAATCTTAAATTCTTTCTTATAACAAATTTTTTAAATCATCTTAAGAATTTAAAAAAAAAAATTAAAATAATTGTATTCCTTTTAAAATATCTTAATTTAATATATATTTTTATAAATAAATATTGCAAATTTGGTATATATTAATATAAAATAATGATAACAAAAATATTAAATTCACTATAACAATTCAAATAAGTTTCTAAATTAGACAATCTTTCTAAAAATATTTTAAAAATAAGAAACAATTATATTTTATCTTTGAATCTTTTAAATTAATATACATATTTATAATAAATATTAAAAAATCATATATATTAATATTACAAATTGTAATACTATAATTATCTATAATAATTTATTGCATTCTACTCAATTTTGAACTTTTATTATTGAATATCAAATTGAAAAAATGGACACATAGACTATCGAATTATAGGTCTATTCTAGGACATTAATAGTAATAGGTTTACTTTAAGACATTAGCAATAACTGGCAAACATCTAATAAACTCTATCAAATTTTAGAGTACTTGTTTGTCTTAGACCATACTCTCCAACTAACAAAAATACTCTCCAACTAACAAAATACCTGTTTGACTATATTTATTAATTAATTAAAAAATATCGATTATCTTTTAACTTTTATTTTCAAATAATTAATAAATATGCATTCTGTTGGTTGCGTAGACAGACGCTCAGAGTGGTCCTCATGACTTACCCAATGTACTAAGTACCGATATCTACAACGTTCTCCTTCAACGTGTTCAGGTCCCAGTGCATTGACAGAATTCACGTACACCCTATTTTTTCTACGTTGTCGACAAATTGGCCGCAAGATTTATTGTCTTTCTGGTTTGCAATTTCGAAGGGTTTGCTAGGAAACTGCGCAAGGGAATCAATTGGAGTGCCAAAGTCAAGTCCACAGAAAATAGGTACTTCCTGAGAACATGTGACAAACGAATCAAACCTACTCCGTGTAGGCCCACATCACAAAATGAAATGCTATAAAAATCCACGAATATAATGATGAGTTGCTGGATCCCAACCCCATTTTCTAATTTGAAATTTTGATGTCAGAAAAGATGACAGTTCCTAAAGTAGGGGTTTCTCAATGGCTGGAACAAATAAAGAACACACAAAAGCATGGAGAAGAACAAGGCATAGTATCTCATGTGCATCCATACATCTACACCATACCAGAGCCCCTGCGCATTGAAAGGCCAGACGCTTATATGCCACAGGTAGTTTCTCTTGGACCTTACCATCATCTTAAACTTGAACTGTTTGAGTCTGAAAGATATAAATCGAAGCTTACTATCCAAGTTGAAAAAAAAGCCAAGGGAGGGCCTTTTGAAGATTTGGTTAAAGATCTAATTAGTATTGAAGGGGAAATAAGGAACAGCTATAATAATCAAATTGAGTGTGACGATGAAGTATTAGGGTGGATGATGGCCCGAGATGCTGTGTTTATTTTGGAGTTTATTGGCTGTTATGACCAATATGAAAGCCCTAGAATTGAACAGACAAACCCTTATTTTCAAAACATGGAAGCTGTTTTTCATCCACAAAGGAAGAGCCCTTTGTTCTTCCCACTTCAGGCTGATATATTTAAGCTGGAGAATCAAATTCCACTTTTCATTTTGAAAAAGGTTTTGGAATGGCAGACTGGCTCAGGAAGTCAAGCTTTAAACAGGCTTAGTATGGCAATTTCAAATGCCTGTAAAAAGTTCTCCCCTTTCAGGCATGTTGAAGATTCTTATCCTCCTTCTACGCGAGAATGCTATAATGATTTGCTTGACGAAAGGCATATATTGGAATGCCTTTATAATTTCATTGTGCCGAAGACAAATCCAGCTCACACTAGTATCCCCATTGGGGATGATCATAGTAGAATTGTAGTCAGGAGTGCCACTTTTCATTTTCTTCATCAGATCACATCAAGATTTAGGGTGCTTTTGTCCCCAAAATCCCGTAAAGCTAACATAAATCTCCCTGCAGCAACAGAATTGCATAGGAGAGGGGTTAAATTCTCTGCTTTCACATGGGCATCCGAAGAGATAAGGTTTGATAGAGCAAGCTCTACATTATTCCTCCCTTGTATAGAGATGGATTACAGAACAGATGTTTTCTTGAGGAATATGGTGGCACTGGAGGCATTCATGAAATGGAAAACAAGGGTCTTTACTTGCTATGCAGACCTTATGGACAGATTGATCGACACTCCGAATGATGTTGCAGTATTGAAGAAATACGGTATCATCTACAGCAGTTTAGGAAGTGATAAAGAGATAAGCATTCTGTGGAATGGCATCCGCAGATCAGTATGGAGGAGCCCACATGATCCTATCGACAATGCAATCAAGGCTGTAAATGAATATTACAGAAGTAGGTATGTAGTTTTATTTGGTGAGTTCTTACAGGAACATTTCTCAAAGCCATGGCGAGCTGGATCAGTGATTGGAGCATGCATTCTGCTAATTCTGAGTTTCATGCAGACATTATTCTCATATTTTCAGTTTCACCAAGAATGTGAACACAGGTGCACATGAGTTCTATTTACAGTATTTCATGCGTGTGGCTTCAATTCCTACTTTCTGTAATACATTCGCGGGTGTGAGTTCAAGGCTTAGCCAGTTCAGTTTTGTCTAGGTGATAGAATGCCATAAACATATATATATATATTCTGTAATACATTCCCGTTTGTGAGTTCAAGGCCTGGCCAATTCAGTTTAAAACATATATATATTCTGTAATACATTCCGGGTTGTGAGTTCAAGGCCTAGCCAGTTCAGTATTTATTCTGTAATGCATTCCCAGTTGTGAGTTCAAGGCCTGGCCAGTTCAGTTTTGTCTAAGTGATGAATGCCATAAACACTCATTCATATATATATATAATATTGATCTGTTCGAGTGAAACTCATGAATTAAATCTCGTAACATATTTTTTTTCAAGCTGTGTTTCTCTGTCTCTTCCAAACTATAATCGTTGACATTATAGATTCTAGTTTTATTTCCACTCCTGCTCATTCGTTCAATGATTGATATAATTTTGATTAGATAAGACTGTTTTAATAGATTACCCAAGCACCCACAGGTGACAGGACCAATGAGATATACTGGGGCTTCCTGCATAATTTACTGGATTATATAATTATTGTTTAAAGGGATTGGGAATGTGATGACAGCAATAATGTCTATTGGTTCTTGATTCTGTCTTTTATCTTGATGTATGTAATAAATAATTCAGTTGTGATATTCGTGAATATGATTTTGTGTCATACTGTTCACATGTAGTTTGAAAGTTTATATAATATATGTTCCACCTTTTCTCATATATATATATGATCCAGATTTATTTCTTTCATTTACTTCAGAACCAGATTTCTATTAAAATTTGTGAAATTTATTTTATACAGTGAAGAAACTCTATTGTTGCAGTGGCAGAGCAAAGCTATCATATAATTTTATCATTTCAGAATTTTATGGGGCCATAATCAACAGTTGCAATATTTCATAATTGTAATCCCCACAGGGGATCGACCAACTAGAGGGCAAGGCAAAGCCAAAGCGCTCAAGAGCTGTGAGGACGCCTGTACAACGTGGAAGGAGGAGGTGCTTTGAATTTCGTTGGAGGCAGCTGTTTTAGAGTTTGGGGGACGATGGAGATCGAGGTGTGAAAGGCGGGAAGTAGATTGCGTGGCAGACTTTGCTTTCCTTTAAGAGTGTTCTATAAAGTTGACAAAGAAAAAAAACAAAAAAAAAAAACCTTTAAAAGGCCACGTTGAAAGCAGTTTATATACTTTTTAAAAAGCAATTCAAATATTTACATTATATAGAAAACGGTGCATTGATGTTGATATTTAGTCTAGATATTGAAATTTGAATTGAGGGAGTAATTGAAAAAATTATATATATATATATATAAAAGTAATGAATGATTTGTTTGTAATTAAGTGAAGTATTGATTGAAGTCAGTATTTATTTATGAACATAAAATAATAAGTATGTTTTTGTGTGGAAATCTCGTTTGAAGGGACAAGGGGAGTAGCTATTAGCAAAGATCTCTTAAAAAATGTGTTAAACTTCTAGGTCATTGTGCATTTTTTCAATTGTAAATATGGTAGGAAATGCAATGTTTGGTATGTTATTTTTTATATTTGAAGGACACATTTTTACATATTAGTACACTAACATGCAATCTCTATTCAAATCTAAGGATTTGTGAGAAATTGTAGAATGAGGATATGTAGAACTAGTAGATCTAAATGCACTAAATGATCAACAAAAATGGAAATATAAAGTAAATGTAAAGAAAGACAATGAAGTCTTGTTTCTAATTCATGGTACAATTACTCAAGTATCTTTCTTTAGGGTAAGTGGTGTTATTCATTCTAAGTAAACATATAAAATACTCAATAATGCACATCATGGTGCACAAACTACAAAATTATAGATTGAGATTTTTTTTCAAAATGTAAAGAGGAACAATAATGAATTTGTAAATAATTGTCTAACAAAGAGGGAAGGTATAATTAGTTAAATGAAAGTTATAGGAGAAGTTGTAGATGACATACATGTTATCAAGAAAATCTTAAAGAGCTTGATTCACAATTCTGATAGTGTGGTCTTCATACCACAATTTCAAATGCTTAGAGCATAAGTAAATTGCTCTAGCCTACAAGAATCTCAACAAACTATGGACATGCACTTTCTTCCTATTAGATTGTATAGTTTCTTCAAATCACAATTTCAATTACATAGCACGTAAGCAAATTATTGTGGCTTCACTTCCTTTGATGGGTTGGGACACATGAAATTTATTTATTAGAGCATGTAATCCTTTTGCACCACAATTTTAATTTCTTAGTGCATAAGAAAATTAAGCTATTTGTATTTTGTTTAAAAATTTGACATTTGTTACTTTTATATTGGTCACCTTTGGGGTGCATTTCTTAGCTCAAATATTCCTTCCACAATGTATTGAAGCCTTTCTAATTGAAAATTCAATAAACATGCGTCTATTTCCCATTTAAGCACATAATGCTAGTACACCACATTTTCACTCAAAGCCTTTTAAACCAATCTTGTGGTATACCATATGAATTTGTTCGTCATCCATCATCCCATTCCACTTCAAGATCAATCATTTTTTTTTTCAAAATTTACAACGACCAACAAAAAACAAGTTTCATTTGTGCAAAATTAACACATAATGAATATTATTTTAAAGCAATTAATTTAATAATTTTTATCTAATTTCTTTCAAATTATTGTTGAGTTCATGGAATGGGAAGTTTGAGCTCCTTAAAAAGATTATTTCACATAGTGATAGAGATAGAGATAGAGATAGATAAAATATTTTGCATCTTTCTTTCTAGTGAATTTGGTTGTCAGAGGCATCATAATATGTTTCAATGAAGGTATCAATGGAGAAGTGATATCTTCAAATCAACTAACATCTACTTTTCAGGATCCAAATATGACAAGAAAAGTTCTTCAAATTAGATAGATAATCAAGATCTTTTACAAATACTTCAATGTTATGTTTGAAATAGGGAGAGAGACACATATGTATAGGTGGAAAGAGGGAGATATAGAGGGGTGAAGAGTGAGAAATAGAGAGTGGGGTAAGGAGATGGAGATAGAGAGGAAGATAGAGATAAAAGTGGAGATGCAAAATGACAGTTAGAGATAAGAGAGAGAGGAGAGAGGGATCGATAGAGATGGAAGAGATAAATATATAAAGAGAGAGATAGGGAGAGGTATAAGGATAAAGATAGAGATACAAAGTGATATATATAGAGAGAGGGGGGAGATATAAAGGTAGAGAGAGATGAATAGATAATGAGATAGATATAGAGGAGGAGATGGAAATATAATGATATAGAAATAAAGAGAGATATAGAAGAATAAATATAGAGAGATAGAGATAGAAAGGAAAAAATATATGGATATCTAGGTCTATTTGGAAGGAGAAGGGGAGAGAGGGAGATAGATAGATGGATGGATAAAGAGAAGGAGACATTTCTATATCTATAGATGGGGAGAGAGGAAGATAAAGGTAGAGATGATCATAGAGTGAGAGAGGAAGAGGGATACAAATAGATAGAGAGGTAGAGGGAGAGATAAAGATAGAGAGATAGGGAGATAGATATGGATGGATATAGAGGAAGATATAGATAGATATAGAGGAAGAAAGAGAGATAGAGATATATATACATTGAGATAAAGATATAAAGAGATATAGAGAGAGGCTGAGAGGGAGACAGAGAAAGAGAGAGAAGTAGAGAAAAAAAAAGGGATGGATAGAGGGAGAGAGAAATAGGGGGAGATAGAGAGGGACTTAGAAAGAGGGAGAGAGAGATATATGGGAAGAGAATCAGAGAGGGGTAGAGATATAAGGGGAGAGAAAGGGAGAGAGGTAGAGATAAAGATATAGATAGGGGGATAGGGAGGGAGTGAGGGGGGGAGAGATGGGGAAAGATAGAAAGAGGGGAGATAGAGAGGAGGGAGAAAGGGAGAGAGATAGGCGAGAGAATGGGAGAAAGATGGGTAGATGAGGATAGGTAAAGGGAGGATAGAGTGAAGAGGGGGAGAGAGGGATAGAGATAAGTATGTGGATAGAGAGAATAAGAGAGGGGAGAGAGGGAGAGGGAGAGGGAGAGGGAGAGAGGGAGATATAGATAGATGGAAATATAGAGATAGAGAGGTATAGGGAGTGAGAAAGATAAATAGGAAGATACATGTAGAGAAAGATATAGATCTAGAGGAGTGAGAGGGAGAGCAAGAGGGATAGAATTGGAGAGAAATATAGAGTATGAGAGATGGAGGGATAGATGGAGAGAGTGAGAGTGAGGGATAGATAGCTCAATAGAAATAGATAGAGAGAGAGACCAATAAATCACCTACCTAAGTTAAGTGTTAACCATAAAATTTCCTCTACATTAAAACTATTAAAATATTATTATCAATATTTAAAAAAAATTGTAATGTGAACATGTATGTAGATTAAGTAGTAGAAAGAGATGGCCGAGCATAGTAATTGATTGCATGATGAAGTCACACTTGATAATCTTTGAAAGGCCATTAATTTGCATTTGTATGTAATCATGTTTTTCTACATTTTGTCACAAATAGACCCTTTTAAAAAGTATCTCAACTCCACTTTTATATTGTTGGGTGATGGAGTTGTCTTTTCAAGTGGGATTGATCTATCTTTTTCTTTTGTTTGCCTTCTTAATTATTTTTTATTTAAAATAGTTTGCAATACATTTAATTAAAATATATTCGGAATATTAAAAAGTTTTAGCTTAATTAGGAAAAGTTATTAAGTTAATAAATAATTAAATTAAATAAAAAACTAATATTTCAATTTATTAAAATTGAAATACTAATAAAGTATGTACCTGAAAATTATAATTAATATATTACAAACAATATTAACATTAATTAAAATATATAAACTCAATATTAACAAATAAAATATTATCAGAAAATTGAGCATAAACATATAATTCTTTTAATGAATCATATTTTAAAAATCAAAACCATACTTCAAAGAAAATATTAAAAAATATGTGTATTAAAAATGTTAAAGCTAAAATTTAACTTTTATATTAAAAGTTAGAATAAAACCAAACTTGAAAAGATAAATAAAAATGAAACCTCATATTAATCATTTTTTTTTTTAATAACATAATTGTATTATATAATTTTACAAATATTATAATCAATTTTTGTAAACAATTTTTAAAAATCATTTAATCTCCCTTTACAAATTAATTTATTGTGTAATAAAATAAATAGATAGACTATATTTAAAATTATATGTAAAAGGATAAAATTATTCCCTACAAATATAAAAGTTTTTATTAATTCTAAAAATTTAAATAATTCATTAATTAATTGTATCATAAAATAAATTTATTAAATAAATAATAAACCTTTAATGAAGAAGAAGCTTCTTTTAATTTGAAAAGATCACACATTTGAAATTAAGCTGCCAATGATAACCAGATATAGCATCTAGCAAATATATTGTAAAAAGTTCATCCCGTACAAGAGAAATATATTGTAAAATTCCCGTTGAGCTGGCACTGACTACTTATGTTCTCCTGCAATGCCGTGAATTGCATCAATAAAAGACCGGTGAATACCATAAGTCCAGTTAAAAACTATGAAGACTGAAACGATGACAATGGCAAATTTCGAACATTTGGCTGCAGATAAACACCCATGTACCTTGCTACTCCCATGGTTCAATTCATGTGCTGAAATAGACCTTCATTCAAGTAGTTTTATGAAAATTTATCATAGGCAAATTGGGCATACAGAAAATTCACCACCAGCAATTTATCTACAGAAAATTTACTATGGGAAAATTCATTGTCATGACAATGCGCGAAAAATTAATTGCATGAATTTTTGGCTGTTAATTTTTCATGGCAATGAATTGCTGGTGGCCCTGAATTTTCCTGTGGTGAATTGTTGACGGTGATTTTTCATTGGTGAATTGCTGGCAGTGAATTTTCCTAGAGCCAGAAAATTCACCGCCAACAATTCACCATGAAAAATTCACCGTCATAACAAATTCACCACCAACAATTTGCTGCCCAAAATAATTAATGACATAAACATTTTTAAAAATATATATTAAAAAATATTAATGACTTGTGATGAATTTTCCTTTGAAATGATTTTGACGGTGAATTTGCCGGAATCACATGTATATGAATGGCAGGCGAATTAGGCAGCATTATACATGATTTTGACGGTGATTTTTCTTTTTTGCAGTGGTCTTTACTGGTATTTAACATCTGTGACTTTTCGTTCGAGTTTACTTGTTGACTGACCCGCCGTTATATTGATGTGCAATTGACAACGACCTTCCATAATACAAGAAACTAGAACGAATACCTGCCATTACCAGTTTCAGATTCCTGTTATTAGAGCCTTCACGTAATCCAAGTTAATTAATAACAAAGTATTAGCGCTGATAAAAATTACGTAGTTAGTCATAATGAGTTCACGTTAATAATTGATATAGAGATATTTATAAGTCAACCATCAAATGATGGATTGCCAGGTAAAATGTATGTGCAATTTTATTATTTATTATTTTCAAAATTAAGAATGATATGTTGTATTTTTTATATTATTAGAATTTGATTGTGATTTTGAGTGAAATTTATTGATCTATATTTAATGAATTTGATAGAATTTTTAAGTCGAATTTATTAATTCATAGTTATGAAGAACAGTTTGTAAAAACTCATCTTTCATGAGAATGAATGGTCCCCTAAACATTTATTGCATATAGATGATGCTCACAACAGTGTGACATAATTGTTTTAGTAGTAGTCTAACTCAAATGTATCAACCATGAATTATCTTCTAAATTCAAGCCTACATAATTTGCTCACATATTTAGAAAATTTCAAAAATTACTGCACCATATCAATCATTCATTCATAATAAAACAAAGTTAACTTTTATTTTTTCAACAATTTCTGATGTTATGATTTAATATCAAAGTTAACTTTTATTTTTTCAACAATTTCTGATGTTATGATTTAATATCAAAGTTAACTTTTATTTTTTCAACAATTTCTGATGTTATGATTTTATTAAACTATAGTCAATTTAACGAGATGAAGTACTATGGAAAATGGCATTGCCGTATAAAACAAAATGAAATTTCCTCACCACCATCATTGGCTCGATAATTTCACATTGAGAGGAGCATTATAAACCTGTGAAAAACTCTAAAAGAGTTGGGGAAATAATACTTTTAGCGGGTTCTTTTTTCTCTTCTCCTTATTTTTGTCAAACTACCTACGAAGTTCCTCTCCACCGACAAAATTCCACATTCACAAATGAATGGTGATAACCCCGTTTCTTTGTTTGAACGTGGTTTGCTCGTTTTCGGACGTAGCTTTCTGTTTTTCATTGGAATGTGGATTTCAAACTTGTTATCTACCCTCAAAAAACGAACAAATGTACGATGTTCTTTTATATCAAATTTTAGAGTAAATTAATTTAACTAATACAAATCTAATTAATTAAATTAAATGTGTATGTAAAAATTATATTTATATTATGACAAATCTAGTTATTATGGTAAAAAACTTAGTGTTCATGATTTGACCAATATGATTGAATAAAATAATTTATAAATAAACATGGCTCGGTCTCAAACTCTTTTGTTTCAAAGTTAAGTTATGTAGACATGATTTGCAGCTTTGACATTTTTTATTCAATAAGTTGGTTGCATTTCATACATTTATTAGGTTCAATGTTATATTTAACCTATGTATACATATCGTACTTCGCATATTCTGATTCAATTCAATTCTCACATTTCAATTGTGTGGTTTGATATGATGGGAGTATATATAGGATATGATGGAAACAATGACCTTTGCAAATTGGCTAGAGGAAAGACATCATTTATATTGTCCTACCTAACTAAAAAATGTATTACTTGATTTCAATAGGCTCACCATCACAAGCCATGACCAAGGTACCAAAGTAGTCTTTGGTGTAGCCCTAAACCTATGTCTAGCATTACCATTATATTAAGCTCATCTTTTAGATACAGTGGATTCTAGATTTTATTTTAGAAATGTATTTATTAATTGAAAAAAATTATCTTCTTTTTAATGGTGAATCATAGATTTGATGTCAAAAGATCTCTTGCATTTATTTTCTATTATCACTTTTATCCATTATTTTTATGAAAATTTCATGTCTCATGTTGTCAGTTTTCAATTTCAGTACTCAATGAATTAGGTGTGTAACAAACTAACTCATACAACACAATAATTACTTTGGTTTTAACCATATAAATAAATAAAAGCATTTCCTTGAAAATAGGAATGTAATTTTTTTCTTTTACATACACCATTTACTACATATTTTAAATATGAAAGTATAAAACACCTTTTGGTAATGAATAAATATTAAATTTCAACTTGAAAATGAAGTAGAACTTTCCAATTACAATTCATTCATGAGAAACTATCAAGTATATAATTTTAAAAATTACAAAACAATTTCAATGCTAGGTCTTCCATATTTGGACAACAATTTTATTTGACAAGCCTCAAGATTGTTGTCTACAAGAGGGAGAGCATCACCTGACCACTTTACCTCCAACAACAAAAAAACAGTCCCCCGCACACCTTCCAGCTAGAAGTGGAACTGTAGATTAGGGGGATTTGTCAGCCTCGAGACTCCAAGTCACGAGAAAGCCCCAAAGAATGAATTTCCCTAAACTACCTCGGGTTAGCTAATGGATTGAAGAGGGATAGATGAATCTGAAAAATGAAGGGAAAACAATGAAGAATGAAATGATGAAAATTACCAATTTGGAACATTTGGCTTCACAGAAACATTGTTGTATCTTTCTACTCCCATGAGCCAATTGATGTGTTGTAATGGACCTCCATTGAAGTAATTCATTACATATGTATGAATGTCATGTGAATTAGGTAGCATTATACATGTACATAACCATAGCCATTTCCTTTTTGTTGTGGCCTTTACCGACTTTTAACCTCCGTGGCTTTTCTTTCAAGTTTACTTGTTGATCGACCCACCATCATATTGATGTGCAATTGACTATCGCATTCCATAATACAAGAAACTAGAACAATATTACTAGCCTTTATTATGTGTGGATTATTAGTACCTATCATTAGTAGTTTTAGATTCCTATTATTAGAGCCTTCACGAATCCAAGATAATTAATAACAAAGTATTAGCACTAATAAAAAATACGTAGGTTGTCATAATAAGTTAACGCTAATAATTGATATAGAGATAATTATAAGTCGACCATCAAATGATTGATTGCCAGGAAAAATGTATGTCCAATTTCATTATTGTTATTTTCAAAATTAAAAATGATATATTTTTATCTTAATATCATGATTTGATTGTAATTTTGAGTGAAATTTATTGATCTATATTTAATGAGTTTTGATTTGTAGGAATTTAGTTCTCATAAAAATGAATGAATTTTTGAGTCAAATTTATTAATCCATATCATGAATCATAGTTTGTAAGAACTCATCTCTCATGAGAATGAATGGTCCAAGCAGTTATTGCATCTAGATGATGCTCACAGAAGTGTGGCATCGGAACTTTTCAAGAAGTCAACCCTGTTAGTAGTAATCCAACTCAATCGCATTCAATCATGAATTATTTCCTAAATTCAAACCTATTTAATTTTCTCACCTATTTATAAAATTTCAAAAAATACTACATCTCATCAATCATTCATGATAAAACAAAGTTCAACTTTTTTCCTAAATTTCAAGTTATGAATATTGATAACCCCATTTCTTTGTTTTGACGTCATTTCCATGTTTTTGGATGTAGCTTTCAGTTTTCCATTGGAATGTGGATTTCCAGCTTACTATCTACCCTCAAAAAATGAACAAATGTATGATATTCATTTATATCTATTTTTAGGTTAATTTAATTCAATTAATTAAATCTGTATGAAAAAATTATATTGATATTATGACAAATCTAATTATTATGATAAAAACTAAATATAAACTAAACCATGAGGAATTTGAAGATGATATAAACTAGAGTTTCATGAAATTTTATCTGTAGATTCTAAATATATTTTTTTCAAAATTTTTGGAATCAGATTGCACTTCTTTTTCTATCTCCCTCAAAAATTAGTTTTCTTCAAGAAAATAACATTTTTAAAAAGTGACGCTCACCATATAATGCATAACATTTTTTCCATGAAGAAAAAAATTCTAATTATTTTGAATTTAGATTTGTAACTCTGATATCTAGTGCTTCCGCTTGGTTAGATAGTTTTTATTGAATATTTTTTCTTGAATCAAGTTTTGAAGTCAAACCAATTACAATTCAGACATAGTGTGACCGCATAATGTGTAACTTTTTTGTATGTTTTAAAAATAAATTTTTAATTTTTGTTGGATCAAGGACTTCAATATCTAGTGCAATCATATTTTTCAATTTTTTTTTTTTGATAATCTACTATTTTTTCACATGTGCAGAACAAAGAGCTTGATTTTTAGTGAAAAACATACATTCACAAGAAATTAAAAAAAATATAATAATCAAATTAAATTTTATTAAAATTATACTTTTTGGAAGCTTATAATAAGACTACATACTTACAAAAAAAAAAATTTAAATGAATTCATTTTATCCCCCAAAAGGTAAATCAAAAGTAATTTTTTATCAGCATTTTGATAGGTGTAAAGGAGACTCTATTATAGGTATGGTTTAAAAATAATGGGGTTCCATCCAAGGGGGTTTGGTCTAAGGTGGTTTGATCAAACCCTCGTCAATTAGAATCTTTTAAATGGAACATTTCAAGGCTTAAATCATTATATTTTCTAAAAATATGTGATTTCAGCAAAAATTAGGATCTCCCAGAAATTGTAAACCACTATTTTGGCAGCACCCAATTCATAATTTTCATCTTCATTTTTATCGGTGAGTCATAGATTGGATGTTAGAAGATCTCCTGCATTTATTTTCTATTATCACTTTTATGCATTATTTCTATGCAAATTTCATGTCTCGTGTTGTAAGTTTTCAACTTCAATACTCAGTGAAGGCGTGTAACAAACTAACTCATACAACACAATAATTACTTTGGTTTTAACCATAAAATTAAATAAAAGCATTTCCTTAAAAATAGGAATGTATTTTTTTTCTTTTTCATACACCATTTATTACACATTTTAAATATGACAGTATAAAGCATCTTTTGGTAATGAATAAATATTAAATTTCAACTTGGAAATGAAATAGAACTTTTTAATTACAATTCATTCGTGAGAAACTATCAAGTATACAATTTTAAAAATTAAAAAACAGTTTCAACATTATATCTTCCATATTTGGACTATGCTTTTGTTTTCACAAGCCTTAACATTGTCGTCTACAAGAGGGAGAGCATCACCTGAGCACCTTACCTCCAACCACAAACAAACATTCCCCCACACACCGCCCAACTAGAAATGGCCCTACTCTTCACAAAGTATAGAATAAAGAACTGTAGAGTAGGGGGATTCGTCACCCACAGGATTCCAAGTTACAAGAAATCCCCAAGGAATGAACTACCTTAAACTACCTCAAACTAGCTAATGGATTGAAGATGGATAGATGAGGTTGAAAAGGAAGGGAAAACAAAGTTTTCTTTCCCTTCTACTCATGATAGGTGTTTCTAGAATTGGGTGAGCCAACGACAAAAGTTTGAGACTATAGACCAGGCAGTCATTGTTAGAAGATGACAACACAGGAACTAGACTTCAATGTGCCATACTCGAGTGTCATGGATGTGCTAGCATCCTATATGGACAAAGGGTTTAATAACTAGTCAAAAATATAGAGGGCCTTCTTAAGACCCAAATATTGATATTTCATAGTTTAACAAGAAAATATAAAGATAGAAAGTACAATAAGAATAATACTAAAATACTAATCTAATGACACAAATGAAAAGTAAAGAGTAAGAATAGAAACTCACATATGGTCCAATTCTCTAGCTAGATCTGAGTGGATGAACCTACACATAGGGACACAAAAATAATAAAAATATTGCGTTGTATATTGAGGTCTACCTCAGTCTGACCCCCGTTTCGTTGTTCCCACATCCATCGATGACCAAGATGTAATGATATAGGGAAAAATGATAGAGGATAAAATAGAAAAGATACTACAAAATAGAGAGAAATTCCAACCAAAATGCTACTCAATAAGAAAAATGATGCAACTAAATGAAAAGGAGCAATATCACCTCCCCTTTTGCTAGCATCAAGGTTGGGAGATGGACATGATGATAGATGACACTAGGCCAAGGAAATGGAGATTCATAAACCTACAAAGACAATGGTGTTGTAGCAAGAGCACACTATATGAACCAAGTATAAAGCTTGTAGTAGTAAGAAGTGACAAAGAAGTAAGAATGATCAATAAGTGAGTGAGAATGTGGTAGAATTTGAAAGAGGGCTTGAGAATGAACTTCAAATGGATAAAATGGAGGTAAAAGGTCATTTCTTGTTATTCAAGAATTAATAGAAGACATTACATTCGTAGAAAATCAAGAAGTGTAACTAAAATGATGATTTTTTTTGTTTCTTTTATGTTTGGGAGATAGAGCAACAAACTTCAGACAATCTCATTCAAGTACCAACCCTAGATATCTCAACCTCAAGTATGCAAAGGAGAAAGAGATCTTGCAATAGGGCAATCCTAGGATCTTCTTGTAAACTAATGAGGGGTTCACCACCAAGCTAAGGCTTGGGAAGATAAATGAAATGCAAATCCAAATGCTAGAATGTAATGCAATGCAATCTTTCAGTAAATGACCTAAAAGTGTATTAAAATCATAACAAAAAATTGTAAGATAAAAGATATGCACATGGAAACCTGAAGAGTGGATGAAGGCTTGAAATGCTAAAAACACTAATTTTAAAGCTTGTTGGGACTCATACGCCAAGTTGGGTGATTTAGTCCCAGATTAGGGTTTTTGGGTAAGAACTGAAATCTAGAAAAAGGGTGTCTAAAAATACAATTTTTTTGAAAATGACCTATATTGGAACTCTTATGCCAAAATTGGTGTATCAATCTAATTAGCATTTTCTAGAACTTCAAAGTCTGAATCTGGTCTTCAATGTCCACTCTGTCCTTTCTAATTGATTTCAAAATCCAAAACCCTAATTTGCAACCTTTAGAAGACTTCCAATGATCTCCAATGCAAGATGACAACTTTGACAACTTCAAACACTTTTAAAAAATTCTCTTCAATATTTCTTCAACCTAGAACTAAAATTGCACACTCAAGAGAGGAAAAAATGTTGTTTTGTTAGTGGATAGGGGTTTTGGTAATCAAACCTTGAAATGAAATGTAATAAGAATGGAGAATGATGAATGAACAAAATATAATGTTGCAACTCACAAAACCCTACCTTGAATAATGAAACCCTACATCATAATTGTTAGCTCAAAAACAAACATGATGCATGATAACTTTGACATGATGCTTGATGCTTGAATAGTGCTCTAAATCACTTGATAATCTGCCCTTGAAGACTCTTGAATGCTCTTGTAAACTCAAATTTTCTATAAGGATGCTCATTCAACTTGCTAGGTGTAAAATGATTAAAATAAACTTGTATCTATACTTGTTTATGCAAAAAATCCTAAAATTACAACACTACAAGTTGACATTAGACCTAGGAGGATAAATCCTTGCCAAGAATTTGAATTAATTTTGATTTGGGCCACTTGAGACTCATACGCCCAAGGTGGCATATGAGTCCCATTGGGCATAAATTATGGGACCATATTAAAAAATGCTTAGAAAGGTGTAAAATCCATATCAGGAACCAAAACCATAGGTGGGAGTTATACGCCCAAGGTGGCATATGAGTCCCAGACTACCAAATTTGGGCCATAAAACCTAAAAATAGCTAAATTATGATTGGATGTTGATTTATGTCAGGATTATCCTTGGAACGATGCATCAAATGAGGCTTGTGGATGCAAAATAAGGCCAAATAAGGCATGAAGAAGCCCAATTTATTAATGAAGCCCTAGATTAGTGTAAAAGTGTGAAGGTACAGTTTACAAAACCCTAAATAAGGCACAACTAGGTTCCTTTAGTTTACAAGGGCCCAAGATCCAATGTGAGTATGTTAGAGACATTACAACAGTAAGTCAAGGGAACATTAAGCTCAATTTTATGAGGGCCCAAACAAGTGTGAAAATGTCACTAATGACATTTTTTGACACTGCATTTAGTCCCCACATTAATCAGAGGGTGAACTTGCTTCAAATTCACACTAAAGTAGATGAAATTGCATCAAGAGGGGTCCAAATGCATCATTAGAAGTCTCTCAATCTAATGCTCCTACTCATCTAGATTTGCAAGCTATAATTGATCGTCACTCACTTGTTCTTGGAGATATGCCTAAAGGACTTACTCCTAAGAGGGATCATGATCATGCCATACGGTTAGTTCTAGGTAGCCAACCCCTGAACATCAGGCCTTACAGGTATCCACACATACGAAAGAGTGAGATAGAAAAAAATGTTGAGGAGATGCTAGAGGCAGGAATTATTAGGCATAGCCAAAGCACTTACTCCTCGCCTGTGGTGATGGTATGTAAGAAGGATGATACTTGTCTCATGTGTCCAGATTATAGAGTGCTCAACATGTGCACCATTAAAGATAAGTTTCCTATTCTAGTCATTGATGATTTGTTGGATGAATTGAATGGAGCTATGTATTTTACCAAGTTAGATCTTAGATCTGGTTATCACCAAATTTGGATTAAGGAGGAAGATATTTGTAAGACAACATTTCAGACTCATGAAGGTCATTATGAATTTTTTGTGATGCCATTTGGTCTTACCAATGCACCATCTACATTCCAAAGTTTGATGAATTCCATTTTTAAGAAGTTCTTGAGAAAGTTTGTGTTAGTATTGTTTGATGATTTATTGATTTATAGCAAGACTTGGGAGGAAAGTTTGCAACATGTGGATCAAGCATTACAAATACTTGAAGATCATAAACTCTATGCTAAGCCATCCAAGTGTGCTTTTGGTCTTAAGGACATGGAGTATTTGGGACACATAGTTTCACATTAAGGAGTAAAGGTGGACCCTAACAAAATTAAGGCTATCATGGAATGACCTATTCAAAAAACCATAAGAAACTAAGGGGTTTCTTGGGATTGACAAGGTACTATAGAATATTTGTGAAGTATTATGGTCATATAGCAGCATCTCTACCACTCTATTGAAGAAGGATTCTTTTCATTGGAACGAGTCTACCAATACAACATTTGAGAGATTGAAGGAGGCTATGTGTACAATTCCAGTGCTTGCCACTCCTGACTTCACTAAGGAATTCATTGTGGAATGTGATGCTTCTAGAAATGGGATAGGAGTAGTGCTCATGCAAGAAGGTTGACCAATTGCTTTTGAAAATCGTCAATTAAAGGGTAAGAATCAACTAAAACCTATTTATGAGAAGGAAATGTTAGCAATCCTCCATCCAGTTAAATAATGGAGGCCTTATCTATTGGGTAGAAAATTCAAGGTTTAGATAGACCATGATAGCCTAAAATATTTTTTGGAACAAAGACTATCTTTTGAAGAGCAACAAAAATGGGTCACTAAGATGTTAGGATATTACTTTGAGATTGTATATAAGAAAGGGAAAGAAAATATTGTAGCAGATGCACTATCAAGGAAGGATGAGAAACATGAAGCCTTATCGTGTGCCCTTTCAATATTACAAGAAATTTTAGTGGAGGAAGAAAACTAAGAGTGGAAAAATGATGTTGAGACAAGTAATCTCATCAAATAATTAAAAAGTGATCGTAGTAGTTCAGAGAAGTTTTGTTGGAAGGGAGATACTCTTTGGTATAAAGAGAATTTGTATCTTTGTAAGAATTCCACTCTTAAACACAAGATTCTCATAGATTTGCATGAGTCTCCAATGGGTGGTCATTCAGGATTTTTGAAGACATATCATCGAGTCAAGCAAGATTTTTTTTTGGGAACGGATAAAAGGAGATGTTCAAAAATTTGTGGCTAAATGTTTGGTTTTTCAAAGGAATAAAGGGGAGACAATTAAGACACCAGGTCTCTTGCAACCCATATCTATTCCTAGCCAACATTGGGAAGAGGTATCCATGGACTTCATCACAGGGCTTCCCAAATCTAAAGGTCATAATGTCATCATGGTAGTAGTTGATCACCTCACTAAATATGCATATTTCATTGCATTATCACATCCTTTTACAGCAAGTAAAATGGAAAAATATTTTATGGAGAATATCCAAAAGCTACATGGTACACCTAAGGTTATTGTTAGTGATCATGATCCTATCTTTACTAGTCACTTTTGGAAAGATTTGTTCTCATGTTTGGGTACTCAATTGGCTCATAGCTCTTCATACCACCCCCAATCAAATGGGAAAACTGAGGTTGTTAATAAGTGTTTGGAAGGATATCTACGTTGTTTCACTTCAGAGAAATAGTCTCAATGGGTAGATTGGCTACCACTTGCATAATGGTGGCATAACACTTCTTTTCATAACTCATCAAAAATATCTTATTTTTGGCACTTTATGGATATCATCCTCCTTCCATCACATCATCAATAAAGGTGTCACCAAGAGTTCAGGTAGTAGAAGACCGTGCTTTCTTCATTAACAACAAGTACTTTCAAGACTCAAGGAGAATTTAGCCATTGCACAAAATTGAATGAAACAACAGGCAAACCAACATTGTAGTGGAAGAAATTTTCAAGTTGGGGATTGGGTCTTCTTGAGATTGCAGCCTTATAAGAAAATATCACTAAAGCAACAAAAGAAGAATAATAAGTTGTCTCCAAGGTATTATGGTCCATACCAAATTATGCAAATGATCGGTAGTGTTACCTACAAGCTAGAGTTGCCACCAACAACAAAGATAGATTTAGTTTTTCATGTTTCCTGTTTGAAGAAGGTAATTGGGTATAATATTCCCACTCAAACAACATTCCTAGAGCTCGATGAAGAAGGAAGAATCATTTTGGAACCAGAGTGTGTTCGTCAAACATAGACAAAGAAGTTGATGAATATAACTCTCACTAAGTATCTCATCCAATGGAAGAATTTACCAATTGAAGATTCCACATGGGAGGATGAGGAGTTCATTCAAAAGAATCCAAACTTGATTAGCATTGAGAACAATTCTTCTTTGAAGAAGGGGGGCATGCTACGCCCTTAATATTAGTGTGCATTGGGTTATGAATAGTTAGCTTGTGGCTATCTTAACTCTCTATTAAGTCATAGTATCATTAGTATATTGTTATTTAGTTGTTTAGGTTAGCGTAAGACTTATATAGGTGTGTCTAAGTCAGCCTAGGTGATATCCTAGGAATAAATAGGTATATATCAGAGGTTGTGAGTCTTGTTTCATCATCAAGTTGTGAAGTGTGTTCTCATTAGAGATATTTGGAGGTTTTCCCCCTCGAAGTGGCTTGTTATTCTTAGTTATTATCAAGTATTTGCACCATATTCATATCATATTCTTCTATTGTGTAATTTATTTCATAACATTGAACCACAACTGACTCACAGGGTTCTTTTCCCTTCCTAACAAGTCTCCAACCATTTGACATCATAGTGTCTTTATAAGTAGAAGTGGCCATCATAGTGGCATTATTAGTGTTACTTTGTCCAAATGAAGGAAAATTAACTTGCTTTTGAGAAAGAGTAATTTTCCAAGGTATTGATTTTTGGCACAAAGTTTGAAAAGCTTGTGTGATAATTGTAGCAAGAACTTGTGGTTGAAAAATTTTATTAAGTCTGATAGGACAATCTCTTATCAAATAACCTTCTTGTCGGCAATTAAAAAAAGCATTACTTGCTTGTTTAAACAAACTAGAGGTTGAGAAAAAGAAAACCACGAGCCAATTAGCTTCATATTCTTAGGAAGTTTATTATATACATCCATCTCAACAAAATCTCTAGGGTCAACCCTTAAGATGGAAAATTAATCGGATATGTTCTTACATGAAATAACTCTTCCCAACTGTGAAACAATATGTCTTTGAAATGGTTTAAAAACAAGGTTTAAAAATGGCAACTCAACCCACATAGGGCAGCAAGATTTTTGAGGGCCCTTTAGGATGGAAGTCAAGATTCCAAGCCTACAGATAATTTTTTTTGCCTCAAATGACCCATGTATATTGCAATGCAATGTGAGCATGTTCAACAGTTTTGAGCTTACAAGACATATAACCCTTCACAAGTCCTCTTAGGGCCTCAATTTCCCAACCCCTATTTTCCCTATTAAATTTTTCCCATTTATAAATTTTTGCTTTAGATGAACGCCTCTTATAAAGTAATTTGATAAATTTATGTTGACAGTCACCAATGCAATCAATAACTTCATCAGGAAACATAAATACTATAGTCTTACTTATATCCTTGTTGCATTTGATTGAGTGATCCACTCTATTGGCCTTATCTTCTTTGCTTGGGCTTATAGGGTGATGAAGGGTTTCTTCCTTTATTTCTCCATTATCAAGGGTTAAATTGCTAGTCATAGTTTGATTTTTTTTCAAAAAAAAAAGAAAAAGAAAATAATATTGTTTTGGGGTCTTTGAACTTATATTGTGCCACTTTTGGTTCAAAATTAGCTCACCATAAGATTGATTTTTTTAGGGTTCGGCTTGATCTAGTGCCATCTTGGATTCCTAAGGAATGGAATCATATTAAAGATGGTCATATGACTCGATATTTGGGTATTCCTTTTGGGTTGGGAGTCACCCTTTTTAAAATGCAGAATTAGTTCCTAAGCAAGTTAAACACAAAAAATGGACTTGGGAAAATAAATTTCTATCTCTTTTTGGTAAGATTCAAGTGGTCAATTTGATTTTTCTTGCATCTCATGTGTACTATTCTTCTTGTTGGCTGCTTTTGAAGAAAGGTTATTAAGATCTTTCTTGATAAAATTGTTCACCAATTCTTGTGGTCAAATGGGGAAGGAAAGGCTAGTTATAAACCTACTTCTTGGCTCCACTGTATTCAACCCAAAGCTATTGGTGGTCTTGGCCTTTTAGATCTCTAGACACAAGGGATTTTTTTAGCTACCAAATAGATTGTTTGATTTGTGTTTGGAGATGAACCATGCAATATTATGGTTTGTAATCGCATTATTCTTCCTGCTATCAAGGGGAAATGGTAGGTTGTTGGATGGATGGGTAAAATCCTTCCTACTCTGGATAAAATCCTTCCTACTTCATTCTTTCATTTAAAAGTTTCATCTCCTCTCCAATCCATATAGAAGGTTTGACAACAGGTTAGTAAATTCTTTAGTTGGAAGGATACATCTCTTCAACATGGGTTTAGCTTTTCCCATTCTTCTATCCGGTGGAACAAGCTCCAGTGCAGTGTCATGGTTAACCTCTTATTGTTGCTTTCTTCAAGCATTCGTACTACTTGTACATAAAAAAAAAAAAAATCAACAATTTGGTGATGTTTGGGATTTTCATTCCTTTAATTGGACTCCTTGGGAAGCTATTAAGTGTGCTTTCCATTTAAATAACAAATTTTGAGGTTTTCATGCCTTCATAAAATCATTGGTTCCTATGGAGATGGTTATAAAATTTTGCATCCCTTTGTAGTGTAATTTCGCAAGAAATTGGTTATGGCTGTCCAAGTATCATTTTTCTAGCTTTCCTTTAAAAAAAATCTATCTTAAATTTCTTTCAGGTTTGTCTTTTAATCCAAGATTAAATCCAAAATACAGATGCAACTTTCAAGAAAGAACATGGAGGAGATTGAGTGGTCCAATATGGAGGTCCAAAGCTGAGGCCAAAACATAGATTTTGGCTTTTACAATTTTACATTGTAAGTCGTCAGTTGGCGATAGATTAATATACTGGTGACTCAACTTGTTAAGTTCCCAATTTCTTTGCAATTTAAAAGTTTAAAACATATGTTTTGGCATTTTTCTATAGCAAAAAAAAATTGGAATGTTATTTTTAATCATTTCCCTGTTATATTTGATCATTCATTGAATTTGAAAGAGGCTATTTTAGGTGTTGGCCTGCAAAATAATATTGTGGCTGATTTTATTAGATAGTTTGTTTTCCATAATATATGGAAAAAAAGATGCTTGTCAATGTTTTTAAATTGATCCATTCATGATAAGACATAAATTTTTAAGTTTTACTCTAATATGTTGTTTCAAAAATTGCCTCTCTTTGTTTTCAGCTACAGGGTGCCTCTAAAGAATAGGTCAAGATTAGAAATAATTTGGACAAGGTTAAACTTCACATTCTTCAGAATCACAAGGGTTTTCAAAATCAGATTGTAATCTCAGAAGTTCTGGTCGTGTTGTCACTGAAATGTATTGTCTCATCTCTTCAAACTTTTGTTTTACTGTTTGACAAGTAGTTATGATTATTGTTATTATCATGTATTGTCTCAACTTTTTATAATTTTGTTTTACTGTTTGATAACTGATTATGATTGTTTTTTTGACTGTCCATATTTTTTGTATTGCCTCTTTTGCATTGTTGAATTAATAAAACATCCACTGAACTCTACCAATTTCTTTCAGTACATTGACTTAGACGATACTCAAAGTAGTCGTCATGACTTGCGCAATGTACTACCATATCTCCAACTTTCTCCTCCAACGTGTTCAGGTCCCAGTGTATTGACAGAATTCACGAACAGCCTATTGTTTCCTAGGTTGTCGAGAAATTGGTGGCCACAATTATTGTCTTTCTCGTTTGCAATTCCGTAGGGGTTGCTGGGAAACTGCACAAGGGAATCAACTAGAGTGCCAAAGTAAAGTGCACAGAAAATACTTCCTGAGAACATGTGATAAACGAATCCAACTTACTCCGTGTTTGCAATTCCGAAGGGGTTGCTGGGAAACTGCACAAGGGAATCAACTAGAGTGCCAAAGTCAAGTGCACAGAAAATACTTCCTGAGAACATGTGATAAACGAATCCAACTTACTCCGTGTTTGCAATTCCGAAGGGTTGCTGGGAAACTGCACAAGGGAATCAACTAGAGTGTCAAAGTCAAGTGCACAGAAAATACTTCCTGAGAACATGTGACAAACGAATCCGACTTATTCCGTGTACGCCCACATCCTTCACGCTTGCACAAAAATGAAGCGCTATAAAAATCTAGAAATATGCGTAACGATGAGTTGCTGGATCCCAATCCCATTTTTTAATTTGAAATTTTGATGTCAAAAAAGATGACAGTTCCTAAAGTAGGGGTTTCTCAATGGCTGGAACAAATAAAGAACACACAAAAGCATGGAGAGGAACAAGGCATAGTATCTCATGAACATCCATACATCTTCACCTTACCAGAGCCCCTGCGTATGGAAAGGCCAGACGCTTATATGCCTCAGGTAGTTTCTCTTGGACCTTACCATCATCTTAAACTTGAACTGTTTGAGTCTGAAAGATATAAATCTAAGCTTACCGTCCAAGTTGAAAAGAAAGAGAAGGGAGGGCCTTTTGAGGATTTGGTTAAAGATCTAATTAGTATTGGAGGGGAGATAAGGAACAGCTATAACAATCAAATAGAGTGTGATGATGAAGTATTAGGGTGGATGATTGCCCGAGATACTGTGTTTATTTTGGAGTTTATTGGCTGTTATGACCAATATGAAAGCCCTAGAATTGAACAGAAAAATCCTTATTTTCAGAATATGGAAGCTGTTTTTCATCCACAAAGAAAGAGCCCTTTGTTCTTCCCACTTCAGGCTGATATATTTAAGCTGGAGAATCAAATCCCACTTTTCATTTTGAAAAAAGTTTTGGAATGGCAGACTGGTTCAGGAAGTCAAGCTTTAAACAGGCTTAATATGACAATTTCAAATGCCTGTAAAAATTTCTCCCCTTTCAAGCATGTTGGAGAATCTCCTCGTTATTCTACACGAGAATGCTACAATGAACTGCTTGATGAAAGGAATATACTGGAATGCCTTTATAATTTCATCGTGCCGAATGCAAATCCTGCTCAGACTAGTCTCCCCATTGAAGATGATCATATGAGAATTGTACTCAGGAGTGCCACTTCTCATTTTCTTCATCAGATCACATCAAGATTTAAGGTGAAATCGCATAAAGCTGACATAAATCTCCCTGCAGCAACAGAATTACACAGGAGAGGGGTGAAATTCTCTCCTTTCACATGGGCATCTGAAGAGATAAGGTTTGATGGAGCCACCACTACGTTGTTCCTCCCTTGTATAGAGATGGATTACAGAACAGATGTTTTCTTGAGGAATATGGTGGCACTGGAAGCATTCATGAAGTGGAAAACTAGAGTGTTTACTTGCTATGCAGACCTGATGGACAGATTGATCGACACTCCTAATGATGTTGCAGTATTGAAGAAATCCGGTATCATCTATAGTAGTTTAGGAAGTGATAAAGAGATAAGCATTCTGTGGAATGGAATCCGAAGATCAGTATGGAGGAGCCCATATGATCCTATTGACAATACAATCAAGGCTGTAAATGAATATTACAAAAGTAGGTATGTAGTTTTATTTGGTGAGTTCTTACAGGAGCATTTCTCAAAGCCATGGCGAGCTGCATCAGTGATTGGAGCATGCATTCTGCTAATTCTGAGTTTAATGCAGACATTGTTCTCATATTTTGAACTACACCAAAAATGTGAAAACAAGTGCATATAAGTTCTATTTACAGTATTCCATGCTTGTGGCTTCAATTCTTACTTTCTGTAATACATTCCCGGTTATGAGTTCAATGCCTGGCCAGTTCAGTTTTTCCTAGGAGATGATTGCCATAAGCATTCATTCATACATATATATATGATATTAACTTGTTGCAGTGAAGCTTATGAAGTTAAAATCTCGTAACAGTTCATTTCAAGCTGTGTTTCTCTGTCTGTCCTAAACTATTACCGTTGACATTATAGATTCTAGTGTTATTTCCACTCCTGCTCATTCGTTCAGAGATTGATATAATTTCGATTACATAAAAGAGACTGTTTTAATAGACTACCAAATCACCCACAGGTAACAGGACCAATGAGATATACTGGGGCTTCCCGAGGATTATATACTTATTGTTTGCAGGGATTGAGAATGTGATGACAGCAATGAAGTCTATTGATTCTTGATTCTTGAGAGGAGCCGCGTGGGAGCCATAATCAACATTTGCAATATTGCATAATTATAATTCCCACTAGAAGGCAAGGCAGGTGTTTCAAAGTTCAGGGAAAGACGAAGATCGAGGTGTGAAAGCGCTGCTTGGTAATAGATTGCGTGAGAGACTTTGCTTTACTTTAAAATTAATTTATAAAGTTTGCCGACTAAAAAAACAGAAAAGAAAAAAAACTTTATAAGGCCACGGTGAAAGCAGTTTATATACCTTTTTAAAAGGAATTTAAATATTTACATTGGTAGTGATATTTAGTTTAGATAGTGAAATTTGTCTTAAGGGAGTAATTTAAAAAAATTAATATTAAAATTATTTTACAATTTTTGTTTTTTGAAGTGATAAATAAATATTTTGTATTTAAGTGTATTATTGATTGAGATCAATATTTATTTATGAAAAAGTAAAATATAAGTATCTTTTTGTGTGAAATCTATTTGAAAGGACAAGGGGAGTATCTATTTGCAATGATCTATCTAAAAATGTATTAACTTCTAGGTCATTGAGCATCTTTTATTATTGCAAATATGGTAGGGAATGTAATGTTTGGTATGCTATTTTTTATATTTGGAGGAAATTTTACATATTAGTACACTACTATGCAAACTCTCCTCAAATCTAAAGACTTGTGAGAAACTGTACAATAAGGATATGTAGAACTAGTAGATTAAAATCACTAAATGATCAACAAAACTGGGAATATAAAGTAAATGTAAAGAAAGACAACGAAGTCTTGTTTCTAATTCAAGATGTAGTTAATTAAGTAACTTTCATTAGGATAAGTGGTGTTATTCATTTGAAGTAAACATAGAAAATCCTCGGAAATGTACATCAAGGTGGACAAATTGTAAAATTAAAGATTGAGGATTTTTTTTTGAAAATGTAAAGATGATCATTAGTGAATTTGTAAATAACTGTCTAACAAAGAAGGAATATCTAATAAGTTAAATGAAGTTTTTAAGAGAAGATGTAGATGACGTCCATGTTATCAAGGAAATCTTAAGGATCTTGATTCCCAAATTTGATAGTATGGTCTTCATACTTAAAGTTTCAAAAACTCTCACAACCATGCAATGAGATGAGTTGAGTAAATTTTGCTAAATGTTGAAGAAAGAATAAAAGTTAATGAAGCAGTCTCAGATAGAGCATTTTCCTTTAAAGAAAATATACAAGAAAAGAAACACATTCTTCACAAATTATCATTTAGGTCTCTATACCCATAAAAATGAATAGAAAGGTGAATCTAACAATTTAGAAGAAGACATAATAATTTTAGAGGAAGAAGTAGCAACTTCAAAGGAATTGGAAGAAGTAGTAGAAATAATGAGGGAAACAATATTTAATAAAATAAATTCAATGCTTTCATTACAATAAGCTTGAACACTGATGGTGTCTTTGTTAAATTTAGGTTTTTATAGTTTTGTTGGTCCATTAAATTTACAATAAAAAATGTTAAACCCTTATTTCCTTTCTTAAAGTTGGTTGTGTATGTTCGTTCTCATTGTTCAGTGTTTCTTCCTATTTCCTCCCCTTTAATTTATGCAATAATTCCTTTTATAACATTCAATGACTGGCCCTTTTCACTACTCACAAACTCTACATCAAAGCATATTATAACAAATTTTAGGCATGTGTTATAATTCATGACTTAAGAGCCTTCGCTAGTAGTAGACCCTGCGCATGCCACATGTTTATCTTTCATTCCAATATTTTAATCCTTCATACCATAATTTTAAATGCATAATGCATAAGTAAATTGCACTAGCCTTCAAGTATCTTGAAAAAATATGGACATGTCCTTTCTTCCTATTAGAGAGTATAGTTTCTTCACACCACCATTTCAAATCCATAGTGTATAATAAAATTATCATGTCTTGAATTCCTTTGATGGTGTGGGACACATGGATATTTGTTATTAGAGCATGCAATCCTTTTGCACCACAATTTTAATTTCTTAGTGCATAAGTGAATTAAGCTATTCTTATGCTATTTGAAAATTTGACATATGTCAACTTTTCATTGGTCACCTTTGTAGTGCATTTGTCAACTCAAATATTCCTTCCACAGTGCCTTGATACCTTACCAATTGAAAATTCAATATACATTTATCCATTCCCCATTCAAGTGCATAATGCTAACACACTACATTTTCACTCAAAGACTTTTGTACCACTTTTATAGTATACCATGTTAATGAATTAGCCATCCATCATCCCATTGTATTTCATGATCAATGATTGTTATTAAAAAATGAGAATGGCTACTTGTAGACAACATTTTTTATTTTCATGAACTATTACTATAGCATTAGGACACAACACACAATGTTTAAAAGTAATTGATTCAAAAATTTCTCTATCTTTATTTCAAAGTATTGTTGAGTTTGTGGTGTGAGAAGTTTGAGCTCCTAGAGAAGTTGTGTGGTTAGGAATTAGGGGTTCTAAGAAAATTCATGGGTAAGCCTTTCTATTACATCCAGAGTCTTGTGATGGCTCCTAAGTTTGTTATAATTGCTAAATAAATTTTTTGACAAGTTCTATGTATTTCTTTCTCAATAATTTAAAGAAGCTAAAAAACCCAGATTATTTATAATTGAAATTAAACCCTAATTTTCTAAGAAATAATAAAAAAATGAGTGATTGTAGTAGAAATTATGGAGGGATTAAAAGGTTTCTCAAGGATGATTTGATGAAGAAACTTCTTAGATTCACTAAAAAAGAAAATAATTCTCAAGGAACTAATGTTTTAGTAGATAGAATTGTTGATAGAGCCAGCTAGGTCAAAGATGCCATTATTGCTCAACAAGGGTTGAACCTTTTTGAATATTTCTACAAATGAAGTCAATATGATAGATCTATTTCAAATTTATAGGGTTAGGACTTGGTAAAATTAGTTGTTCCAAATGTTTTCATAAGTGTTGATCTAATTAAGGATATAGTACAAAATTATGACATTGAAAAACAAAGTTACCAGAAGTAGTAAAGGAGCTCAATTACTAGAAATAAATAGGCATTTCATTGAGGTGGTTTTTAACCTCAATGTCATAGCCAATGTGACTACTAATTTGAGAGATCTAAATAGAGAATTTTCTAAGGATAAGTATAGTTTTAGAGCAATGTGGGACATAACATTGCCTTGTCTCCATTTGTAAGAGATTGCATTTTCATTTGTACATGGGTACCTAACATGGCCTAGTATATGGGACCTATCATTACATCATTTGCATCATAATTGTTAGAATTTAGTACATGAAATAAAATAGTTAAATAAATAAATTAACAAACTATTGTTAATTTAATAAATACATTTAGTTCAGGTAGTTATATTCCCGTAAATAGTTTGATACAGGAATAAAGGCTTTATAATGCCAATACTAGGTAATATTTTTTGAGGGTAATGTGAATGAATATATTTTAATCCAAGAGCAATATTTTATTTTCCTCTCTCATTTCAATATGGTCTTAGAGAAAAAATTTTCTTGGGCCTCTCTTTGATCTCCTTATATTTGTTTGTTTTCATCCAAAGTAGTGTTTACAATGGTACTGCAATGAGGACCATGCACAACTGCTATTGTTTTCTTCCATTCTTGGATTTTTCAATAGGTGAGCAATGTAGACCATGTGAAAAACCCTTTTGAATCCATCATTCATCTACATTTCTTCTCTTTCTCTACACTATGTTCATTCTTACCATTGTTTGACACTCCATTATGTTCACTGTTTTCATCCCTAAATTTTTTAAAAAATATTCCTAATCTACTGCAAGCATATGTTCAAACTTGGCATTCAAAATCATGCTTCTCCATGTTATTTTTGGGTGTAGTATTCATTAGTAGTACTAGGCATTTGATAATCATTTTAAAAATTTGATATGCAGTACATTAGTTAGTGTTAAACTTCATTGTTGCTAGCGATCTGTGAGAAAAGGAGAGAGTGTGTGGGAGGTGAAATTGGATGTTGCAAAGAGGAAAGGAAACATTAGACTTCCACTCAAGGCAGTAACTAAAATCTAGTTTTTGCCTAAGCTATGTCCAGCACTTGAAACAGGTTTCAATCTTTTTTAAAAAAATTCTGAAAAGAGGCATGCAACACTTGAAATAGGATTCCGTTATTTTTTTTTTGTAATTTATGAAAAGAGGTGTGTTGCTTAAGGTTTTTTCTTGAGTTTTTATTTCTAAGAAATACAGGTGTGGGAAATATTGAAGACTTAAATATTATTTTTTAAGAACACATTTTAATGGATAAATTAAGCCTTAATAAAAGATTTGATGGAAATTATTTTCAAAGATGGAAAATATAGATATAGTTAGTGTTAATTGAAAAAGATCTTTGGGAAATTGTCGATGGTACAATGCCAAAGCCAACCGATACAGATGAACATCAAAAATGGAAGGTAAAAGATAAGAAAGAATTGGCTATAATTGGTCTTGGTTTATCTAAAACTTATTTGCATCCTATAGATTTTAAAAAATGTTCTAAGGATATCTAGGAAACATCGAATACTTTGTTTGGATCAAAAGTTGATAGTGCAAAAATAACAATAAAACAAAAGTTATATGGTTTGAAAATGGAAGAAGGTGAAGATCTAGTGTCTCACATCAGTAAATTTCGTTCTTTGATAAATCAGTAGGCAATGAAGAAATAAAGGAAAATGATGCAAAATCCATTCTTTTAAATAATATGCCAAATAGTATGTCTCACAAGGTATTCACCTTAAGCAAAATCAATCTAAGTCTAGAAAGTATTATATCTGCATTGCTTGATAAAAGAAAAAAACATGTTTCAGATATAGGAGAAGTTGTATTAACTGCACAAAACAAGGCTAGTAATTCTTACAAGAAATCCAAAAATATGATGAAGTTCAAACATGCAAGTGGTACATGTTTCTTTTGTAAAAAAGATAGTACATGTAGTACTAAATTGCAAAAAGAGAGCACAAGATCTTCTTGATGGAAATTTGTAGGATAACGCTTTGATAATTAAAGGATAAGACCACACTTCAAGTGATGAAGAAATTCCACATGAAAGTGACGAAAAATATGTGTACTAATTTCTAGTTTTCCTCTATGTCAGTACTAAGTGGGGTGTTAGAATTTAGTACATGACATAAAATAGTTGTATAAATAAATTAAAAAACTATTGTTAATTTAATAAATAAATTTAGTTCAGGTAGTTATATTCCCGTAAATAGTTTTATATGGGAATAATGGTTTTATAATGCAAATACTATGTAATATGTTTTTAGTGTAATGTGAATGACCATATTTTAATTTCAGAGCAATCTTTCTTTTTTCTCTCTCATTTCAATAATAACTACACTCCCAAGTTGGACTTATAGGGGTGTGTTAGTGTGAACGGAGTTATTTCCTAACTAGATATTAGTGAGGACCTGTTCACATCATTAATAAGTTTACTTAGGAGTTAGTTTCATAGGTGGAATTCTAGAAAGTAGTATTTAATGGCACCATGTCTCATTAATTAGATTGTAGTTATCTAGGCATTTAATATTTCACTCATGCATTTATAATTGTGCATTAGGAATTTAATGTGTACAACCAAGGTTGTTATCCAACCTCCTCTGACCTCACCTATACAAGCAAAGCTCTTGTACATTTGTAAATCATCTCATGAGTTCTATCTCAATACATTCAAGATCATCATTTGATCAATTTGTCTTCTTGCTTATGCTGCAACACTTTCTTATTCATGTGGATGGTATTCTTCTTGGTTGATTCTTTTAAGTGTGGCCAACTTCATTTGAGTTATTGTTCATATTTATCGCCTGTATTAGGTAATCTCTTAGAAAAAATCAAGATTTTGAAGGTTTATTTTCTAAAATTAATCAAGACTTTTTTTTCATTAATTTTCTCTATCGGCTAAAATTTTAGGAATATATCATATTGGGATCATAACATCACCTCTATCGTCCAATTTTCTTCTTGTTTCCTTTGGCACATACATGCAAATGAAATATAACTAAAAAATGTAAAATGAGATACACTATTATACATACAACTCCATGGTTGTTGTGGGATCTTGTTTATCGCACTTTTTGTTGGACTCTTGTTCAAGATATATACCACACAAGCTATTGTTTCAGCCCAATAGTCATTAGGTAAATTCTTGCCTCTCAACATGCTTCTTGCCATCTCCATTATTGTTCTTTTCTTCCTCTCTACAACACCATTATGTTGAGGTGTAAAACTTGTAGCGAATTGCTTCTTTGTTCCACAAAAGCTACAAAAATATAAGAACTCATTTAATTCATATTCACCTCCTCTATTTGACCTCAATGCCATGATTAATAGGCCAATTTTCTTCTCAACTAATACTTAAAATTATTTGAACTTTTCAAATGATTTAGATTTATACTTAAGAAAATAAACCCATGTCTTCCTAGTAAAATCATCAATGAAAGTTAGAAAATAAAAATTAAGCTCTCCTACAACGATGGTGTTTGCATTGGACTACATAAATATGTATGAACAATATCTAAGGGTATGCATGCTCTATATGACATTTCCTTTGGAAAACATTCTCTATGTAATTTTTCAAAAATACAACTTCCAATTTAATGGCTCTTCAACTAGGGGTAATTCGTTTATAATTTTCTTCTTTTGTAATAAACACAATCCTTAATTTGAAATGAAGATGACCATGCCTCAAACTCCATACCCATGCTTGATCTAGACAAGTTACCTTGAAATTTTCCTCAACTCCTCCTACATTTTCACTCTTCATTCAAAGTGGAAACATCCTATTCTTTGTCATTTCTATCCTCGCAATTATCATGTTACTAGGAGGTACATCAAATATAGTGCAAACATTGTTTTGATAAATGATTTTTTAACCCTTTTGTACAAGTTGATCAATACTTATGAGATTATGTTTCAAACCAAGTACAAAATAAACATTAGGAATGGACCTCTTACCAAGATTTATTACCATATTGATTGCACCTTTACCCATAACTATCATTGTATCATTATTACTTAATTTTACTTTTGATTTGATTAAACTATCCAAGATTTCAAACAATTCTCTATTTCTAGTCATGTGATTGCTACACCTTCCATCTAGAAGCCAAGAATCACTTGAATTTTCTTGAGCTACATGGCATGTAGTCCCTAAACTACTTTTAAAAAATGCATTTTGTTTTCTTGTATTTTCTTGTTTCTTTTGACATTCTTATACAATGTGTGCAAACTTCATGCAATAGTAGCATTGAATATTAACAACATTCATTACTTGGGTTGAGAATTGATCTATAGACTCAAAATATTTCAATGTCATCTATAGATAATTGTGATAGATCTTTAGATTCTTCAATTGCAACCACAATAGTATCAAACTTGTTAGAAAAAAATTAAGAATCTTTTCTACAAATTTTTAATTTGTTAATTCAGCATCATTTTCTTTAATTTGATTAAGAACATTCATCTCTCAGGCTGATAATTGGTCTATAGACTTTGAATCTATCATTCAAATATTTTCAAAATCCCTCCTAAGTGATTGCAACTTGTCTACTTTTACCTTGGTTGTACGTTCTTTTTTATATATTGAACAAAACAATTAAATTACAAGAATGCAGCTACAAAAGCACAACCAAGGTAATTGCATATCAAGGTACAACCAAAGATATTGGATCACCTTCATTGAACCTTTATATACAGTTTTAAGTATTTCTCTCTTTTAGATGAATTTACACCTTTAATTCTAAAAAGACTATTTCATCCATATCTTGTTGAATAAGTTGCAAAGCTCCTCCATCCTTTCTCCTATTATCCTCGAGTTCATCCTTTTGATTTCTGTTTAACAATTACTGATCTTGTGGTTTACAAACCTTTTCTAGTATATCCAATAAATCTTGAGAATGAAATAATGTTTTCATTTTTATTTCGCAATTACCAAAATTCTTACCTATAAAAAATGAAATTTGGAGCTACAAATAACCACTCCCTGACGCTAGAATTCAATGCGATCTGATAGTGCGATCCAAATTCAAAAAAAGTAATGTTTTGACAGTTTCGCGTGCCTTCAACTATGATCTCTATGATTTCATCTATACTTGGGGTGACTAGCTTGTCTTGTGTGGTGATCTCTCTATTTTAGACTAGAAACCTTTTCTAAACATTATGACTTCAATGAATTCTTGGTAGAGATAGCAGTGATCTTTCATGGTTGGCATCTTAAACAACCTCCTTAAATTTTTATTCAAGCCTGTCGGTGTCGACTTCCTTCTTTCTTACCTTAGTTCTCGTGAACTTCTTTAATTTTCTGCACTCCCTTTCTGGGCAATGGTGGCTCCTTTTGCTTGATCTACTAGCTTCTGTCTTATCTTTTTCCTAAAAGAACTGTGATATCCTTTTGATTGATAGTCCTTTTAAACCTCCTGCCAGCGTTCTCTTCATTGATTGGTGATTCAATGGCCCTTCTACATAGGTGACTCAAAATCTTGAACCAAATTCTTCCTTGCTTGGTGATTAATGTTAGAGATAATTAATATTGTCTAAAATAAAATAATATTTCTAGAATCTTCCTGTAGCTAGTTTTTTGAAATAAAAAACAATTAAAAAAGAAAGTTGTTGTAAAAGAAGTTTCCAGATTTTAGAATCTTCTAGAAAGCAAGAAGCTTCCAGACTTTAAATATGTAATAGCTATATATGTGTGATTGAGGACAGCTGTTGTACACAGTTTTTGAATTGAATATATTTTTAATTTCAACTCTATTTTGCCCTGTTTTTCCCTATTTTATTACTGCCGGTATGTTCTTTATTATTTGGGTCTTTTTTCTAACATGGTATTAGAGCCAGCTTCAACTAGAGGTTCAGCTAGAGATTCAACCATGTTCAATTAAAGATTCAGCTAGAGGTTCAGCTAGAGATTCAACCATGTTCAGCTAGAGATTCATTTAGAGGTTCAGCTAGAGATATATTGCTAGAGTGATTTGTTTGTAGGGTAGATATATTGCTGGAAGTGGCTTGTTTGTAGGGCTTATATATTGTTAAAGTGATATTTGGTTGCAGGGTTGTTATATTGTTGGAGTATTACTAGATTGATATTTGTTTGAAGGCTGATTTTTGCTAACATGGGCTCTACAAATGAAGTTTTGCCTATATTTCATGGAAGTGGTTTTGCAGATTGGAAGATTGCAGTCATGAATGCTTTGAGAGAAAAAGCTAGATGGAGTTATGAAAATGCAAGTTGGAACAATCTAGAGGTATTATTGGTAGTGACGATGTAGTGACGATGAAGAAGATGATCTAATCTCATATGAGCAAGCTAGAGGGAAGCAAGAACGGGAGAAAGACTTGAAAGAGGAATATGATAGAAGAATGCTTGGTATGCTAGAGGTGAACATTAAGGGGGATATTAGTGTAATGTTCCCCTCTTTGAATTTTCTCTGTATTATTCTAGCCAATCTTAAGGGGGGATGTTAAGGATTAAGATTGTTTAGAAAATGGTAAAATATTTCTAGAGTCTTCCATAAGTTAGAACATTCTTGGAGTTGTTCTAGAAAAATTATGAGCAACATCCTAATCTTGTTTACAGATTAAAGAAGTTGCTTTATGGGCTTAAACAAGCACCAAGAGCATGGAATGAGAAGATTGAGAGGTATTTTCAGCTTCATAGGTTCAAAAATGCAAATCAGATCCAAATCTTTATGTGAAGAGAGTGCACAATGAAATTATTCTTGTTGCAGTTTATGTGGATGATTTACTCATAGCTAGACCAAATATTGGGTTAATTAATGATTTGAAATCAGATCTTAAAGGGGCATTTCATATGAGTGATTTGGGTGAATTAAATTATTTTCTTGGCTTGCAAATTAGTAGGCTTCATGATGGGTTGTTTATTTCTCAATCAAAATATACTTTGGATCTTTTAGAAAAATTTAAAATGCTTGAATGTAAGGCAGCCCCTACTCCTTTTCAATCTAGAATTAAGCTTACTAAAGAATGTATTTCCAAGAAGGTGGATGCTACTTTATATAGATAGCTTGTTGATAGCTTGGTTTATCTAACACATTCTAGACCAGACATTTGTTTTGCAGACAATCTGGTATCTAGATTTATGCAAGAACCAAAAGAAACTCATTGGGTGGCTACCAAAAGGATTTTGTGATACATTCGTGGAACCATTTACTATGGCATACATTATAGTTACAAGTCCTTAGTTTCTTTGATTGGCTTTATAGATTCAGACTGGGGAGGTGATATAGATGATAGGAAATCTACTGGTGGTTATATTTTTCAGCTTGGGTCAGGTCCAATTACATGGAGCAGCAAAAAAAAAACTACTACATCATTGTCCTCATGTGAAGCAAAATATAGAGCAACAAAAGAAGCTAGAAAGGAAGCAGTTTAGATTCGCAACATTTTATGTGAGCTTGGTTTTGCACAGAGTTCAGCTACTCCTTTGTATTGTGATAATCAAAGTGCTATCCAAGTTGCAAATAATCCTATTTTTCATGCTAAAACAAAACACATTGAGATTGATGTCCACTATATTTGGGATCTTGTTCAAGCAAGTTTTGTTAATCTCCAATTTTGTCCAAGTGAAGACCAAGCAACAGACATATTTACTAAGAGTATGCTTGAGGCCAAATTTCTAAAACTACGGGGCATGCTAAGCGTGATTGAGGTGAACATTAAGGGGGGATAGTAGTATAATGTCCCCCTCTCTTTTTATTTTTCTAGCCAATCTTAAGGGGGGATGTTAGAGATAATTAAGATTGTCTAAAATAAAATAATATTTCTAGAATCTTCCTGTAGTTGGTTTTTTGAAATAAAGAACATTTAAAAAAGAAAGTTGTTGTAAAAGAAGTTTCCAGATTTTAGAATCTTCTAGAAAGCAAGAAGCTTCCAGACTTTGAAGATGTAATAGCTATATATGTGTGATTGAGGACAGTTGCGGTACACAGTTTTTTGAATTGAATATATTTTTACTTTCAACTCTGTTTTGCCCTGTTTCGCCCTGTTTTATTACTGTTGGTATGCTCTTTATTATTTGGGACTGTTTTTACAATTGGGAACTCAAATTTCACTTACATAGATTCTTTAATATATCTGCGGCTAGTTGAAACTTGCTAGCCTCGAATCAAACAATCCTTCTGTGTTAATGCTTAATTGTTAATCTAAATGAAAACATAAAACACTAAATGAAACATTAATCTAAAGAAATTGAAAACAAATTAACAAACAAAATCTTCAGAACCGTCCCATTTTCCTCTATCTACAGTGATTCTTTTGAAGCTTTTGCTGTCAGATTGTGTAAGCTAGGCTTCCTTCAAATGGCAACTTGTAGAATGAGAATGCAAATGAGAATGCTTTACTATTCTATATGCTGGTGGAGATGAGATTGATGATACGGATATGGACAGGGGCTGTGAATTATGCACAGGGGCTGTGAATGGGAGATATCATGATTCTATTGCTACTATGCTATGATTCTATGCTATTGCTATGAAAATACTCTATGAATGCTATGGATGCTATGCAATTTGCCTATAGTTTACTTGCTTAAAATTCTATATGATTTGGAGCTCCCGGCAGCTGTATTTATAGATTTTTGCAGGCTTCATCCCGGCTGGCAAGAATCTACGGCTGTGAATTGTCTGGTATGTTTGAATGGTGAGAGATTGAGAAGTTGAGAAGAAAAGGGAGGAGGTTGAGAGGTTGGAGAGAAGAATGGAAGCTTGTCTTCAACCCACGGGAACAAGCCTGCACAGGAACAGAGAAATTTAATTTTCTGTTTTGGCAGTTTGTTTCCCGGGAGTTGAAGATAAATCCCAAATTAAATAAATATTTAAATTTATTTAATTTCCTTTATTGCTTTTTGATATTTGATTTTTTTTTTGAAAACTATAGAAGAATTAATTAAATATTTTGGTAATATTTAATCATGATGACTTTAGAAGATTTTTGAAATATTTAGAAGAATTTAATTAAATATTTTTGGAAATATTTAATTATGAATAGATTTTTGAATTGATTTAGAGGAATTTTGAAATGATTTAAAAATGAATATTAGATTAGAGGAAATAATCAAATATTTTGGAATATTTAATTACAAATGATATTTAGAAGAATTATAATATTTTAATCTTTATTTGAATAAAATATTCAAACTAAGATTATATGATAATTAATATAAATAAATTGTAACATTTATTTAATTAATTAAGAAATGAATATGAAAAGGTGATCATGAACAATATAAATAAATTATTTAAATTTATTTATACGTAGATAGAATCAAAAGATTTTAATTAAATATTAAAAATATTTAATTAATTACCAGACAATGTGATATGACCATTTTTAAGTGTATACACCTTCTATTCAAATTCTTCACTCAGTTGTCAACTTCTATGATGTCTTTTGCTTTAAAAGAACAATCTCTACTCCAATTTTTATTGCCTGCACTTGCCACAATCAGATTTCCTTGGCATATGCGATCTTGTTTGGATGTTGGTGTCAAAATTTCGTTTAAACATTGGCAATTTGTTCAAAGAATGGCCTTTTCTAATGTATTTCCTCTCAGAGTTGCAAACTATATGTAATCAACACAGACAATCAACTTGTTTTGGTACCACTTGTAGGTGCACAGAGGCGAGATAAATGGAAAAGGCAAATAACTCGATGTGTTGTCACGCAATAAAAATATTTGTACTTTATTGTTTGCTTACAAAACTGATCATAGATGTATCTATTTGAAGAAGTCTCTAGGAATTAGAAAGATAATTTTACATCTTCGATCGATTAATTTAAAGATTTAATATTTTTGGCTTTTATCCTTATTTCTAGTTGTATTTAAGAATTATGTCTACATTTATTTTATATTGGTGGTCATAACATTAAGTGGGAGAAATTACATATGCTAAACAGAATGAATATATGCTATTTTATAATAATATTATTCAGAGCTAACTTTGTAATGATACACTTTTTTTTTTTTATTCAAGAGGTAAAGAATACAATTATTCAACAATACCACCCCAATGGGGTTTGAACCTTGGTGGCAAGAACAACAATGCCACCTATAAACCATCACACCATGCTAGTACCGGCTATAAATGATACACTTATAGTAGATAATTATAATATTTTATTTGAGACAAAAAAATATTTATTAGACTTCTTCATGAATGTAGTTATGTTTATATTTAATATAACATCATAAATTGTGATGCCTTCAAACATGATTCTACTTTGATCAACATTTGATTTTTTTTTTTTTTTTTACAACATTTAATTATTTTTTATTTACATGTGAACTATGTACAGCAGATATCTCTGCCTTCGAATGGCCATTAGCTCCACCATGTTTTACCATCAACAAACCCCAACGAAGGAGTGTTCACACACAACAAAATTGTTAGTCGATTTTGTTTTTTAAGCCTCCGCTCACACCAACTTCTCCACTGGCATCTCACGACAAACAGTTGATTCCAATGCACTAGAATTTCTTTGGTTTCCATTCATGAATACTGTTGAAAGCATGTGTATGTAAAAAAATTCCATGCAAGATGACAACGATAAACTTTTGGAAATTAATCTCAACTGATCTCATTTATTCCATCGTAGACTTTTAATTTTCCTTCTCTCTAGCATATCTCCCAAAATCTCCTCACATGTGTGAAATTTATTTTTTCCAACTAAGTGCATTCAAACAAAAATATTAAATCTCAAGTACAGATAAAAATTTTGAATGAGAAGAATATAATTGCATGTCTCTTCAGTTGGATTTTTCACCGTGACATACTTAAATGCTTTTTATTTTCCCTCCTTGTGGGCTTATACTTAGGTTCTACATAGTTATTTTTGTTGATTTGATGAATGTAATGAAAAGAGTGAACTTTGCTGTAGCAACAGTCAGAAGAAACAGCCAGAATTTGCTGTACAACAGCTTAGACAGTCATTAAAATAGAGGAGCATATTTTGGTATTTTCTGAGTATAAAAATGAGCAGCAGCTCTGTGTATTGGTTTAATATGTTATGTGATCTATGAATGTAATGAAGTTGTCATTATTTTAAAATATAACATTTGCAGCTCGTCTGTGTTCTATCTCTATTTGTATCTCTCTTTTTACTTTCTGTTCTGTTCTGTTTTATTTTTCTGCTCCTCTGCCACTTCCTTCATAAACCATGAAGACTGAAACGATGACAGTGGCAAATTTGGAACATTTGGCTGCACAGACTTCCATTCAAATAGACTTCCATTCAAGTAATTCATCACACATGTATGAATGGAATGCGAATTAGGTGGCATTGTACATGTATATAACATAGCCATTTCTTTTTCGTGGTGGTCTTTATCGGCACTTAACATCTGTGATTTTTCATTCAAGTTTACTTGTTGATTGACCCGCCGTCATATTGATCTGCAATTGACAATGGCGTTCCATAATACAAGAAACTAGAACGGATATTACCAACCTTAATTTTGCCTAGGTTATTAGTACGTGCCATTAGCAGTTTCATATTCCTGTTTTTAGAGCGTTCACGTAATCCGAGATAATTAATAACAAAGTATTAGCACTGATAAAAATTACGTAGGTACTCATAATAATTGGAACACCCTAACTTTGCGATTCTCAAAATTTTATGTGAAAATTCAACTCATTCCCAATTTTGTACAATAGTTTATTTGGCAACTCACGTGCTTCTATATTTTCTTTTATGGCCACGTCATCAAATATGATGCCACATCAACATGCTTTTTATTAGGTATCCAAAAAGGCCCCAAAAAAAGTGAGACTGATAGTGGTGCACTAAGTCATGTTTGATTGGTGCGCTAATGTGGCATCACATGATTTGTCAATTTGTGTACTTTATGGATAAAAAATATTTTGCAATTGGATATTAAGATGCTCCACTTTGGGGCCCACTAAGGACTACTTCTATCCCCACTATTGGACCCTGCTCCACTATGGGCTCCTCTCCCCTATGTCCAATTTTATTATTTGTTATTTTCAAAATTAAAAATGATATATTTTTTTAATTAATGTCAGAATTGCCTGTAGTTTTGAGTGAAATTTATTGATCTATATTTAATGAATTTTGATATGTATGAATTTAGTTCTTATGTAAATGAATGAATTTTTGAGTTAAAATCATTAACTCATATTTATAAATAGCAGTTTGCAAGAACTCGTCTCTCATGAGAATGAATGGTCCGCTAAGCACTTATTGTATCTAGATGATGCTTATATAAGTGTGGCATCAAAACTTCTCAAGAGGTCAACCATACTAGTAGTAGTACAACTCAAACACATTCAACCATGAACTATCTCCGAAATTCAAACCTACTTAATTTGCTACCATGTTGATAAAATTTTAAAAAATATTGCACCTCGTAAATCATTCATCATAAAACAAAATTAACTTTTCAATAAGAAATGTTTTTCTACAATTTATCATGTTATGATTTAATATCTACCATAATCGATTTAACCACCATGCATCTAATACGAACTGCTATGAAAAAATATCTTCTATTTATCAAAAATGACATTGCCGTATAAAACAAAATGAAATGACCTCACCACTTTCATTAGCCCGATAATTTCACATTCAGCGGAGTATTATAAACCTGTCAAAACTCTGAAAGCGGTGGGGAAATAATACTTTTAGCGGGCTCTTTTTTCTGTCCTTCCTATTTTGGTCAAAGTACGCACCAAGTTCCTCTCCACCGACAAAATGCTACATTCACGTGATAAACCTCGTTTCTTTGTTTCGACGTGGTTTGCGTGATTTTGGACGTAGCTTTCAGTTTTTCATTGGAATGTGGATTTCAAACTGGTTATCTACCCTCATAGACCGAACAAATGCACGATGTCCTCTTATATCAAATTTTGAGTAAACTAGCACTTGCACCCGGGGGGTTCAAGGAAAACGCTGATAGGATTGGGAAGGTGTGGAAGTTAAAAAATTAACGTTACATAGTCAAAATATATTTAAATACAAATGTATATTATATTATGTTACAACAATACTTTGTGAATACAAACATGTAAGTCCTTTCACAAATATAAATATATGATATATTTTAAAGAACATACTCTTTCTCACTATATTAGTGACTATCTTAATGAGGTGGTCTTCAAAATGCATTTCAAAATCTCAACCCTTTTTACTCTTATTACAAAAACTTTAATTGAAGAAAGAAAAAAGATTATCGCCTAAATACACAGAGAATGATATCACCAATCTATCTATGCAGCTTATTTCTACCTTTTATGTGCTGTAAGATTGATATCCAGAAGCACTTGAGTATTGCTCTAAGCCACTAGTACAAGCAAATCTCTCAATATCTTCTAAGTCTGCAATAAGTGGAAGGAGGCGATATGGAATATGAGGCAGAGGAAGAGCACTCTCCATAATTTTCAATGCTTGCTCTATGCTCGGTCTGCAATGCAACTGTGGATGAGCACATAGCAAAGCAATCATGACATACCTTTCCATTGCTTCTAGTGTACCTGGATCCTCCATGTCCTGTTCAATTACTTCCAAACTGCTCCCCTTTCTCACAAGTGACCAAGCCCAATCAGTGATATGCAGTGGCTGTGACTGGGCATTTGAAAGGAGAGCCTTTCTACCACTCAGAAGCATTGCTGTTTGTTGTTTCTATTTTTCCATCCATTTTCACCATCTTCATTCATATCATTATCCCTGCGTTCTATTCTAATAAGATCTGCAACTTCCATGTTCATCCCTAATAATCCACACCCCTTCAAATCTATATATGCTGTCACTATTTCATTATAGAAGCTTCTTGTTTCATCCTGCAACATCATAATGCTTGGCTCAAGTGACCCTTCTTTAACATCAAGTAATGCCCTTTCATCCTCAATATATGCATGGTAATGTAAATTTCACAAAGAAACAAGAACATCCTAAGCAAACATGGTTCCAATCCCACATTAACATCACTCTTCTCCATCTCGAGAACAGTTCCAACAATGGCATGTGTATTTTTTCTACACTCATCAAGTGGCTTTAAACTACTATCAACTGAATTCGCACAGGTCTCCTTCACAGGGATTGCAGCTTGTTGTTCATAACTAACATTTTTTTTTTGTCGAGCACATCACAAATATGATGTGTACTCTCTTTGTAACCTTCTTGGGATGCATCCATTTTAATTGAGCTGCTATCATTGGACTTAGGTTCATTTATAAATGTGCAGATTGTCTCTAGAATGTCTTTGGGTCACATTTTGATCTTCTAGTTTTATTGATGATTTTGGAAAATCACAAGGCAAATGCCATTTTGACTGATCAATTGGACATTGATCTCTTTCAAAGTTCAGACGCTCATGTTCCTCATCAATAATCTCTTGACCCCCAATTCCTCCTCCAGAATGAAGATCTCCATTACAGCATAAAAAGACACTTTCCTAAACACTTGATCCATGCTCATCTAATCCTCTATTCTCTACTACAGAGTCACTGTCACAAATGACAACTTTTCTCTCTCTATCAATCCTACTTTTTGTGCCATTCCTACCACTACCAAATATAAGATATTTCACTTGCTTTAACTGCCTATTGTCCCAAATTTTTCCAGGTTGAGACAAGAGCATGGCCACTATATAATGTCCTTCAGGTGGATCAGTCAAGAACTATTCTACGATCTTTGATGGACTACAACTAGGGAATGTGGCCATGCTCTTGTCATCACGTTTTATTTTGTCTGGCAAAAGTGAATCAAGATTTGTAACCTGACCTACAACAGGACTAAGGAAATTTGGCACATCACAATCAGACACGGGCATGACAAAGTCTTTCACTTTCACACAAGATGTGTTAAAAGTTTTGTTTTCTTCTCCTGTGTCTTTGGGGGAAGCCCTGTAGTTGAACAACAAACATACAATAAAAAATAATGACTAATATATGAGTAAGGATTGAAATGTTTATCATAGTAATATTTATAATTTTATAGATGGAATTTCAGAAATGACCTTCCTCGCAACTATCCATATTTGACCTATCATGCTAATGTGCTAGCTGCAAAATTGACCTGTACGCATTACCTTCTGAAGAAATTTAACTCCTTCTGGGAAGAAACGCATGAAGAGGTGAAGACAGCTGGTGGAGGGGGGAAATCAAGTTCAGAGAATGTCTGTGCCACATGTGCTGATTTAATTGGCTTAATAGGTGAAAGATTAGACAAGTAAGTGAAGAATGGTGAGCCCTGCAAAATAGAAGCAAATTTGTTTAGTATCTCTAGCAAACGCTAGTAAAAAAAAGAGCCAAAAAAAAATTTAAGTGCTAGAGACAGGAAATATTTGTTACGTGCTGGTTCTCTTCAATAACAATCAATACAAATGGCAACAACAAACTGCCAAATAATCTTTGCTAAGAAGATGGCAAAAATTATGAAATTAAAGAGAAAAAAAGTAGAGCATCACATAAACCATGCTTCTGTTCTTTAAAATTCCACAACATACCTTCCAAATGATGGCATCTAATGACACCAAATTCCAAAGCACCATGTGAAATATGAGATTTAAGGATCACTCAACTTCCATAGAGTAGGAAATCAAAAGAAAAAGGAGTCAGCATAAGTTTATTTGCCAAAGACTGATTATTTGTTCATTTTGGATAAAGCCATGCCACTTTTACTGACCCCAAGAACAAAAAGACAAAATGGCATACTATTCTTTGCCAAACAAAAACCATTAACCATTCGTTCAGTTTCCACAAATTATACAACTTTAATAATCCTGAGACTTTTAACTAATGTGGATACTCGGGATCATGATCTTTACTCGATGAAGAAAAACCGTACTATATAGCATCACTAGACCCCAAGGACATGAGCTCCATTTATTTTCTGGTCATGAATTCCATCTCTGTAGTAAAAAAATAGAATAATTCAATAAACTCAAATGACATTGGATTATAACCACAAATGTTGAAGTCTCAAACACACCAAAATCTTGAAGAAACAAAGACTTCAGAGACCAGAGCTGAAGGGCAATTCTGTCCCAACAAAAATGAGATGTAAATTACACAATGATTGTAAGATTTTAGATGTAAGGTAAATTTGTAGGGACTGCAAATTATAGCTAGAAAATCGCCTTGCAAGAATAAGAGGATGAACCATACAACATTTACAAATCCAGTCTCTTAAGTGGCAACAATGCACAAGGCCAAACACCAAGAACTCGCTTATCCTATTCAAATCAACCTCAATCCCACCATCTACCGAATTGAAGGCCCTGTGTGGCAATAGAGCATGGGGTTGAAATATTAGATGTTTTTTGAGTATCTAGAATGTTGGGAAATACAGAAGTCAGAACCCAGCTAATTGATAATTTACATTCAGTTGTTAAATAAAAAATGTTTAAAGATAAATCAAATAGCTTATCAAATTATACCTAAGTTGCCAGTTCTGATCCTGGTTTGGGTTTGGGTGTTTGCTTTGTTATATGTTCCACATAACGCAATATGTTCCATAAATTTGAATGCCATGATAAATGTAAATATTATAAAATGTTCTTTGTTCAAGCTTTGAGTTAAAAATAATGATGTCCAATTTGGCAAGAAGGTTTTAAAACTTATATGGGTCTTCAAAAATATTATCACAATTGACATTAAATGTATAAAGATTTGAATAATCACAAATAGTGCTGTTGTTCCTTGCACTAAAGGTGTGCTTGCTATCTATCTCTTGCAATGCATTGTTTGGGGAAGTGGAAGAATCTAAGTCATTATGTATTATATCTCACAACTTTAGATACCTTTCTTTGTAGACATGTTTATTCTAAATGAGATGCAAGTTGGAATGCAAATATGCTAAGTTCTCTATCTATGTTGAGTGGAATTGGCTCCACTTTATCAAGTAGATGGAGGAATATATGCTCTAATTAGAGCAGATGAAGGGAGCATGCCCACCAATTCCACTTAGATGTTATTACTAAGATACCAGTTAAACCTTTGGTGTCTGTGGATCATATATGAATATAGGCTGATTATTCCAGCAACACTTCTTTTTTAGTTGGGTCTTAAAAATGCTGCAACTTTATGTTCTTCTCTTCAAAAGTTAATAGTTCTATCAGCAGTCACAAACCTGAATGTATTATTGTAGGAATGGTCTGATTTTCCCGTAGCATTGTATGGCTTCCACAACATGGAATGCACTAAGCAAAGATAATTGCCTAACCATCAAAATGTAGTTTTAGACTTAAATAATAGCCCCCTTAAACAGTACCCTGTTGTGTAACTCACGGTCAAGAAACTGTTGGTATCCCTTGCAAAAACCAGTTGCCAAAGTCCTTAGGGTTACTATATGTGACCAATAGGGATGGAATGAAGTCCATAATGATTTTAACACCTAAGAATAATGCCAAAAAACCACGCAGCCAAGGAACTTAGCCTATTCTTTCTAGGTGCCATGGTTTGACTGTATGGCACAATGTGGAGTATGCGAAGTTTAATACTTTACTGAGGGTACCTTTGAATTTTTTTAAAAACACACAGTCAAGGACTCTCATTTAAATAATGCGCTGCAAGATCCAGAGTAGAACAGGGATTCTAATCTTTGAAGGTTGTTGTGGTCTGTAAGTGCAGAAAGGTGACTAAGTTTTATTACTTTGTGCATGAAGTTCAAGTTCGTTGGATTTTATTAGGCGGTGCACTTGCAACTACCGTCGTGGACATGTATGAAAAATGTGAAACCCTAGAAAAAGCACGGGAAATGAAGGAAGGGCACTTATCAGAGAAGGGATAAAAAATTACAATGAAGAATAGACACGAATCTTACCTGGTAAAAGAAGAAGCAGTGCCGGTGCAGAAATTAGGAACCTTGCAGATTTTCAACGCCTAAGGTCGATGATGCCTTGATCCCTTAACAAGCAGGGTCATTTAAGGAAATGCGAGGTGGTGATCTTAGGGCGGTCATCATTAATTAGAATATCCTCTGGCATTAAAGTTTTTCAATGCCATGCAATTTCTATACCCTGGGTTTGATAGCTGCCCAAGGGATATTTTTGATCTACTTTTTGCAGTGAGCCAAAGAATGTTTGACTGATTTGAAAACTGTTTAATGGTAGCTACGAAGGGTATTCCGGTAGCGTGAGACATGTTTGCAGGCCGCTTGTGCACTGGCAATCCTAGAGGTAGAGCCTATCGGCTAATTAATTTAATTAATACACATTTAATTAATTTAGATTTAATTGATTAAATGTGTATGAAGAAATTATATTGATAACATGATAAATCTAGTTATTATCGTAGAAAAACTTAGTGTTTATGATTTGATGAATATGATTGAAATATATAATTTTACAAATAAATATTGTTCAATCTCAAGTTTTTTTTTCAAAGCCAAGACATGTGGATCTGATTTGAAGCTTTGACATGTTTTACTCAATAAGTTGGTTTTATTTCATATTTTTATTAAGTTCAACATTATACTTAAACTATGCATACATATCGTACTCCACATACTCTAAATTAATTCAATTCTCACATTTTAATAAAATGAGACTATGTATAGAATATGATGGACACACCAATGATTGCAAATTGACTAGATGAAAGCCATCATTTATATTTTCCTACCTAAAATAAAATTTTATTACTAGATTTCAATAGGCTCACCACCACAAGCCATGACCAAGGCACCAAAGTAGTGTCTGTTTTAGCACTAAACCTATGTCTACCTTGGTAGATAATGGACCTTGCGGCAACCAAATACCGAATCCCACCTAGAAAAAGGACAAATGGATCAACAACTGGTTTACTATTTGAACGATAATATATATTATGTTGTTTTTACATTTTCAAGTTTCCAATGAAATATGTGTATTATACTACTATAAGTTTGCAAACAAAAAGAAATTATAACTATTATATTAAGTTCCTCTTTTCTACAGTGGATTTTGGATTGTATGTTACAAACGTTTCTATTAAATTGATACTTTTTTAAAAAAAATTAATCATGCATCAAAAATTTTATGCTAAATAATGTTTTGTATTTATTTTTTATTAGCACTTTTATGCATTATAACTATGCAAATTTTATGTCTCATGTTGTAAGTTTTCAATTTCAATACTCAATGGAGGTGTTTAGCTACGTAGCATGTATTTTTTTTTAATATTGTGTTCCTAAATAGTGTTTTCTCTTCTCTTTTCTTTTTTTGATTTGGATAGTAAATTGGTAAAAAAAACTTTTTCATGATAGATTACAAGTTTCATATTAAAAATCTTTATGCAAGTATATCTTATTACATTTTTATGAATTATTATAGAAAGGAAATATCATCTCCTATTCATTTAATATTATTTCCATGATTTTTAATTGATTATTATTAATTGTAATCATTAACATACCAAAAATAATATTTGTTTTTGTAAAAAATGTATTTATCTATTATAAAGTTAAGGAGCAAAATTTTTGATAAAAATATTTTAGAATTATATTAATGGTATTAATTGGAATTCTTGTTTAGTCAAATATTTCACGTTATTGGAAAGTTCACATAGCCTAAGAAAATTAATAATAAATTTTGTACAATACTAATTTTTTTAGAGTTTAATGTATGATTTTTAGTAGCAAGTGGTAACACCAAAAGAATTGAAATCTATATTTAAATCTTTATTTGTAGCTTCTCATTATGTCATTATATAAACACATTAAAACCACAAACTATATAATTTTTTCATCTCTTTTTTTCCATTAGGATAAACCTTGGTTTCTAATCTAGTAAAGCATTATATTTTCCACTACATACTATTTGGTTTCAAATTATCAATGCCCAACAAAGCTAATATTGCTACCATTGATATAATTTTTAAATATACACTATATTCTAGATTACCTAAGCTCATTTCCCCTTAAATTCCTATAAAATACACCTAGCTATACCTAGCACAAAATTATCTTCTTGGGCCATTAAGAAAAATTCCATTCCAAACCAAGATTGGATAAAAAATAAATTAGTGGACCCACCTATACTTTCAATTAATATTTGAAAGGAACATAAATGAAAGAATGTGACCAATCTTCTCGAGAACCAAAATCAAAGTGATCTTGAGATGTTAATAGTTTATCAATTCTAGAACAACATTAATCATAAAATAAAATTGAGATAAGGGGTTGAGAATTAGGAAGACTTCCAAAAGTATTCATATATTATGAGTTTAATTAATAAAAATAGCATGTTCCTAATATATGATATTGATGTAAATAAGTATCATCACAAGAAAATTCAACAAACATACATCAAGATTTCAAACATATCATCAATAAATAAAAAATAGACTTTGGAGTAGATGACTCTTTAAGATTTGATATAGATCTAGAAAAATAAAAGAGAAGATCTATTGGTCTATGAGATGATGTTATTTCATCATATGAAGAAATACTTGTTCTTTTATGCATAAAATTTATTTGAATTGATAGAAGATTCAATGTGTTCTAAGATTGTTATAATGGTACATCATTGTATGAAAAAGAACCCAATGAATTATAAATATATGATGTATGATTAGAGAAAAGATCATATTTAATTTAATCTAAGTATAAAATCATAAATTGCCACCTTTGATAATTTCACACTAGACATAGCTACCCCCTATGTGTTTAGACCTAACTGTGCTAATAATTTTCCCATTTTATGATTATTTTTTAAAATCAAAAGAAAATTAGGAATTATAATAATTATTTTTTTAGCAACACTAAAAGTCCCAAAATAGGATTGTTCTAAGTTGCCACTATCCTTGAATAGCCTATTTTGGCTCAATTTTAAGTATTTCAATAGCGCCAAGTTTACATTTACAAATTTAAATTTATTTGTCAAATTTTTATAATTAATTTTATAATAAAATGAATAAATTCATATAAATACAAGTCCATTTCATCATTTCAAACTAGAAACAAGAAACAAGAAAGAAACAAATTTAAATTTAAATTGCACATCTTAAAAACTAGTCAAAAGTTGAATAAGAAACATTATTACAATAATTTAATCAGTCAAAATCCATGTTAGCAATGCATCAAGTTTATTAGTAAGATTGTTCATGTCTTTGTGTTTTTTTGTTTTGTGAGTACTAATAGTTGCAAGGCCTTCAATTAAGCATCCAATTCTCATTTTATGAGATGAGTACCATGAGTTCAATCCATCAAGGAAAGAAGATCTAATTGTTAAGTTGTAAAACATGTTTTTTATGACTTGTTTTTATTCATTTTCCTCTACTTGATCATGGATAAGAAATATTTTCATCATCACAACCATTGTAGAGGTGGAAACACCAAAATCAGGTTTGACTTGGACAAGCCCCTATATGGAACAACCCTTTTTCCCTTCGTTTGTTTGTAGGTGGAAAATCTAAAGTAAAATTTGAAAAATATTGAGGACCTAATTGCAAGATCAAGCATTCAAGCCTCCTACTTCAAAACATTAGGGAAAAAATAATTATCCTTCAATAAAAAAATTTCTAAAGCTGTGTCAAGGATAGAACCTACAAGTTGTAAACTACTAAAACTTATTCCTATATTATAGAAAGAAGTATTCTTTGATCTAGGGTGCCACCCCTAAAAAATAACTTTTAACCATAATTTGCATGGCAAACTGATCCATCTTTACAATTGGATTTTCTATCATCAATTTATGTAATGTAGTTTTGTACTTTTTTGAAATCATATCAATTTAATGTAGATTCATTATTGACCTAGTTTACATTTACATAGTCAAATCAACCCAATTACTAATTAATCAAATCAACAAACGCCCACTCAAAAGAGGGACCAAAAGCATATCTACTATTCTAGCTCTTCCATTTAGGATAGTAGCCAAGTGGTCTTATGTAATCAAATTTTGACTCATCTTTAATATAATGTTAGGAAAGGTGTGATTTAAAACCTATATGCCTTTTCCCACATAGAATTTTTGTGAACTTGATACTTTTTATATTTACAAAACCTTTTGAAATAATAAATCTTTCATTGTGAAATTTGAATGTCGTGGGTATGTGTGGGATCATGATGGGCCAAAAAGTAGCAATATGATGGGTATGTGTAGGTTATGTGGCTAACAACTTTTTTTTTACACAAAATTGATGAAACAAAAAGGGTTTCTAAAGGAGATTCTCAACTTTACACCAATATAAATTATTCTTTACTTTGAATTTAATAAATAGTTATTATTCATTTTCTATTTGAAATATGACTAAATTCCTGATTGATAATTTGATTGAAAAACATTAATAGCTTTCAAACAGTATCACAATTTTTGAATCCAAAACATGTGTCACATTCTATGCTTCACATACTATAGGATTAAAAAAAATATTGAATTTCATAAAATTTTGACCTAGTTAAGATGGTTAGACATACTATAATTTTTTATATTTTATTAAAGTTGTAATAAAAAATTCACATTTAATTATTTACTTGGAAAAAAATTACAAAAAATATGCATCACATCGGGACATGAGTCCTCTACTTATATCTAAAATATTATAAAAAAATATTATCATTTTACTGTGGTTAGGGTGGTCAGACATACACCTACTTATTTTTTCCATGAAATTTAAGTACTACTCCATTGAAATTTCAAATTTTCACCAAATAGATTTTTTTTTAAATAAATAAACCTAGTAGTTTAGGAACTACATTCAATTTCTACATATTCTATTCTTACATATTTTTGAAATAATATAGATAACTTATTCAAATTTTTATGTCAATTTTCCTAACTCTGATTTTTCTGAATTTATTGCCACTTAAGGGCCTATTTTTCCATCATGATCCTGTGCATACCCTCATCCTAGGTTGTTCTCTTTTGTAAAAAGTGCATGCACATTTTAGTGAAAAGTATTGAAAAATAATAGATTTGCATAATATTTTTTTATTTCAAAATCTCAAAAAGTGTTATCTTTCAACATTTACATGATAAATGGAGAAATAAATTTGAGAAGAACTGGAATAATGGAAAAATTTCATGGGCCTAATCCTATGGCTACTAACTACTTTGAGAAGAACTGGAATAATGGAGAAATAATCCTCTTTGGGAGAAAGGTGAAACTGGATGAGAAAATCATAGGAGAGGTGACTAGAATGTCCACTAAGGGCATGAAATTTTATTGTGACAGAAGGTTTTTAGATGAGGCGGTAATCAAATTCCCTAAGAAAGAAAAGGAGAAAATGAAACTGGTCAAAGTTTCCAACAAATATTTTGAAATCGACACCATTAAGGCACTTTGGAGAAAGGTGCTTCATGTCATAATGGAGTATATTACCTTGGAATGGAGATTCACCAAAGTTTATGGTCATCATTTTGCTATCCTTAACCACTTCCGCCATAAGGTACAAATTTATTTGCCTCATTATTTGTTTTGTTCATTGAGCAATAGCCTTGAGGACCACAAGTAAAATCCTAGGAGATACCCTATTCTTCATCCTAGTCATATTAGGTTAATCTTTGAACATTTCCAAAGCCTATCGGCTTTATCTAAACCGATTCCCTCCACGACATCTAAGGAATATGATATAGACAGTGGTGGTTCAGAGAATTATTCTAAGCCTAAGCCAGAGAGAATTGTTGAATCCCATCTGTCCCCTGTCTTGTCTAGTAAGAAAACCTAGCTTTGTAAACCCCAGCTCACAAAAGCTAACCCTAAGATTTACCCTAGCTGTCTGGTTCCTTTAAGGAATCCTACTCTCAAGGGTTCCCCTGCCAATAAGTTGGTTTATTACTCTATGAACTCTCTGGAGGACAAAAATAAGAACCTTGAAGCTAGCAGAAACTCTGTCTCTACCCCTCCTGCCTCTTTCAGAGATGATGGTACCAGATTTCCTAGCTCCCCTAACCCAAATTATTTTAACCTCATTTTAGACTAGGATCATTCTAGAGATATCCTTTCCTCTACTAGAATTGGCATTGGTGATATTTTTAAGGTTATGAAATGGGCATCTCAAGAAATAAATGATCTTAATCTCAAAAATAGGGTTCTAAAAAGCAAGTTGGAGGAACTGGAATTGAAGCTGTCTGTTCTAAGCAATGAAGAAGGAAAAGAGAAAAAGAACAATACTAGAACAAGAGATTATGACATTGAGGACAAGTATAAGACTCTAAAAGCTGAAATTGTTAAAATAAAAAATAATATGAAAATTGTTGTGGAACAAAACCATAGAATGGCAAGGCATAATGCCATTATCATCAATGTAATGTCTGAAAAGTTGGAAAAGTCCCAACAGGGCTCGCTGGTTGTGGATCTGGAAGAGGACAAGGATAAAAGAAAGAATGAGGACCAATGAATATCGAAGAGGACCCGTGCCAACCTTAAAAGGAAAGTGCCTCCTAATACCCAGATGGTCTAGATCTTAAAGAAGGGAGTTCAAGAAATGAACGACATGGAAGTTGAGACAACATAAATTTTAAAGTCCCAAGTTTAGTCGTTGCTAGCATTTTTCCAGGTCTTTTTGGGTCTTTTTTTGTGGCCCTTGTTGGCCTTTTATTGGTGGTTGTGGCTTTGTCATTTTGTTGTCCTCTTTACAACCTCTATGTTTACAGGGTCTTTGACGATCTTTTCTTTTGTTTGTAAACTTTATGGTTTTGGGTCCCTGTAAAACCTGTGTTTTCCTCTTTCAAAAATATTTACAAGATAAATTCAGTTAGTTACAACATTTTAAATTCTAGAAATCACCATTTGGACATATTGCATTATTTTAACAACATAAAATATTATGCATGTGAGTGTTTCACAAATAAAAATTAGGTTTTTGTACATGTTTTCAACTCTAAATTCTTATCCTTAATTGTGCCATGGAATCTCATCATCTAAATTATATACTCCAACTTATCTTTTTAAAATATCTATTACCCCATATCCAAGAGAAACTACATTTTAATTGTTACACTTTTCTTTCTAACCTAATTAGGGAGCAATTAAAGTTGATCAAAAACTCATGACTTGGGGGAACCTTCTCTTCTCCTCATCCTATTGATAACAGATCCATGATTATTGTTCCGCGTACCTATAGCGGCTAAACTAAACTAGTGATTTGTGATTTAAAATTTTAGAATCAGATTTCATTTCTTTTTCCATCTCCTAAACTAGTTTTTTTCAATAAAGACCATTTAAGGAGTGATTATCTATTATTATTATCATCTAAAAATCTTTAAAATAAATCTTATTAAACATCAACTATGAATAATTTATTATTAATAGATTTATTTCAAAAATTAAAATAAGAAATACTTAATATTAAAATCTTATTAAATATCAATTATGAATAATTTATAATTAATAAATTTATTTAAAAACTAAAATTAAAAAATATTTAATTATTTTTAACAATATTAATTACTAATAAATTTATTTTAAAATTAAAATTAAAAATATATAATTATTTATAACAATATTAATTATTCATAATTTATTAATAATAATTATTAAAAATCTAAAATATCAAAAATTAAAAATAATACTCTAACTATAACCAAAGATTAATATTCTTATCATTGTTTTATAAGTGACAGGGCTAAGACATGCTATGAGATTTCCACAATCCATAATGCTTATTTCCACAATCAAAAACGAGAAACAGAAAAAATAAGGGCTAAGACATTTTATTTTATTTTATTTTTAATTTTATTTTATTGATCTAAGACATTTTGATCTACCGTTTATACTTTTTATAATATCCGGAACGGAAAGGCTTCGGTAAAAGTGAAACAAAAACGGAAAAGCCATATAGGTTTAAAGAAACGTAAACGTAAAAGTCACAAGTTTAAAGAGGCTGTGGGCCCAGCCACCTAAGGAGTGTACCCTTAGAGTGCGCTGGTTAATGGCGGTAGACATGGATTCGGAGCACTAAACTCTTTTTTCCGTCTCGCAGCAATTTGGTGCCCAAATACTCTTTAAATACTCTTTCTCCTCAAAGTGTCTTCTGTATTAAATCTCAGATGTGTTCGGTACGAAACCCCAAATTCATCACAAAATCAAAACTCATGAGATCAATTTTATTTTCTGTTCCGTCCACAACGGATAATTTGGTGGCACCTCGTAGAGTGTGTAAACAGTATTTAATGTATTTATGGTCTCAAATTTTCATAATTCATATTATAAATAGGAGGTATTCAAATTGTGATAATGCTATCACGATTCAATAGTGTAGTTTTACGAGTCACATTTATTGACCCATGTTTCATGAGTAGTTGTTCACAAGAACCAATCTCTCATGACTATGAATGGGCTTAACCTTGGAGAAAACTCCGTGGTTACTGGGATGGGTGACCTCTAGAAAGGCCCAGTGCTTCACCTCTGCGAGCATCACCTAGATGCAATGAGTGCTAAATGGACCATAATCTTGGAGAAAACTCCATAGTTAAGCATTCTTGCGCTGGAGTAGTACTGGTATGGGTGACCACCGGGAAGGCCCAATGCTTCACCTCTTTTGAGCGTCACCTAGATGCAATGAGTGCTAAATGGACTATTCATAGTCATGAGAGATGGGTCAATGAGTTTGACTCTTAAAATTATATGGTTGAATCTGATAACATTATCACACAATTTTTTTATTTAGATCATTTCAAGAACTCAAATAATAAAGTTAGGGAAATATCTTAAACAATCAAATTTAAAAACCATTGATTAAATTATACACATGACATAAATTTTAATATGTGTGCTGCTGCTTTTAACATTAGAAAACATCTGCATGCCCTTGATATTACGTTTAATTATTAGGTAACGTGAAGGTTAGAACATGTGAAACTCTTTAACCAATAATTTGTTAATACTTTATTTTAAAAAATATTGCAATACCAGGTATCTGCCTTTTACACGAATATACCGGATGCTGAGCAGGATTTGTTTGTTTTCATCAGAGTACGGTAATCGTAATGCCGATGCGTAGAATATAAGTCAGCAATAATACAAAATATGAATAGACTACAGGGCAGGTTTGGAATTTGATGGTCACTTATAGGAAATTTTTTATAATGGTTTGGTGGTTTAAAAATTTTATAAGATATTTTAAGAAAATTATAAATGGTAAAAAAAAGATTTATGAAATTTTTGGTATAAAATATAATATATTAAAATATTTTTATCAATTTTTTTAAATATAAAAAAATAGTTTTTCTTAAAAAATAATGTTAAATATTAGCAATAAATGTAATTCATATTTAAAAATTTGAAAAATTAAAAACAATTATAATCTATTTTAATAATTTTTTAAATTAATATTGAAAATTAATTATTGAAAATTATAGAGAAGGATGTAAGACCATTGAAATGATTTCAATGTGAGAAAAGAAAAGATAGGGTAAGCATTGTTTATAAAAAAATATTATTATTTTACTTTTAACAATTTTAATATAGTTTATTTTTATTTTTAATATTTTATTTGAAATATATTTTTAGTTTTTAAAATTTAATTTATCTAATAATACATATTTTTTTAATTTGTTAATATTGAGATTATGTAAATATTATTTGTAATATATTAATTATAATTTGAAGGTACATGTTTCATTAATATTTCAATTCTAATAAATTTAAAATAATATTTTTACTTTTTTATTTAATCATTTATTAACTTAATAAGTTTATCATCTATTATTATTTATTTAAAATTATTATGTTTATTTATGTTTTGATTGTGATATGTTTTGACTTTCCATTTAGTTTATTTTATTTTATTTTTAATTTAAATTTAATTTTATTATTTATGTCTTTTTTATGAAATTATAAATACTAATTAAAAATTATTATAATTAATTTAATTTATAATTATTTATCTTATTAAAATTTTAATTATTGTAGAATAATTCTAGATTGAAATTTGCTATAATTTTATAATAAAATGAATTTCAAACACAAAATATATATTTATAGGATTTCATGCTTAGGGTAGCATATAGTTTGATTAAGGATATGGGAATTCACCTTTAAAACCTCTTTAGTGTACCCATTACACACTTAGGAGGAAAATAGATAGAGAGATAAAGAGAGAAAATTAAGAGAGAGAAATAGAGAAATAGAGAGGGAGAAAAAGAGATACAAGAGATATAGATGTACAAAAATAGATGTATAAATATAAAAGAATAAATATGGAAAGACAAAGAGATAGAGATAGGAAGAGATATAAACAAAAAGGGAGAGGAAAAGATAGAAGAGAAGAGACATAGATTTAGTCACATAAAGAGAGAGACATAGAGAGAAATAGGAGACAAATATATATATAGGGGGAGAGGGAAGTAGATAGAGAGTTCAAAAATGAGAGAAAGATAGAAAGAGGAAGAGAGGTTGATAGACAATAAAAAACATAAAGATAGAGAGGGAGACAAAGATATAAAGAGATATCTATCTCTTTCTCTTCCCCTATATCTGTATATATATCTCCCTTTGTCTACCTCTCTATATAAGTTCCTATCTCCCTTTTTATCCCTCCATATCTCCCTTTCTTATTCTCTCCCTCTCTCTTTGTCTCGCCCTCTTTTTCTCTCTATTTCTCTCCCCCCTCTCTTTGCATTTCCATCTCCATTTTCATCTCCACCTTCCTCTCTATCTCTTTCCCTATCTCTATCTCCTTACCTCTCCTTACATAATTTTCTCTCTTTCCCCTCTATCTTTGCCGCTATATATATCTCTATCTCTCCCTCTTTCTATCCATATCTCTCCCTCGATTTCTATCACTCTCTCTTTCTATATCTCTCAACAACTCTATCCTCTCTCTATTTATCTCCCTCTCTCCCTCCTTTATATATTTATATTTATCTATCCCTCTTTATATCTATCTCAATATCTCTCTCAATTAGACATGCACACACTCCTTGTCTTTCCTTCCCCATCTTTATCTCTACATCTCTTTTTCACTTACACACACACACTCATTGTTTCTCCCTCCCTCCCTCTATTTCTATGTCTATCTCTATCTCTATCTCTACCCCTTTCTCTATCTCTACCCTTTCTCTATCTCTCTCCCTCTCTCTATTAATTATCCCTATCACCTCCTTTATCTCTCACTCTTTCCCCCTCTATTTCTATCTTCTTAGATCTCTCCCACTCCCTCTCTATTTATATCTCATTATCTCTATCTTTCATTTATTTACTACACCTCTCCCTCTATCTCTCCTACTCTATTTACATATATCCCTTTCTCTTTAGATATCACTTGGACTATATCTTTATATTTCTCTCTTCATCTCCCCCTCTTTCATTTTCCCACTCTTTCTATCACTCTCTCCCTCTCCCTCTCCCTCTTCCTCTCTCCTTCCATCTCTCCCTTTATATATTTATCTATCTTTGACTTTCTCTCTCTCTCTCTCCCCCTCTCTACATTACCAAGTTATATTTATCTCTCTATCTATCCTTTATATCCCTATATCTACCTCTCTCCCTCTCCTTATCTCTTCATCTTTCTATATCTCTCTACTTCTCTCTCCTATCTCTATTTCTCTCCCTCCATCTCCCTCCCTCTATATATATTTATATGCATTTATCTCCCTCTCTATCTCTCTCCATATCTCTCTCTTACTCATACAGACAAAAACTTTGTGTTTCTCCCTCCCTATCTCTAGCTATATATTTAAATTCTTATATATCTCCCTCTATCTCTATCTCATTATCTATCCATCTCTCTCTACCCCTCTTTATATATCATTTCCTATCTCTTTCTTTATATTTCTATCTCTCCCTTTCTCATTCCCTCCCCCTCTCTCCCTCTCTATATATTTATCTCTTCCATATCTATATATCTTTGTCCTCTCTCTTTAACTCACTCTCTCCTTCTCTCCATGTATCCATCTCCTCCATCTCCATCTCCATTTTCATATCCATCTATATATATATATATATATATTTCTCTATTTTGATCTCCTTACCCCGTCTCTCCCCCCTTGATCTCTCCCTCTTTTGATTCTTATATCTCCCTCTCTCTCTCTCCTCTATCTTTCCCTCTTTCTATTCCCATAGCTCCTTCTCTCTCCCTTTCTCCCTATTGCAAACATAACATGAGCCTATTAGTAATAAAACCTTATTATCTTACCAATTCAAAGGTTTTATTTTAGTTGTGTTTGGATCCCTATAAGTAGATGCATAGTTTATTTGGAGTTATCACTTCTCCATTGAGACCTTTGTTGTACAAACACCATCATTTTATAAATGGCCTATCAATTGACCTCATATATACTACACAAATGTATGCAAAAAGTAGACCAAAAATTCTCTAATTGACCTTCCACACTTCTTCAACATAACCATTGCACACCAAGGTTTGATTGCTAGAACTTATAATAATTTAAGAAACATTATAAACTCATATATATTAATATAAAATAATGCTAATTATTAGTAATAAATGTCAAAATCTTAAATTGTCTTATAACAAATTTTTAAAATCATATTAAGAATTTAGAAAAAAAAAAATTATTATATTCCTTTTAAAATATCTTAATTTAATATATATTTTTATAAATAAATATTACAAATTTGGTATATATTAATATAAAATAATGATAACAAAAATATTGAATTCACTATAACAATTCAAATAAGTTTCTAAATTAGACAATCTTGCTAAAAATATTTTAAAAATAAGAAAAAATTATATTTTATCTTTGAATCTTTTAAATTATTTTACATATTTATAATAAATATTATAAAATCATATAAATTAATATTATAAATTGTAATACTATAATTATCTATAATGATTTATTGCAATCTACTCAATTTTGAACTTTTATTATTGAATATCAAATTGAAAAAATGGACACATAAACTATCGAATTATAGGTCTATTCTAGGGCATTAATAGTAATAGGTTTACTTTAAGAAATTAGCAATAACTCGCAAACATCTAATAAACTCTATCAAATTTTAGAGTACTTGTTTGTCTTGGACCATACTCTCCTACTAACAAAATACATGTTTGACTATATTTATTAATTAATTAAAAAATATCGATTATCTTTTAACTTTTGTTTTCAAATAATTAATAAATATCCATTCTGTTGGCTGCATCCCGTTGCCTACATAGACAGACGCTCAGAGTGGTCGTCATGACTCACTCAATGTACTAAGTACCGATATCTACAACGTTCTCCTTCAACGTGTTCAAGTCCCAGTGCATTGACAGAATTCACGTACACTAGGCCTGGAATTTGACAGTCACCATTGCCTGTCATATAATTTTTTTATGACAGTTTGGTCATTTTACTACCTTTCAATTGACGTATTAAGAAAATTATAAGTTGTCAAAAAATGTTGAGTGAACTTTTCCATATTGAAAGAATGCAGGTTACAAAAAACCAGTCTAAAGATGCGAGAAAGAGCAACAATCAACAACATAGTCACAAACAAAACTACAAACAATAAGACCTCTTCCTTTGGAGAAACTTCACGATGATCAACTCAGATCAATTGTTTCAAGCAATTCACCTTGACATTCACAACTATAATATTCTTCCCTTGGCTACTATTGAAGATTCTTAAAGCTGATCATTGACACTGTCACGATAAAATAAAGAACAGTCAATGGACTGCCAAAAGCAAGACAAAAATGGGCCATAAAACCAAGACAAAAACGGGTCATAAAGTTGGAAACCAGTAGATGTATAGGAGCAGGGTCTAAGTAAGACCATCAAAGAGCACCAAGCTGCTACACAACCTAAAATAATAGTACCACTACTATGCATAAAAAACCCTTACATCAAGTTGGAAGTTAATCTTCAAATTCTTATTGCACACTCTTCTTTGCACAAAGATATGTTTCTAAATTGATTTAGAAAAAAACAATAAATAACAAGTATAGACAAAGCAAAGATTTGTTTCTAAATTGATTTTTAATATAAAAAACAATAGAAAGATTTATTTCTAAATTGTTTTTTAAAAATTATTGAAGATAAACATTCTTTGAAAATATTTTAATTTAATATATATTTCTACATCAACTTCAAAAAAATCAAGATAAAAATTGTAAAAAAAATTATTTATACTTCTATAACAAATTATTATAAAATAATATTATAAAAAAAACTATTATATTATATTACCCTATAATTAAATTTTACGGTTTACAAATAATTTAAAGTGTCATATATACGGTTATGTAAAATTTTAGCAAGTCAAATTATACGGTCTAATAAATTTTAAAGTTGTAAAATACGATCTAAAATGACAAAAACCGTCAAATAGACCATCAAATTCCAGGCCTGACGTACACCCTATGTTTTAATACGTTGTTGACAAATAGGCCGCCAGATTTATTGTCTTTCTGGTTTGCAATTTCGAAGGGTTTGCTAGGAAACTGCGCAAGGGAATCAATTGGAGTGCCAAAGTCAAGTCCACAGAAAATAGGTACTTCCCGAGAACATGTGACAAACGAATCAAACCTACTCCGTGTAGGCCCACATAAATCCCGCTTGCACAAAATGAAATGCTATAAAAATCCACGAATATAATGATGAGTTGCTGGATCCCAACCCCATTTTCTAATTTGAAATTTTCATGTCAGAAAAGATGACAGTTCCTAAAGTAGGGGTTTCTCAATGGCTGGAACAAATAAAGAACACACAAAAGCATGGAGAAGAACAAGGCATAGTATCTCATGTGCATCCATACATCTTCACCATACCAGAGCCCCTGCGCATTGAAAGGCCAGACGCTTATATGCCACAGGTAGTTTCTCTTGGGCCTTACCATCATCTTAAACTTGAACTGTTTGAGTCTGAAAGATATAAATCGAAGCTTACTATCCAAGTTGAAAAAAAAGCCAAGGGAGGGCCTTTTGAGGATTTGGTTAAAGATCTAATTAGTATTGGAGGGGAGATAAGGAACAGCTATAATAATCAAATTGAGTGTGACAATGAAGTATTAGGGTGGATGATGGCCCGAGATGCTGTGTTTATTTTGGAGTTTATTGGCTGTTATGACCAATATGAAAGCCCTAGAATTGAACAGACAAACCCTTATTTTCAGAACATGGAAGCTGTTTTTCATCCACAAAGGAAGAGCCCTTTGTTCTTCCCACTTCAGGCTGATATATTTAAGCTGGAGAATCAAATTCCACTTTTCATTTTGAAAAAGGTTTTGGAATGGCAGACTGGTTCAGGAAGTCAAGCTTTAAACAGGCTTAATATGGCGATTTCAAATGCCTGTAAAAAGTTCTCCCCTTTCAGGCATGTTGGAGATTCTTATCATCCTTCTACACGAGAATGCTACAATGATTTGCTTGACGAAAGGCATATATTGGAATGCCTTTATAATTTCATTGTGCCGAAGACAAATCCAGCTCACACTAGTATCCCCATTGGGGATGATCATAGTAGAATTGTAGTCAGGAGTGCCACTTTTCATTTTCTTCATCAGATCACATCAAGATTTAGGGTGCTTTTGTCCCCAAAATCCCGTAAAGCTAACATAAATTTCCCTGCAGCAACAGAATTGCATAGGAGAGGGGTTAAATTCTCTGCTTTCACATGGGCATCCGAAGAGATAAGGTTTGATAGAGCAAGCTCTACATTATTCCTCCCTTGTATAGAGATGGATTACAGAACAGATGTTTTCTTGAGGAATATGGTGGCACTGGAGGCATTCATGAAATGGAAAACAAGGGTGTTTACTTGCTATGCAGACCTTATGGACAGATTGATCGACACTCCTAATGATGTTGCAGTATTGAAGAAATACGGTATCATCTACAGCAGTTTAGGAAGTGATAAAGAGATAAGCATTCTGTGGAATGGCATCCGCAGATCAGTATGGAGGAGCCCATATGATCCTATCGACAATACAATCAAGGCTGTAAATGAATATTACAGAAGTAGGTATGTAGTTTTATTTGGTGAGTTCTTACAGGAACATTTCTCAAAGCCATGGCGAGCTGCATCAGTGATTGGAGCATGCATTCTGCTAATTCTGAGTTTCATGCAGACATTATTCTCATATTTTCAGTTTCACCAAAAATGTGAACACAAGTGCACATGAGTTCTATTTACAGTATTTCATGCGTGTGGCTTCAATTCCTACTTTCTGTAATACATTCCCGGTTGTGAGTTCAAGGCTTAGCCAGTTCAGTTTTGTCTAGTGTGATAGAATGCCATAAACATATATATATATATTCTATAATACATTCCCGTTTGTGAGTTCAAGGCCTGGCCAATTCAGTTTAAAACATATATATATTCTGTAATACATTCCTGGTTGTGAGTTCAAGGCCTAGCCAGTTCTGTATTTATTCTGTAATGCATTCCCAGTTGTGAGTTCAAGGCCTGGCCAGTTCAGTTTTGTCTAAGTGATGAATGCCATAAACATTCATTCATATATATATATATATATAATATTGATTTGTTCGAGTGAAGCTCATGAATTAAATCTCGTAACATATTTTTTTTCAAGCTGTGTTTCTCTGTCTCTTCCAAACTATAATCGTTGACATTATAGATTCTAGTTTCATTTCCACTCCTGCTCATTCGTTCAAAGATTGATATAATTTTGATTAGATAAGACTGTTTTAATAGATTACCCAAGCACCCACAGGTGACAGGACCAATGAGATATACTGGGGCTTCCTGCATAATTTACTGGATTATATAATTATTGTTTAAAGGGATTGGGAATGTGATGACAGCAATAATGTCTATTGGTTCTTGATTCTGTCTTTTATCTTGATGTATGTAATAAATAATTCAGTTGTGATATTCGTGAATATGATTTTGTGTCATACTGTTCACATGTAGTTTGAAAGTTTATATAATATATGTTCTACCTTTTCTCATATATATATATATATATAATCCAGATTCATTTCCTTCATTCACTATCAGAACCAGATTTCTATTAAAATTTGTGAAATTTATTTTATACAGTGAAGAAACTCTATTGTTGCAGTGACAGAGCAAAGCTATCACATAATTTTATCATTTCAGAATTTTATGGGGCCATAATCAATAGTTGCAATATTTCATAATTGTAATCCCCAAAGGGGATCGACGAACTAGAGGGCAAGGCAAAGCCAAAGCGCTCAAGAGCTGTGAGGACGCCTGTACAATGTGAAAGAAGGAGTTGGTTTGAATTTCGTTGGAGGAGGCTGTTTTAGATTTTGGGGGACGATGGAGATCGAGGTGTGAAAGGGGGGAAGTAGATTGCGTGACAGACTTTGCTTTCCTTTAAGAGTGTTCTATAAAGTTGACAACCAAAAAAAACAAAAAAACCAAAAACCTTTAAAAGGCCACGGTGAAAGCAGTTTATATACTTTTTAAAAAGCAATTCAAATATTTACATTATATAGAAAACGGTGCATTGATGGTGATATTTAGTCTAGATATTGAAATTTGAATTGAGGGAGTAATTGAAAAAATTATATATATATAAAAGTAATGAATGATTTGTTTGTAATTAAGTGAAGTATTGATTGAAGTCGGTATTTATTTATGAACATAAAATAATAAGTATGTTTTTGTGTGGAAATCTCATTTGAAGGGACAAGGGGAGTAGCTATTAGCAAAGATCTCTTAAAAAATGTGTTAAACTTCTAGGTCATTGTGCATCTTTTCAATTGTAAATATGGTAGGAAATGCAATGTTTGGTATGTTATTTTTTATATTTGAAGGACACATTTTTACATATTAGTACACTAACATGCAATCTCTATTCAAATCTAAGGATTTGTGAGAAATTGTAGAATGATGATATGTAGAACTAGTAGATCTAAATGCACTAAATGATCAACAAAAATGGAAATATAAAGTAAATGTAAAGAAAGACAATGAAGCCTTGTTTCTAATTCATGGTACAATTAATCAAGTATCTTTCTTTAGGGTAAGTGGTGTTATTCATTCTAAGTAAACATATAAAATACTCAATAATGCACATCATGGTGCACAAACTACAAAATTATAGATTGAGATTTTTTTTGAAAATGTAAAGAGGAACAATAATGAATTTGTAAATAATTGTCTAACAAAGAGGGAAGGTATAATAAGTTAAAAGAAAGTTATAGGAGAAGTTGTAGATGACATACATGTTATCAAGAAAATCTTAAAGAGCTTGATTCACAATTCTGATAGTGTGGTCTTCATACCACAATTTCAAATGCATAGAGCATAAGTAAATTGCTCTAGCCTACAAGAATCTCAACAAACTATGGACATGCACTTTCTTCCTATTAGATTGTATAGTTTCTTCAAATCACAATTTCAATTACATCGCACATAAGCAAATTATTGTGGCTTCACTTCCTTTGATGGGTTGGGACACATGAATTTTTTTTATTAGAGCATGTAATCCTTTTGCACCACAATTTTAATTTCTTAGTGCATAAGAAAATTAAGCTATTTGTATTTCGTTTAAAAATTTGACATTTGTTACTTTTATATTGGTCACCTTTGGGGTGTATTTCTTAGCTCAAATATTCCTTCCACAATGTATTGAAGCCTTTCTAATTGAAAAATCAATAAACATGTGTCTATTTCCCATTTAAGCACATAATGCTAGTACACCACATTTTCACTCAAAGCCTTTTAAACCAATCTTGTGGTATACCATATGAATTTGTTCGTCATCCATCATCCCATTCCACTTCAAGATCAATCATTTTTTTTTCAAAATTTACAACGACCAACAAAAAACAAGTTTCATTTGTGCAAAATTAACACATAATGAACATTATTTTAAAGCAATTAATTTAATAATTTTTATCTGATTTCTTTCAAATTATTGTTGAGTTCATGGAATGAGAAGTTTGAGCTCCTTAAAAAGATTATTTCACATAGTGATAGAGATAGAGATAGAGATAGATAAAATATTTTGCATCTTTCTTCCTAGTGAATTTGGTTGTCAGAGGCATCATAATATGTTTCAATGAAGGTATCAATGGAGAAGTGATATCTTCAAATCAACTAACATCTACTTTTCAGGATCCAAATATGACAAGAAAACTTCTTCAAATTAGATAGATAATCAAGATCTTTTACAAATAGTTCAATGTTATGTTTGAAATAGGGAGAGAGACACATATGTATGGGTGGAAAGAGGGAAATATAGAGGGGTGAAGAGTGAGAAATAGAGTGGGGTAAGGAGATGGAGATAGAGAGGAAGATAGAGATAAAAGTGGAGATGTAGAATGACAGCTAGAGATAAGAGAGAGAGGAGAGAGGGATCGATAGAGATGGAAGAGATAAATATATAAAGAGAGAGATAGGGAGAGGTATAAGGATAAAGATAGAGATACAAAGTGATATATATAGAGAGAGGGGGGAGATATAAAGGTAGAGAGAGATGAATAGATAATGAGATAGATATAGAGGAGGAGATGGAAATATAATGATATAGAAATAAAGAGAGATATAGAAGAATAAATATAGAGAGATAGAGATAGAAATGAAAAAATATATGGATATCTAGGTCTATTTGGAAGGAGAAGGGGAGAGAGGGAGATAGATAGATGGATGGATAAAGAGAAGGAGACATTTCTATATCTATAGATGGGGAGAGAGGAAGATAAAGGTAGAGATGATCATAGAGTGAGAGAGGAAGAGGGATACAAATAGATAGAGAGGTAGAGGGAGAGATAAAGATAGAGAGATAGGGATGGATAGAGAGGAAGATATAGATAGATATAGAGGAAGAGAGAGAGATAGAGATATATATATAGTGAGATAAAGATATAAGGAGATATAGAGAGAGGCTGAGAGGGAGACAGAGAAAGAGAGAGAAGTAGAGAAAAAAAAAAGGGATGGATAGAGGGAGAGAGAAATAGAGATAGAGAGGGACTTAGAAAGAGGGAGAGAGAGATATGGGAAGAGAATGAGAGGCAGAGAGATATAAGTGAGAGAGAGGGGGAGAGGTAGAGATAAAGATATAGATAGGGTGTTAGGGAGGTAGTGAGGGACGGAGAGATGGCAAAAGATAGAAAGACGGGAGATAGAGAGGAGGGAGAAAGGGAGAGAGATAGGGGAGAGAATGGGAGAAAAATAGGTAAATGAGGATAGGTAAAGGGAGGATAGAGTGAAGAGTGGGAGAGAGGGATAGAGATAAGTAGAGAGGGAGAGAGAGAATAAGAGAGGGGAGAGAGGGATATATAGATAGATGGCAATATAGAGATAGAGAGGTATAGGGAATGAGAAAGATAAATAGGCAGATATAGGTAGAGAAAGATATAGATCTAGAGGAGTGAGAGGGAGAGCAAGAGGGATAGAATTGGAGAGAAATATAGATTTGAGATATTGGGGGTAGATGGAGAGAGTGAGAGTGAGGGAGAGATAGCTCAATAGATATAGATGGAGAGAGAGACCAATAAATTACCTACCCACGTTAAGTGTTAACCATAAAATTTCCTCTACATTAAAACTATTAAAATATTATTATCAATATTTTTAAAAAATTTGTATTGTGAACATGTATGTGGATTAAGTAGTAAAAGAGATGCAAGCGCATAGCATTTGACAGTGACAGCCACACTGAGACCTCAGACCATTTCAGCAGAATTGGAGAGCCGATGGCAAGAGTCTGTGTATCTGACCTCATTATGCCATGGTCTCAGTGATTGATCATTCCTCCTCACCTGAGTCTCCCACCATTTCCCGACCAAATAGTCTGAGAATATTTGAATTAAAAGAGACACAGTGTTTTAGTTCTAATTAGCACCATTATTTCAATAAAATGAACAACAAACATTAAAACCACCCCACCGACAAATGAAAGACACAAATAGTTTTCAAAATAATTAATAGTTATGCCAATACCAATATCACCAGCCATAAATCAATAATTAAATTAAACAAACATTGATCACAAAATCCATACAAACACACAATCCCTAATAAACCCAAACCTTTAAAACCCAAACCACACTCAAAATATACTAAAAACATGCATTAAAAACGTTGTGCTCAATTCCTTTATCTTTTGGTTGAAGGCAGAAATTTTATTCAATCAAAGCCAAAGTACAAAGCAAAGGCCAGAGGCCCACCAAACCAAGACCACCACCAGAAAAACCAACCACCACCCTATATATTCCTATCTTCCACTAATAACCTCTCTAAGGTCTTATGATAATCAGAAGGTAACTCTGCCCTTCCACTAATATCCCAGCCATCCACATTCTCAGAGGCCCACTTCGCCAGACAACCAGCCACTTTGTTCCATTCTCTAGGGATGTGACAAAAGGAGGCAGAAACCAAGGAGCTGCAAAGACTCAGAATCTGTCTGACAATAGAGGCTAATTGCCAACTAACATCATCCAACCTCTGGTTGTTTAGCATATCCACCACAATCTGAGAGTCCGACTCACAAATGATCCTCCTCCAACCTAAAGAGCTACCACGCTCAATAGCAATCTTAATAGCAAGGGCCTCCATCAGATTATTAGAGTGTTGACCCTTGTAAATAGAAAAGAGAAAAACCGCACCACCATCATTACCTCTACCAATACCCCCAACCCCAGCATGACTAGGGTTCCCACGGGAAGAACCATTAGTATTAATCTTAAGAACCCCCTCAGGGGGAGGTGACCACCTCCCATCACGACAGACCCGTTGCCTGGCCTGACGGGGTCGTCTCCCAGCAATGTTTCCCCTTCTGTTCTCCCCCAAATTCAAATTCCGCAGAATAGCAAGGTCACCATGATCAGTATTTTCAGTCATATCGCACTTAGCCGAAATAGTCTCCTGAAGCCTGCTAATTATTTTCTTCCACAATTGAAAAATTCCCAATTTGGAACCACAAAAAACTCTATGGTTCCTCTCCAGCCAAAGGTTCCAAAGAATCAAAACAGGTCCAATAGACCAAGCCACCTGCAAGAAAGAAGTCTTAGCAGGAGACCTACCAAGCTTTTCCCAAAACTCAATTAGGGAGGTAGCATGAATACACCCATGATGCCAAGCCTCCCACCATCTATGCCATATCTCTTTAGAAAAAGGGCAAAGAAAGAACAAGTGAGAGGAGCATTCCTCACTATGCGAACAAAGGAAGCAGATAGAAGGTCCCTAAAAGCCGCACTTGCGTAGATTATCCCAAGTGAGGCACTTCTTCTGAGCAACCAGCCATAAGAAAAAATTACATTTGGGCCAAGAAAAGTTGTCCCAAACCTTCTTCCACCAGTGCACCTCAGTAGGACCATGTAAGTTTTTGTCAAGCATAGCATAGCCTTGAGCAACTGAAAATTTACCTTTTGGGCTCGGACTCCAACCCAAAACATCCCTCTCATTAAGGGAGCTGCAGAGCCTGCCCTCCAAAACTCTAATAACAATAGCACGATCCTCATCTGACCCACCCAAGGGCCACTCCTGCGGGTCCTTCCAACAAGCCACCATCGCCTGACCAATTCGCTTAACAGTTTTAAAATGCTCAACCTTAATCCAGCCCGCCTCAGAAAAAATATGGCACAGAGGCCAAAGCTGAGGGAAACTAGAAAGAATGGGAGGGTGGCCATCCCAAGAGTCCTGCCAAAAGAGCGCATCAGAGCCTCTATTACAAATCTAGAAGAGACCCTCCTTAATCAACTGAGCGCCCTCCTTAAGGGTATCCCAAATACAAGAACCTTTACCCAACAAAGCAAGCCGCGACACATCAAGGCTATCAGCACCAGGAAAATATTTGTGAGCAAGAATCCTGGCCCAGTCTTGTTCCTGATTGTTGCACCACCTCCAGTAAAGCTTGGCAGCCAAGGCCGTGACAACAAGAGCCATAGACCTAAGACCAAGGCCCCCAGCATGCTTCCACCTGCAGACACACTCCCACTTGACTAAACTCCACTTCGAGGAGAGAAGGTTGCCTGACCAAAGGAATTGTCGGGATAAAGCATCAAAATCCCTCACAAAGGTGGAAGGGGGAACCTGCACACAACACCTATAAATGGGGAGAGATTGTACCACAGTCTTTAGAAGAACCACTCTTCCAGCAGAAGATAACCATCTGAAAGTCCAATGACTAACCTTACTCTGGAATTTATCCAAAATTCCCTGCCAGTAATCTCTACGCTGAGATCCCAAAGCCAAAGGGATCCCAAGGTACATTAAGGGAAGAGAACCGATCTGAAATCTAAGGATCCTAGCAATCCTGCTTTGAATAAGCCAAGGGGTATTAAAGAAATAAATGGATGATTTGTCATCATTAATGCACTGACCTGAAGCCTTCAAATAGATGTCTAAGGCACTCCTGAAGTTCACAGCCTCACTAATCCGAGCCATGCCCATCAACGCAGTATCATCCACAAACTGAAGATGAGAGTAGGAAGGAAGAGAATTGTTCCAGCTCCAACCTTGGATAAGACCCCGCCTCACCTAAAATTTAATGAATCTTCCCAGACCCTCCACCATGATAGTGAATAGATAAGGAGATAAAGGATCCCCTTGCCGAAGACCCCGAGAAGCACTAAACAAATCTGAAGGCTCCCCATTAATGAGAACAGAGAAGGAGGATGAGGTCACACAACTAAGAACCCAAGTCACCCACTCCACATCGAAGCCAAACACCAAGAGGATTTTCTGTAAGAACTCCCAGCTCACCCAATCATAAGCTTTAGCCATGTCAAGTTTCATGAACATAGCCTTCTCCTTAGAGTTAGCCATAGAATGAATAGCTTCCATAGCAATCACAACACCATCCAAAATTTGTCTTCCTTCAACAAAACCCCCCTGATCCAGAGAAATTAGAGAACCGAGGAGTGGTTTGAGTCTCTCCACAATCAATTTGGTGATGATCTTGTAGACAACATTACAAAGCGCTATAGGTATAAATTGAACCAGCTGATTAGCCCCCTCCTTCTTAGGTATGAGAGCCAAGAAGGTAGAATTCATGGACTTGAGCATCTTTTTGTTCTTGTGAGATTCTTGAACCACCGCGAGGAGATCAAACTTGATTATTTCCTAGAATTCTTGGAAAAACTCAATAGGAAACCCATCTGGGCTAGGAGCCTTACCTCTTTTCATGTTAAACACCACTTTCTCCAATTCAGGTAACAATATAGGACATAAGAGAGCCCCATTCATCTCAGTAGAGACCAGGTGGGGAATACAATCCAAGATGGCCCTCTCCTCATTCCTAGTTGCACGATCCTCTCTAGAAAAAAGGTTTGAAAAATAATTGACCGCAGCCTTGGACATATCAACATAGGAAGAGAGTTGAGCCCCTTCAGGCGAAACCAAAGAGGGGATAGAATTTCCCTGCCTCCAAGCCTTAACCGAATTATGAAAGAAAGTAGTGTTCCTGTCCCCTTCCTGAAGCCAATCAACACGAGATTTCTGCTTCCAAAAGATCTCATCCTGAAGCTCCCACTCTTCTAAACCCTTAAGATCCAAGGACTCAGCTATACTTAGATTAGAGGTCAGCCCTTGGTCTCGAATCATACGAGTGATGTTATCCAACTTAGACTGAGCAGCCATTTTCTGAGCATGGAGGTTCCCAAAACATTATTTATTCCATCTCTTAAGCCTGTACTTCACATGTTAAATCCTCTTACAAAAGGTAAACATGGCTGTCCCATGAGCGGGCCTCCCCTCATACCACCAATCCAACATAAGATCATGCAAAGACTGATCTCTTAACCACATAAACTGAAATTTGAAAGAAGGGTTTTTGGTGACTCCATACGTGGTGATAGAGAGCTTGATCAGCCAATGGTCGAAGCCTCTCCAATCAAGAATTTCTGAGCTGGTGGTCAACCTACTGTTCATCCAATAGCAGGAAACCAAAAATCTATCAAGTCTTTCTGAGATAGCCTCAGCACCACACCTCCTATTATTCCATGTGAAGACACCATTGGTTGGCTTCACATCAATGAGATTCAAGGAGCCAATAATATCCCTAAGAGGATCTGTAGAGGGGTCCAACCTAGCTAACCCTCCTCATTTTTCATCTAGGCCCGTAACAGCATTAAAATCCCTGGCCATAATCCATGGGAGAAAAGGGTCCAAGGCCCACATGAATTTGATGTGAGCCCAGAGAATTGACTTACCTAAGAGATTAGTAGGAGCATAAATATTGGATAAGAGGCACCTTTCTCCAGTCACAAAACAAGAGGCTACCAGGGAGATAGAAGACCAACTAGAAATCCACAATAACGGGAGCACTTTCCTCGGATTCCAGAAACAAGCCAACCCCCCTGAACTGTTCAAAGCACCCACCCCTTGCCAATTGCCCTGGGGCCAGATGTGCGAAGCACAATTAGCCAAACCATCCATTGTAAGCTTAGTTTCCTGAATAAAAACCACATCGGGAGACTGAGATTCAATTAATCTGCGAACAACCTTTTGTCTAGGGATGTTGTTCAACCCCCTAACATTCCATGATAACACAATCATTTATGGGGGTGGGAGAAGTGGGAATCAATGGGTTTCACAGACCCAGCCTCAACCAAAGTATCCCCAATAATCTTGACCTTCTCTTGATCAATCTTCCTGCCACTCCTTAACGGTTTATCAAGAGGCCCCTTTTTAAAGGATTTCTGGTGTAAGCCTAAAGCAGGAGGGGCTTTGTTACCCTTCATAGAGTCTGAGGCCCCCTTAGGAGCAGGGGGGTCAGGCACCATCACAATAGCTCCCTTCAGAGCCTGTGACCCTTGGAGATCCCTTATATCCTTAACTTGAGAAGGTAGATCCTAAGCAGTCTGATCAACCAGAAGGTCCCCTGGAGATACACTCTGATCCTCCTTCTTTGCATCCTCATCCTGACCTTCATGCATACCCTTAGCCCCAGAAGAGAGCTCAACTGGAATACCTTCCTCCTGGGCCAAATCTTCCAGAACATCAAATCTATTAAAAGTGTCATCATTGTGACTATCCAACCAAGTTCTCTTCTTACCCTTGCCTTTGTTACGGGGATTAACCTGAATAAAGCCCTCGCTATCTACAGGTTCATTAGACATAGGATCCTTCCCTTTGTCTCCCTTAGAAGGTCCAGAGGCAGCCAAGGGGAAGGGCTTAAATCTGGGACATTTGCGGTGTAAGTGACCATATTCATGACAAATTCGACATCTAAACGGGAGGGTCTCGTAATCTAGCTGTTGGATCCAAGAAGAAGATCCCATGTGGATTTCCATAGAGTATGGTAACGAATTATTTAAATCAACTTCTACACAAATACGGGCAAAAGAAATTACCTTACGGTCTTGAGTTTGTGTAGCCGATCCCACAGGTTTTCCAAGAAGCATTGAAATTGAATGAAGAATATCTTCCCTCCAAAATTACAAAGGAAGCCTCGGCAGACGAACCCACACAGGTACCCGCGAGGGGATCTCCTCAGTAGAGTTGAAACCCATGTGCCAAGGCTTGATGAAAAACCCCACCTGGTTAAAGAAATAAGGGCCTCCT